>NDXB01007415.1:101057-133377 GCA_002631895.1 Agapornis roseicollis | reverse complement strand
CTTTGTTTTTTTTTTTTTTTTTTTTTTTTTTTTTTTTTGCCAAAAACCCAGCTCTATTCATTATTTCAACTGTCAAACAAAAAAGGATGCTTACATAAGAACTTCTTCCTGAAGTGATATACCAGAGGGTCATGCTGACGCTCAGAGGGACCTCAACATGCTGAGAAAGGTTCTGACAGGAACCTCATGAAGTTTCAACAGGGAGAGTTCAGCCTTGTCTTATGGAAGGTGTCTCTGCCCATGGCAGGGGGACTGGAACTAGATGATCTTTAAGGTCCCTTCCAACCCAAATCATTCTAATATTCTGTGAGCTGCTAATGATGGCATTATTATTTTTTTCCCTCAAGTTAACAGCAGCACAATGACTGGTACCAAGGATTCTTCCAACACAGGTGTGTCTCATTCTTTCAGGGCAGGAACTGACATCAGAAGTATTTCCAGTACTGAGCATTATAAGGTTGAAATCTTGTGCCTTAAGGTACACTGCATTTTTTTAATACTCATTCACACAAAACAAGACTTGAAGGGCTTATCCTTGGTATCTTGCAAAAAGACACTGACTTTATCTTCAGATCACCCTGTGCTTTTTCAATTCAACTTTGGTAGCTGAGACTGACAGGTTTACTGTTATGTGGATAGCACCAATGGTCCACACCATTTCCTGGTTCTCACATATTTCTCTACTAACACAGAAGAGACAATGCATCATTTGTACTATGCACATCATATTGCAAAGTTTGAACAACTACAATGAAAATCCTGGCACAATCAATCACTATAGTTTTCTTCAAAGGACTGAAATAGAGCCTTGCAAGGCTAGATTTCAAAGTTGAAGAATTAAAGGCAATTTCAGAATATGCTCTATATCTTGGTTCATCCAAGTTAACAAGTGTGTTGATTCAAATGAAAGTGCTTATTTTAAGGCTGAAAAACTACAAGTTTGAAGATCTGGTTATCTGTTATTGTGAATGCCTCGAAGAGGCAGGTTCTTTAGGATAACTATGGCAGGCTACAATCAAGATGGAAACTGCCCAGTCTAAAATGCTGATGAGACTAAAAAAAACCCTGAAGAATTTTAAATACCAGACAGTACTGATACTATCAAGTAAAATATTGGACATTTAAGTTTTATTCATCTGCAACAAAGTGAAGGAAATAGAAGACTTGCATCAACCCTGTTCTCTATGCTGTCTTAGAGAGCACAATGGGATAAAGCCACCTACATACTCCAGGAAGAAAAAAGCAGCTCACTTTTAGGGAAAAGAGCCCATGAGATACTTGAACACATTCAACACACATTTCTTCATCCTTGCTGATTTAACTCCTAAGATAATTTCAACTGCAAATCCTGCATGTGCATTCATTTCAAAACCACACCTTTTCTCTTGCAAGTTGAGAGACTGCTTGGGTTTTAAGACTGGGCATTACATCTGCTGTACTGCTCTCAGACCTATGCCATAGTGGCTGACCTACAGAAGAAAGGAACCCCGGTTATGAGCAGACCTCCCTACCAGATGTGGTGTTGTGCAATTCCAACACTCTCCTAAATTATGCTTATCTCACTTATCTAAAATAAGCCAGCAAATCCTCAGGAGCAAACAGCAATCAAGTCATTCAAAAGCAACAACTCCAGACTGCTCTCTGCAGTAATCCTTCTGTGAGGGGCTGAGCCACTTTCTTTGCAAAGCAACATCTTCAGATGCAATGCAACAAGTTTATTTTCAGGCATATCCAAACTTATCTGGCACTGTACACACAGATGGGCTCCAGTGCTGGGAACAAGAGCCCAGGGGAAAAACAGAATGTATGACAGCAAAAGGACTGCTGATATCCCTGGGTTCAAATGGAGATCAGTTATTTAACTTTCTATGCTGTAGTAAGCTGGTAGTATTGACAGCAATACCTAATGTCACTTGTCCGAAACAGAAATAATACCTAACCTCATTATTTTAGTAATTATTTTAATTAAAACCCAACATCATGGTATATAAAATCATAAATATGCTAAATGCATAAGTGAAGGACTTACAGTGAAACACATTCAAGACAATACAATCTGAGACAGTCTTAAAATGTGTTTAAATTACCAAGTGGGAAATGTAAACTTAATTTAGTGTTAAAATTCACATCATGCATCTAGCAAAAGCCATTTATTTCTAGGCAGATATTCACCTCTTTTTGGAGCTGCGTTCTCGGCTTCTCTCCCTAGAACTATGCCTGCTCCTATGATGGCTGCGACTCCGGCTGCGGCTGGTAGAGCGAGACCTGTGGCGGTGACGTTTCTCCCGGGATTTGGAGCGAGTTCTTCGCTTTCGTTCCCAGGAGGCCGAGCGAGAGCGATGTCTGCGGCGATCTCGGGACCTAGATCTAGAAACAGAAAGGACTTAGACCAGACACTGTATTCACCTGGCTACTCTATCAGTGTACTATGAACATTATGCACTGTATGCATAAGCAAATTTGTACAGACAAGGGTCTGCGGTGTTCAGAGCTATTGCATTGTCCTGACACAGGCAAAAAGGGGAAAGCAATCCTCCACTGTGACTAATTCAGGCAATTTTAGAGTTAAGTCATGACTATATGTATGGCTACAGCATAGCCAATCCAGGCTTCTGAAATGGATTAAAAAAATATGGAAAAAACTACTGTTTAAAAAACTTAAAATCTTGTCTTTATCATGCGAAGTTGTAGAACTGCGTGATGTACTGACAGTGATCATCTGCCAGAACCTATGTATTATGATGTTCTGAGAAAACAGGACTATAATTCCCTACAGCTACTGCCATAACACTATAAGCACTTTTACCTATCCCTTCCCCTCCCTCCCCTTTTTTTTTTTATTACTTCACAGTAATATCTCATTGGTGACCTTCATCTGTGTAGGTTAAGAAAAAAACTCATACTATTGATGGGTCATCTGCTGAGAATTAGCCTGGTGCTTAGGATATGGGTTTTCACCAAAAGGTATTAACTAGAAGCTGCTGTTTTGCAGAAAAAGCAACTCTGTGTTCTACATATCATTTTGGACAGTAAGCTGCATTGTAGTAGCCACAAAATAGAAGTAGCATGGTGATAAATACACACACAGGGAGATGACTACATAAGAGTATTTTGTCTGTAAAGGTGGACATGTTTATCAGTGCCAGACAAAATGTTCCAGCTTCTAAAAGGCGAGCTTCACTGGTGGCATTCCTTGTCTGCAGATTTGTTTACCTTTTGGCATGCTTGCTGTGGGATCTGGACCTGAAATAAACAGAAAATAGTATATAAGTTTTCCTTACAGAATCTTAGAGATGTGTACAAACTACATCTTATTTTTCCCACTGAAGTTAAATAGGTCATTATGTATACACAATTAAAATAGATCCCTACCTCCTCAGCTTCTCCCTTTCTTCTCTTTCCCTCTCCTCTCTACGTTTCAGACGTTCCTGATTTCGTTTCTCCTGTTTATCAGCCACAATCCTCTAAAAGCAAAAGAATATATTCATTAAGTTGAGATTCAAAATTTTTCACACGAATGTGGTATAAAAACAATCTAGACGGTTAATTTTCTGTTCTTTTCCTCATGTATATTCCCTTGTGTAATTATTCCCTCTCTTCCTCAGTATGTATTTTTTTTTTCTCCAAAAACCTGAAGTTATTGCAGAAGGGCTGCATCAGATAGGTGTGACACGAAGACCTGATATATGTAGTTATATTAAGTTTTCCACAAAGGGGAATTCAGAGCAGCAAATCATACCTTTAACAAGATTAACATGGAAACTCTTGCGTCATATTTTGGCCACTGGGGAAAGGCAGAAAGGAATCAGAACTGAGAGAGTTAATGGTTTTAACTCCTTCAGCTATGCTGTGACAAAGAAATCCTTAGTCTCTAAGACCTTGGTTGAACCAATACATCATTTTGAGGCTATTTGTTTCTATATTGTGAATGTGAGACATATAATTAGAGAGGATGCTTCTGCTGATAGACCCCAGGTTGAACTCACTACTACTGGGGACAAGGCACGCTCAGTAGAGGGCCCTCAGATGTGGAACTCACAACTGGAGATCTGGCCAAACCCAAGTCTTGCCACCTTCTGGACATGATGCAAGAAATTCAACTCTTTGTAAAGACCTTCTTCTGAGATGTGGAATTGCCCCAGCAGCATCTTGATTAGATCTCTGAGGAGAGCTCTGAGGAAGGAGGGAATAGTTATTGTTTTCTTTTTTTGTTAGTGAAGTACTTAAAAAGATTATTTTATTGATATTTTGGGAATGTGAAATAATTATACATGCATTTTTTCCTTCCCAAATGATGTAAATAATCAGTTGTATCAAACCTTTATGTCAAATTCTAGCTATTCTTCCTTCTACAACATTAGCAATATAACTACAAGCAAGGCTTCTTGCTTAAGTGACTCTTTGCATAACTTCACGGAGGGATGAAAGTAAGCACACATGATCTATTTCAGGCATCTAAGGTTTAAGTTACAGCAGCTATTTTTAGGAGCCTAAATTGCCAATGTAGTCAGCAGAAAGAGTTGGACTTTCCAAAGGATAATTCACACAGTATTCATGCAAGACAGCTGGAATATTATGAAATATAAACCAAGCCAACTCAAACTCAGTAGCATAATTTTCTGCTTTTAGGACTTCAATTCATGTAGCTATTGTCTTCAGTGATTTCTACAGTTAAATGCTTAATTGAGCCTTGAACTCAACTTTCATAGTAAGATTACAAATGGCATCCATGTCCAAATCCATCTGCTTTAATACCAAAAAGTCCAGAATATAATTCCAGTAAGTCTTTCTTCCAGCACACAATTTCTGGTCAAGATCAAGATTAGGATAATATTCCAACTGGATTTTAAATCACCAAGCTATAGAGAACATGCAACCTCTCCGTAACAGTAATTTTAATTGCCTGACTTCAAGATATATACATTTTTTGTATTCTGACTGTGGATCACTACTGCCTTTAATTGTTGGAGCTTATTTATTTCATCTATGAAGCTTAAAAGCCTTCAAAATTACTTTAAAAAAGAGAAATCTTTAGTTTTTTTTCTTTAGTTCTTTTAATGATGAGTACCTTCTGACCTGTTGTTTTACAAGAATGAGCCATAGCAATAAAAGCGTAATGGACAATGAATGGTCAATTACTCAGTTACTGCTATCAGTGATAAAGATAAAATAACTTATTGCCCTAATCCTCCCTCTCCCTTATGGGTCAGGGGTAAAGAAAGATCGCAGCTTGGGTGAGGCTGGTGATCAGCTGGCGAATGGTGAGTGTTGTATTCTCTTCCCTTGCTGTTTCCCTTATTATTATTGGTAGCAGCAGTGATTTGTGTTATATCTCAGTTACTAGACTGTTCTTATCTCAACCTGTGGGAGTTACATTCCTTCGATTCTCCTCCCCATTCTTCCGTGAGTGGGGGGAGGGAGGTACACCTACAGAATAAAAGTAACCTCCTAATCTCTGTCTGAATAACAAACAGATTGAGTTTTAGTCTTTCACCATGCAGCAGACTGTGTGAGCTCCAATCATTTCTGTAGATCTTTTTATTTTAGCAACTTCCCCATGTGTTATCATCCTCCTTATGTAGTAGCACCAAAACCGAAGATTTCAATACCAGGCCTGTTAATATTCTATTCCAATTAATAAAATACCACCCAGGCCCACTACACTCTCTTGTAGTTTCAGAAGCCTCTGTATTACTTTTAAACAATCAACGGACTAAAAGTAAAATTCATCTGGCTATCTCCTATGACCGCTAAATATGTTTCAGTATCACTCTAATTCAAAATACTGGGATCCATTTTACAAGTACAATTGCACGTTCTGTTCCAAAGATTGCATTACTTTGAACATGTGTTTTAATATACGTCGGCACAAACCAGGTCATCATCCCAAATTAACCAGGTAAGTGATATTTAATTAGAATGTTTACTGTCTTGTAGACTAATGAAATCCAAAATTTTAAAGTAATACAGGAAGAAATTAAAACACCCAGAAAGAAATACTCCATTAAGGTTGCCTGGCAAATAATTAAGTAGTAGCACACACTTGTACACACAAAAATGGAAGAATGATTTACCCTCAGTTCCTCAAGCTTCTCTCTTATTTCAATAAATCCTAAATGAAGTTTTCCTCCAAAGTGGTCAGCAAGTCGACGATCGTTGTCATGAAGACCAAGATAAGCTGAACACACTTCACAAACACGCAGCTTCTGCTGCTGAAAGCTGGAGGCAGGCATAGAATTCCTGTATACTTCCTGGAGAGAAAACAAACAAACAAACAAAACCCAACAAAATAATTTTCTAACAGTTAATTATCAATGCACAGATATATAAAGGTAACACTTTACCGAAGATATACTACAAATTGATAACCAAACTCAATGTACACCAGCATACCCTTTAGTTAACTCACATTATTCATAAATCAACTGTCTCATTAAGATCTGAAGGGGGCCTACAAGGCTGCTGGAGAGGGACTCTTCATCATGGACTGTAGCAACAGGACAAACAGGTGATGTGTTTAAACAGGGAAGTTCAGGTTAGATGTAAGGAAGAAGCTCTTTACTGTGAGGGTGGTGAGGCACTGGAACAGGCTGCTCAAAGAAGTGGTAAATACTCTATTCCTGGCAGTGCTCAAGGCCAGACTAGACAGAGCCTTGGGTGACCTAATGTGAGGTGCCCCTGCCCATGGCAAGGGATGGAACGAGATTTTTAAGGCTTTTTCCAACTCAAACCATTCTATGATTCCATGATACAAGGCAGGCTCCTTATTTTGAAGGCTGGATGTATTTAAAAGGAGGACATCAGCAATTGGTTTTGCAAATTAAATAAAGTGCGATGATTATCATCTTTATTTAAGACCATATACTTAAAAGAATTAACAATGTTTTCATATGCAATAATGAATACACATTAACAGTAGAATTACTGTGTTAACATACTATGAAAATACTAGTTTCAATTTTGAACCCAGTTTAAAACAGTACTGGTTTCCCTGAGAAATCTACCTGTTTAGACACTAATTAAACAAGTTATCTGAGCAAAATTTATCTACAGATACTCAAGTAACAAACAAATGAGACTGCTTGTAATCCCTCTGGTATCACTAAAACAGCTGCAGGTGTTTGTTTCTACAGACTTAAAAATCTTGGTGAAATACCATATGCAAAGCTCTGGACAAGTTCTGCCACCTGAACATTACAAGGACTGTTCTGACTTGCCTGATACACAAGCCATTGATTAACTATGTTTTAATAAATACAATAGTTTACTTCATTGAAGCTTTCCAGTATGACAAATCAGCATACCATGAGGTACAACAGGGGTGCCACAGCAAGAGCTGTAAGACTGAATGAGGTAAGTCAGTCCAACGAACACAGACACAATTCTAGTGTGTACAGATACAACAGGCCAATACAGCTAAACTAAGATAAATGCATCAGTCATCAAAGAGGGTGTAATTTTAGTAGTATAGGAGTGACTTTTAAAATTGAAACTTTACAGGATTCCAACAAAGCAAATCCTTTAGTTTTACATGAAGCAATTAAGTGAAAGCAGATAAGACATCTTGCATTACAGAGATGCCAGCCATTTTACTCTAGACCCTGTCCTTTTCATCCCCCAGGCCTTACACAATCTACTTACTTCTGCTTCTCTCTTCTTTACCCGAGCCTTCTCCACTTCATCCATTACTTTTTGAGATTCTTCCACATTGCCATCAGCTCCAAGCTGTTCTACTCTGGCCAGCAGTTTCCCAATTTCTTCATTCAATTCATGAACTCTTTCAGCCTTGAAAGAGAAATAAAGGCTTAACACAGGAAATGCTGTCCATTATGGAAAACAATCTGAACTATTAGGAGTTGTTATGTGCAAAAAGTACAGATTTAAAAGAAGCACGCAGAGATAACTTTTCCAGGTAAAAGTGAAACAGAAGTTGCCTTATGTAAAACCACACTGAGAGAGGCTGAGTTAAAGTTTATGTACCAACTCAAGAGCAGAATTTTGTTCAGACTTCCAAGTAATTCACACTCTTGTCTGTGTGAATCTTGCAAACTGGTATTTGCACTACCATTCATCACTAACATGTGCATATGTGCAGAAAACATTAAAAAGTTATTTTTTTAACCCAGGAGATTTAGAGAAAAGCCCATCAAATTGTTTACTTCATGTTTTGATCAAAAAGTGTTAAGAATTACTGGCATTTATATTGCATGGTATAATGGAGTCAGGTTTCCCAAGCACAAAAGTGTCAGAGAGGTCTCTTCCCTGTGCTACCCTCTCTGTGCCTTAAAGGCAGTTTTGAGAAGGGTAAAGAAAACTTATTTTTACCCCCTCCTCAGTATGAATTCTCAGGTTTGATAGCTTGACAAAGGCTTAAGTTCACTCCTCAGAAAAACAGATCTTCAAAGAGACTTCAGTAACTAGTTTTACATTGCTTACTTTAGCTGCAACCTCAGCACTGATCTCTTCCTGTGTTTCTGCTAGTCTTTTCTTAGCCACTTCTGTTCTCCTGTCACAGTCTGCAATAAATGACTGCAGGTGGTCCATTGCCTAAAACATCAATGAGAACACTGGTCAGTGCTGTCAAGAACATGAGTATTTCATTAGCCGTAACACTTCGTATTTATTAAGACTTAACTTTAATTAGCTTTTATTAGTGAAACTCTGTAAAACCATCTATCAGTTTATGGTGACTAACTGCGTATAGAAATGTGTGACATTTTAAAGATCCTAGTCTACACTATAATCATAGTTGTAAGTATTTGCAGAAATTCAGAAGTGAACCTGTCTTAAGCCTTCTCTAAAAAGAAAAGGGCATTTCTAACATACATTAAAAATCTAAGGGTATTCAGGTTCACCTCACCCAACCAATACATGCAATGTAACTTTTCTTCAGTAGGGTTTTAAGCTATCAAGCATATTAACACCATCCCTTCAAACAAAAACCCCAAACCCTTTTGTCCAAATGAAGACTAACTTCCTAGTTGGGAGTTCAAAACTACATTACCCAAACTATGGTGCACCGAGACACAGGATATAATTTGTTAACCCCAATAATGAATTATTTTCTTCAGTGAGCCTAGAATTTAAGGCTCTCTTCAAAGCATGCACAACCTTAGCATTTATTTGCTACTTGATAACACTAAATCAGCATCCAGGTCTAGGATTATTTGCTCTGTGGAAGACTTTAACAGTTCTGCCTAGAGATGACTACCAATATTAATTAAATCTTGGCATACAATCATGAAGAGACATGTATCTTTTATGTAATTGAGCCAAGGGGTTTTCTGCCTTTCTATTAATTACTTTAGTAAGTACCAAAGCTTAATTTTTGTGGCTCAGTTTATCTACCTAGATACACAAGTTATACTGTCTCTCCACAATTATGACAAAATACATACATCAAGCTCAAAGAAGAAATCTTGATCTTTGGAAGCTATTTCATAGTCTGCCCTTAATGCCAGGTCATGCACCTTCAGACATTCTCCAAGGTCCATTCTCTGAAAAGAGACAGACAGAAAGTTGCAACACTTCTGAAAAGTTATACAAGGAACAAAGTTAACATTCTTTTAACAGTCAAATACTCTAAAGCAAATCATCTCCCCAGCAGGAATGAGGAGACAGGCTAATGAAGCTTTAAGACAATATAAGATCTTTAAACAACATACATGAATCAGGAAATAATAAAAGCAGACAGAATCAACAGCTTATCAAGATGGCTGTCTGCATTAAAAGTATCATTAATGTTCTGCAAAACCCATTGTTTTACTGGAAGTTCAAAACAGTGACTGAAGTACATTGACTGATATCCTGTATTGAATTAAAACAGCCTACGAGAATCAAGTTCCCTGCAAGTAACTGGCAATTAAACAGTGGAAATGCTTGATCTGAACTGTCTACACACTCTCTAATATGTGTTCCAATTATATCCATCACCTGAAATAGCTATAACCACAGCCCCACTGTTAAGTGCTGCTTAAAAACCATTCTTGAAGCATTTCAAACAAGACAGCCAAAAATTAAATCCCAGCAAAACATTCTGCAGATGACTGAAGGTGAGCTGAGTGTCAGACTATGCTCAAGAATAAGGGAAGAAAAAGTACAGATACATAGGCATTTCATTTGTAATTGAAAACCACTCTAGGAAGGGCAGAAAGGAAGCATGAACTTGAAATAAGTAGAGTACATCACTAACCTTGCATATAATGCCACTGAGAAGATTGCCCAGAATCTCATTAGGTAAGAAATACCGTGAAATTGAAATTCGTATACCACCCAGCATAAGTAATTCTAATGAAATCTGCTCCCTGAAAGTTCGTTTGGTGATCAAGACAGAGCACTGTTCACATGACAAATATACCCAAACAAACCCAAAACCAAAATGAACACACACACATACAAAAACTCAACCAAAAAAACCCAAACACAGAAGAAAGTGAACAAAAACCAATGCATCCTCCCTGCAAAAGCACCAGCTGATGTATAATCACTGGAAGTAATAATTATTTGAGTCACTTAAAACCAGCACAGTTTCATTTAAGTCTGCCCTTGGCACTGATCACTTAATATTAAGAAAAATTCTTTCTTAACACTGAAAGCACATAATGAAGGCTGAACTCTGATGGAAAAAGCTGTTACTGTTGTAATTTAATAACTACTTTAGAACCAACTGAAATAATTAATAACTTGTGATTTTTGTAAATAAAAAAAAAGTGTTAACTCAAACTGTTGCAAGAAATTTGGATTGAAGCCAAGAAAGCACTTATTTGTGCATTAAAAAAGAAGAAAAAAAATGCATTTAAATAGAAATTCAAGCCTCATGAGTACAGTAAAAAATCTGATCAATTGCTTTCAAAAGTCGAATAAGTCAGATGTTCCAACAAATCCATTAAGGTAACTTTCAAGGAAGCTGCTGATTTATTTCAAATGTTAGAGACTAAAAAAAAATTTTAAAATACAGAGCTTTGAACTTGAAAGCTTTTGATAAACTGCAGTTATTTCAACACTCTTCAGCCACCATAAATCTGTTTTCCGGGAAAACATCTGATTGCATTAGAGAACATCTGACTGCAATGCTAAAGAAAAAAAATTAGCTTTTCCTCTTGCAACTACACAGGCCTTCAGCAATTTTGTTAACTGATGCAAATCCAAAAACCCCTTGAAGCTGAGCAATGTATTACACATGTCTATTTCCAAGTCATTAGATGTTGACACTATTTAAACAGCACCATTCTTTCAGGAAAGTGCTTCAAGCTAGGATAGCAATGTGAAAGAACATTTTTAAATTATCTTAAAATTAGACACTTAAAATACCTCTTAAAATTGTGAAAAGTTTGTCTTTATGCTGGCTCATCGCTTGCACTGATAAAATATCTAAGGTTAAACCATAAAACTCGAGGTCAATCCTGCTTTAAGTGAGGCACTCCAGTTCTAAATGCACAGGGTAAGGCTAGCAGCATATTTTATAGAGATCTAAATACAATGCCAAAAAGTCTGAAACACATCCACTGTAGCATCAGAAAAATTCTAGTTTAGTATGCAATCTACATATACTTTGAATAAATGCATGAAATAATCTTCCATCATACTTTAAAAAGAACAGAATTCACATGACACTACCATGACACACCATCCACTTTACATATATATTATGCTGCTTTTCCCTCTGTTCAGGTTGGATTTAAAGACAGCACATTTTCCGATTCCTTTTCTTTTTACTGAGACTTGTAGCTCCATAGCCTGAAAGGATGGTAAATACGCTGAGCCAGCATTACTACTGAAAACTTCTGCCCTCCCTTTCTCATTGCACTGTGCTACCCGGTGCAGGCACATCTGCCTGTGCAGTTGAATGCAGTCTGGGTACTGACCGAGTAAAATGTTATCTTAGCAAACCAAAACCAGGGGCAATTTCTCAGCAGTGTACCTGTGTCCAATTTGTCAGACAGCCACACAAACTACGTGCTGTCAATGTGTAAGGGAAAAATGTATCAGTGGACTTCAGCAGCTAGGATCTCTTACAGTATCAAGATGCTACTTCAGAAACTCTTGAATAACTTCTGTAATATTAGTAGCGATTTGCAGGAATGAAAGGGGTGCTATGGAGGATTTCTTTTGTCAGATGTCCCAGTCGAAGACAGGAAATTTTGACTCTCCTGCTCACTGATCCAACAGAGTGCAGCATTACAAATATGTGGTGTAACAGACAGGGAGCAAGCACAAACAAGTACAAGAGAAGAGGCTTCTTCCTCATTAGCTTTGCTGCTAAAGAAAACATATTGTTTTTGGAACAGCTCCTTAACACAGCCTGTACTAGTCTGATATTACTACAGTCTTTCTTAAAGTTCTAGTCGCAAACCCCAACATAGAGAGACATTTAAAAACCAAACAAACATAAATTTAGAACTCTCAAAACAGTTTGCATGTAATATGCAACACCAGGGTAAAAAGCACATCTGCTGGTATAAGTTACACAATATCAGGCAGATAAATCATCCTGGGGATGATTCATTACTGTCAAAAGTATATGCTACATCAGGATTGCTAATGACCTTAACCACAGAGCAGTTAGTGGTATAATTTGGCTCATATGGCTAGCCGCAAAGTAGAGGGAGAGTGGACGGAAATGGACAGAAGAGGGGGATTGGACCTAGATGATCTTACGGTCCTTTCCAATCCTACCTATTCTATGATTATTTTAATTTCCCATGTCCACCTTGATATTTGGTCCCAAGTCACACCCTCCCCCAGGAGCAAAGAACAAACGTGTAGTCAGCCATTTAAAGATCAATCACATTTGAAACAGAAGATGGTTATGAGGGAGGCTAATGTTCAGACACTCAGCTACTACTGAAGAAGAATGCACATAAACTGGCTTTCACTGTTGATACACTGACTTTCAGACAGACTTACACTGAAGTGATTTACAGAGGAGTCCTGATGACTAAAGCAAATAGAGAAAGATGAGAACACTCAAGTCCTCAGGCTAGACATAACTAAACTTTATTGAATATGTGAAGCCATGCTTTGGGCTTTTTGTAGTTACTGCACATTTACTGAATATTAAAACCAGGAAAAAAGCCTATGTATTTAGAGAATCCTTCTTACAAGTGAAAGCTATTGCAGAAGATTAGTCTAGAAAATTGCCTAGGTACCACACACAAAGCACAGTATCAGGAGCCCTTTTGCTATTGTTCAGCTCTATGTATTAACAGCTTCTTAACCATTTTCTGTGATGTTTTTTTTTCTCAGTGTTAGATGGGCAATTAAACTGACTTGATTTCCTAGAGATGAAGTTTAGACAACTGGTCTTTCATGCCAAACAGCCTCATATTGGAATGATTTAGCGATCGTTTTTCTCATTCCATCCACAAAAAGGGTAAAATGCCTTTGGTATTAATACAGAACTATTGATTACATACATTTAGTTTAACAATAATGATGCACAGCTCTGCTTCAATCAAATCAGGTACCAGAAAAATAAAGAATTAAAAAGACAAAAACAATAAAAGAGTTAAATAAGACCAAACAAGGAAGAGCTGGCGAAGGACTTGGGCAACAGAGAATCTGAAGAGTTTCCTGAAAAATAAATGCACACTTAGAGTAACTGACACTAATAACTGAATCAGAGACTAAACTCTGATGTGATGCTGTTTCTGGAAAATCAAATTAAGAAAGCTTTCTTTTCAGATCTTCAGTTATCTACAGCAAAATTCCCATTCTGGCACTTCTGCAACAACTATGCATTGCTTTGACATCAGAGATCAATTAGTGAGTGTACTCCATATGGAGTACAAAAAGAGCACAGAAAAGCCAAAGCTACTTAAATTAAAACACAGAGGACTGACACTGAGCCAAGTGTGACACAGTAGCACATACTACCAATACTTCTAAAACCAGCATGCATTTTTGACAGGTCTTGAAAGAAGATACTCTGGGCAGTGTTTACACAGAAAACTCTTTCTAGCTAGAATGATACCCATACCAAAGCAGTTCATATTCAGCAAGTAAAGGATTTTGTTCGTTTGTTTGCTTGTGAAAATCTGACATTACTAAAAAAATTTGTATTGAAGAAACTGGACCTCTCTTCCTTTATCCAATTGTCAAGGCAGCTATTGGGGTTTGTATGTGAACACCCTGGCTACTGATAAAAAGAAGCTGCAGACAGACTCCTCACTGAGATCTTCCTTATTATGGAACTCACTTTTCATCTGCACTAACCATTTTCTTTAACAGATTCCTAGACCTGTGATAAAGCTTGTCCTTGTAGGCAACACATGTTCAGAAGGGGAGCCTTCAGAATAATGTAATAGTGCATGATTTAAGTCCTCTGGCTCCACTAACAGGGTTAACTTAAGTTTGACTTCACTAGCAGGGAATAAATGCTGAGCTAAAAAGAGGCAGAGATTATTAAATTACTGAAGTCCTTAGCAAGCACTGAAAATTCCAGGTATCTTCAGAAATATAATACTTTAAATACATTTCTCCCTTTAACCATACTCACTTTGCAATGCAGCACTCTTATTTTAAAATGTTTCAGTATTTACACAGTACTTGGACTTACAGCCTGATTATATAATCCATTACCATTAATAAATCTAGATAAATTAAATCCCTTAGATGGAACATGGCACAATCAGTTTACCTTCCTGGCTCTAATCGAAGAAATCAAGATTATATTTTCAAGAGGCAGACATGAGCACTTTACAATTCATCACCACTGGGCTACAAATTTAGGTAGTTTATGCAAGACTAATTCAATTTGATTTGCAAAGCTAAGGGAGTTCTCACAATCAAAGCAATCCTGAACTGAAAAGCTGGTGACTTCCAGAAGAATGCTTTTTTACAACACTATAGCAAATTATCACACTGGCATACCTAAGTTTTAAGCATGCAAATAGTTCCAGTCAGTGGGACTACTGGCAAAGAAATTGAATCCAGACTAAAACACCTTGCTAACACCTATCTGCAGACGTGTGAACTAACTGAACCTCTCTTTCACAGTAAAAGGAGATTTCAACAGTACAGTGAGCCTAAATAGATTCAGCCCACCTTGAGAGGGATACCCAGTAGCAAGTGGAACTGTATCTTTCTCTAGGCTCCACTGCCTACATCCCTTCTAACTTCAACAACTAGCTGCTTCAGATGAAACCTAAATTTAGAAGTCCGCCTGGAGCTGAATTCCATCCTTAATAAGCTTAAAGTTAATCACGTATTAAAGTATATTGCTAAACCAAGGTCTCAATCAATACGGTTTTAGTCAGCAAAAGTCCTGATGAACTGAGTGCAATGAGTTCATGAGTTCCTAAAGATACTCTTAACTGCAGGACTGAGCATACCATACTTTGAGGTCTGTATAAATAAAATGCAAGAAGCAATGCTCCTCAACAAATACACATAAATACAAACACAAAGTTAACCCCCTGAGCTGAAAGAAGTTTCTCAACCATGGTTTGCAAGACCACAAGCAGTATTCATGAATTTTTTTCAACAGGGAAGCAAAATCAAGCTATTAAGAAAGCCAGATTGCTGCAGAACTGCTTGGGCAGCTTCAAAGATACTATAAATATTTAAGACATTACTACTTTCAACCTTATTAACTGTATTTGCTTTAAATCTTCCCAGTTTCTCATTTTCATTAGTAACCAACTATTAATTCAGAAATGTAAAATGATACAGAAAATGCATTCTTATGAATCTTGTAAAGCCTGAGGAGATAAGCACAAAGCTTACGTCCAAAGAATGCTGCTGAAGAGATTCACACCATTACAGAGGATTCACCCAACTCCTATGCATGCTGCTTCAGTCCTAATCTCATAACATAAATAAATATAAGCAAACGTTTTGCTTATATATAATGCTGATAAAAAAATAACTCAAGAACCACGGTTGTGGGGAAGGACAAAAAAAACCCCAAACCAAACCAGCAACAAAAACCCCACAGGCCTGATCATTATCAACTATTAAAAATAAAAAAAAATAACCCTTTGAGACTGAAAAAAAGAAAAAAGAATTGCTAACTTTAAGTAGTAAATTACTGTGTTCCAGTAGCCAGGGTTTACAAAGTCTTATTAATCTCTCACTATAAAATTCAGAACTTAAAATGAATGAGCAAACTCTTAAAACCACTGACTTACGCATCTGAACCAGTGCCCTAACAGTATATCCCAAATGCACAGTAACTTCAGGACATCTGAATTTTGTGGTATGAAAGAACTTTGTGATAAAAAAGAAAAAGGAAAGGGAGTCTTTAAGGATAGGAAACAAAGCTTAGGAAGCCGCAAGACTTACGTAGAAGCTCAGCAAGTGGACCTTTTCCATTCTATTGCCTTTTTTAATGTAACAAATGCTAAGTTCCCTAGCTCGGTTCTACTATTTTGCCACCTCTTCCTGTACTTCTTAGCAATTACAGTTGTGCCTACTTTGGCAGAGACTCATAAGAAGAAGGAAGAATGGACTGTAACTATTGATCTGTCAGTACAAGTACCAAAATTGCTAAAGCAAACAAAATTAGTGTGCACATGCATGTTTGAAGCCCTTTGATCAACCAAAAACAGTAGCGCAATTTAAAACCACAGCTACTTTGAAAACATATTAAGAGGCCAGTTGACAAGTACATCAGTTATGTCTACATATTTCAGTTTTCCATTCTGCAAATGAATTTAATTCTGCACTTTGTTAGAGGCTCCAGTCCATTTAGCTATTTGGAATGATAACAGCACAGAGAACCAATAATGCTTCAAATAATTCTTAATACAGGTTTTCCAGTACTGCCACAGGGTAAGAAAACATGCCACCATGAATAAGAAAAGCTACCAAAGTGCAGCATTAAGACTGCCAGGCACCTGGGATTCTGCAAATAATTATACTCATCTCCCTACGGTTAGATATTCTAGTATCACAGAACACCAGGTTACACAATCAGTGCACTGTAACTCACCTTCCTTTCACAAAGAATAAGCAAGGTAAAGCACAGGCATACTGACAACACTAGTGGCATGTGTCAAAGTCCCTTGTTTGCTATGCTCAGCCACAGGAACCCCTACTACAGAGTACATAAAACCGCGAGTCAAACAAGTTACTAATATGGATAAATGGAGATTTTTAAATTGCCTTAGAATTTGTGAAAACGGCACAATAGGTGGATGTTGTACATAAGTGTTACTGCCATGTTAAATACATCTCAGCTTCTAGAAATTCAATTATCTGAACTTTCAACTGTTTTCACTAAAATATTTCTGAAGAAAGAAATATCACCTTTCTTCCCTATACAAGTATTTGTGTAGAATACCATCTCACTACAACATCAAGCTTTAAGAAAGTAAATTCAGAATTTATGCATAAATTATATTTCTTTTCTTCTACTAGTTGCAGCTGTACCAGCTTCATCATTCAGTTGTTGCAAAATTCATATAGGTAACATTATTCTATTTAGATTTTTTTTTCAGTTATAGCAAACAACGTTGGATTTGTAAATAATAACTGACATGTAGAACAGGACACTTCCAAAAATTAACTTCATAACCTATAAATTAGCTGTTTGTAAAAGTTCCTCTGGACCACCAGAGAGCACTACATACTTGCTGAAAATGATGAAATTAAAATAGATATTACAAAGAACAAGCATAGATCAATTTCTCCATTCTCATCTAAAAAACCCACAAGATTTAGCTACATACAGTTCCAGACAGCACATCATGAGGGCAGCAGTTGAGAAGGTGGCTCTTGCACACTCTGTCATCATTGAATTTAATTCGCTGACGGGTTGTGTCACCTGCAATATAGAAATCAACATGTTCCAGGTTAGAAATCTGGGGGAGCCAGACACATTCTGCAGATTACATGCAAAGCGTTAACACTGCCCTGTCACATATGGAAGGTCTACGGAAACTGAACTTAAAACACTGTATGCTTCTTTGCTAAATAACACCAAAACCACAAATGTGCATTTAAATGCTCTATAATGCTGTTTTAAAGTCCTCTCACACTTCCCCTTCAAAAATGGAGTGTGAAAAGTGCTTGAAACCAGACAGACAGTATTAGCTTAAAAACACTTTGCTATAACAGCATTTGTTAAATGAGCTATATAACGTTCAACTCAGATTTTGCATGAGATAGTGGTGTATATTTATGCAACAATTAGCATATAAAAGAAACCTCATAAACACAAAATGATACACATTGAGTCTTCACTGAATCCCACCTGATACTCATTTTACGATTTTGCTCTTGGATGCAATGCACCCTCTTACTTCTGATGGGAGTAGCATAAAAAACTGGCAGAAGAATTATTTTACATGCTTACAAACCTGAAAAAAACCGTCAAACATATGAGCATAACCTATTTGCAAAATTATTTTACACATGTTTGCGTATCTCCATATCATAAGCCTTTTTCCTTTTTTTCTTTCTTTCTTTTTTTCTTTTTTACATGGTGTTTGTTGGGCTGAGAACATCTCAGTTGTATCTTCAGAATGGCAGGTTGTAGTTCCTGCATCAGCAGAAGCATCAACCTGCCCACAGACTGAGGTCCAAGTGCAAGTTTAAATAATCCCATCTTGGAGCAAGACCTGAAGTCTTCAGAACAAAACAACTAGCTGGTATGCTGGGGATGAGGGCTGGAATATGTTTTCCTTCAAGTCATAGTATAATTGTCACTATTTGAGATTATAAGAGATCACTGCTATAGCTCTCTTGTCGTTAAGACACAGGCATGATAGAACACCTTAATCTCTCCTAGGATGTATCTCTTCATTATTTTTAAAAACATAATAACGTGTTAAGATCTCTAATCACTGAAAACCTACTGGTGAATTACTGAAGCAAGAAGGGCTGCTGGGAGAAAAAAAAAAAAGACATAGAATGAGTTCAGATAGCAGCCTTTTCCATTTCATCAAGTATTTTAAAGACTGTAGATACATTTTGCAGTTAAAGTTGGAGGGTTTTATGGCTTTGTGACCTCAAACACTGAGAATTTTGAATCTATTAATTCAAGAAGCCAAATTCATTACTGAGGAAACTACAACAGAGGGGAATTTAAAAAACCCCGATCTTAACAGTCAAGCCTTTCCTCTTATGTAATCAGATTTTTAAATATCAGTTCTATGCACAGGATGCTAATACATACCATTTTCAGATTGGAAAAGTTTCATATTATTAAGCAAAGTAAAGTTTCCAAGGACACCACATACGTAATTTGCCTGCCTGTAATCTACATAAAGACAGCTTCAAAGCAGTTCAACAATAGGTTTTCTAGAGGGTAACCTTGTGGCTTAGTTACACTACAAAAATATTTAGACCAATCCCTTTATAATCATGCCTGCTACTGCAGTAGAGTTTTGCCTTTTGTCTCGTTTGTTTTTAGGAGGTGGATCCATATTGTTTTAAAACACATAACTGCGTTTGTTCCACATTCATTAACACATCTGAAAAGTTATTGATAACTCACGGCTCGGCGAATGCGGGGCCTTTCTGACACTCCCTTGCAGATTGATGTAGGCAGGCAAAGATACATTGAACCTTTATAAATAAAACAAGGGGCCAGATTGTTCAGTTTGTATAGAATAATAGACTCTGCCAGCAATTTTAACACAGCATCTAGAAATACACGTTGACTGTAAAGATTCTTCCATATAAAGACACATGAACAAAATGAGGAAAAGTATTTGAAAGAATACAGCCAATGGCCTAACACCACTAAGCTCTCAGGAGTCAAGGAGTTACCAAGACCAGATAATTGCTGAAAGACTCATTTTTCTTGAGGTAAAGTTGGCAAGTAGTATTTTCCCAGATGTTACCTCAACACCTAGACTTAGCTTTTTCCATATCCTTACCACAACTAGGAACTGACACTACTGCTGCAATACAGTCTAAGTGGCTGACATGATAATCACAATTACTAAACTTGAGAGAAGGCAACATGGAGGCAGGAAGTAGCAGCAAACCATCAACGACAGCCTCAAGATCACATTCCACATTTACATTTTAAACATTTATTCTTTCTGCACAATGCCTTTAGTGAGATATTCACTTTTTCCTTCCTATGAAAAGCAGTTCTACACATTCACATTTCTTTCTATCTTTGTTATCTCAGTGGAAAAGGCTTATTAAAAAGAAAAAGTGTCATATATTATGACCGAATTTTGTGTGCCTCTGGCAGCTCCTTCCTGAGTCTGAAAATGCTTTTATCTCTTCATGAGTTTTGTGAGCTTCAATACCCCTGAACAGTGCAGACCTGCTGGCAAAGTCAGAAGATGCACTCTGCTGCTGACCCGCAAATGAATCATCTTGAATAGGTGACAACCTGGGGCATGCATGGGTTGCTGAGGAGGGAGGGTAGACGAAAATCTATGGATCAACTATACAACTGACATTCAGCCTATAGCAAAAGAGGCTTTTGCAGACACCTTCTAGGAATTAAAACAATGTGAACAGAAGTGTTTTTAAGCCAAGGACTTCAGCTGTATGTCAGATAACCGAGACAGTACTTCTCTCTGTCAAACTGTACGTAGGCTGATGTACTCTTTGTATGGTCAAGTGAATGCTAAACAATGTTAAAAAAACCATTATATATTATGTAAGAAAATAACACATAGGTAACAAGTAGCTGAAGTCATCTAATCTTTAGAAATATCCTGAAATGTTTAAAAAGGGGACACTATCACCAATATTTCAGACCTTATTACAAGTCCTACTTTTATAGGTAAATAATTAAATTAGCTCAGAATAGCAACTATTTAACCCTGCCTCTGATGAATACCAGAATATTCAACTACTTGGTCTTTAGGACTTAGGCTCATTAAAGGAATCAAAATAATTTACCAGGGCATTACAGGAGTCAACATCTACTGCTGCAGCTATCCCTGCATTTCCAACTACATTTTCTCCATTAAAAAAACAAAAAGCAAACAAACAAAAACAAAACAAAACAAAAAAAAAACCCAGAAAACGTAATTGATAAAATTTATGGTAGAGAAAAAAATTAATTTTATTTTCTTCAAGAAATAACAGCTTTTGTTTTATTTTATGTACCTGGCCCAAACCACGTTTCTGTGAGATACTGCTTTCCAGATGAATGGAAAACTTTGAAACAGACCTGAAACAATTCCAGAAAATAAGCCAAACATCAAGGAAATTTCTATACTTGCACATCTCATATACTTTGTAAGAATAAGGAAATTGCAAACTAGAGACACAAATATTAGAGAGATGATGGTAATAACATAAACTTTCTAAAGGACATTTGTATTAAATATGTTGACTACAAAAGCAACATCAATATGCCAAATGAATGCAGACTGCTGATTAAGAACACCCAAAGGTTAAGATCACAACATGGGCTTGTACTATCCAATTCACTTTGGACTCTGAAGTCTAACCTATTAACAACCTCCACAATGTCATTCTTGTTCTGTATTATTTTATTCACAAATGAGAGGAACAAACAGTTATGTATCAACAATGCCTAGCATTATAACATGCTTATAACAATGATATACTTTATCCAGCATCTCTTACTATTCTGATTTATCCTAATAATACACTACCAACAACAATACCAATGTGTTGGTGAAAATTACCCTTTTTAATCCAACTATAACCTCTAATCTCAAACTAGTGGTGCAATCCATACAAAGACAATGATGTGCATTTTAATGCTTCTGACCTCCTGCATTACGCTACATCAACCAAAACAGGGTAGCTTTCCATTCAGGTGTTAGAGGCATGAGTCCCAACATGCTGGCAAGGGATTCTGAAAGCTTCACTCACAGAGAGCTACTTACTGGGTGGAATATCAGGTTAAAGACTGCATATCAAATTTCATCAGCAAAGCAAGCCCTGGATAGCAAGTATTTAGAATCATTATTTAACTGGGGCTTATGTGGTCACAGAAGATCCTGCTCCTGCTACACACTGAACACGCAGTTAGTTCTTGTCACTAACCCTGGACACATCTTAACCATAACACCTTTAGTATAATTTATTACTAAGCAAATTGCTTCTGGTTTACTCTATGACTAAATTAATACTTGTGAATTCAGAATATAATGAAACAACTTTTAGCTAATACCTTACAAGTGGAACCAACACGGGGAATCTTTTTCTACGAGGTATGAATGTGAAGAAGTCCATTTGCTTCTTCACAAATGCCATTTCATATGGTGTCCCCATATCCAGAGCAGAAAAATTCCTCAATCTCTAATTTTTAAAGGATAAAGTTCCAGAGCTTTATAATGAAGCCAGCAAATACACACAATTCACTAAACATGACTGTTGCGCTTCAAGCATTCTGGTCACTCTTGATGGACAAATGAAGAATCTTTTAACCAAGTTCATGTGTTGCTATTACTTTCAAACTTCTGAGTTGGTATCAATTCAACATTTTAGATAGGTTTTGCAAGTATCTGTGTATAAAAGGTACTTCTTTCTGCCTTTGCTCCTGATCCTTACTTTAAAGAAGAGCTTGCAGAGAGGGCTCTTGGCTCCCTAACCTGGCTCTCAACCTGAAGCTACCCAAATGGCGATCAAGTCCTCCAGTAACCGACAAGTTACTGAAACTTCAAAAGCACACACTACCTTCTACCTTTATAGAGTATAAAGTGGAAAACAAAACCTATGTACCCTGATAATACCAACATCAACACAACAGCCATCCATATGTACTCACGTAACCCACTTTTTAATCATTTCCATATGGGCAACAAGTCATAGACTGCACCTCTGTTACCATAAAAAGCATGTCACCAAATGCTGGATGACTAAGATAAGCACAGGGGTGTCACTTCAACTCCTCCCAAACAAGGAGGACAGAAAAGTCACACATTAGTAACCATTACTAAGGGTAACTGAAGTGGCTAGTGTAAAACAGGAAAAACTGATTAAGATGTGAATAGATGCAAAAAGGATATTTTAAGTTTCAATGCCAGAAGAAAGTGATCTAGAACTCCATTAAAGACTCCAAGCACAGTAAGCAGTTCAGTCAAAAACCTAGCAGATGAAGCAGAAGAGCTGCTAACTGGCACTTCATACATATAGGTTCTATACATCTAAAAATTTTTCCGATAACTATATAAAATAGAATTTGTTAGGATGCTTGGGAGAAAATTTTCATGACCACCTGTAAGGCTCAGAAGCATGCACAAATTTACCTGTCTCTTAAGAATAATTTAAGTAACTTGTTTTGTATTTCTAGACTATAACCTAATTTTGATGCAGTGGCAAATACTAAAACCAAAACCACCACAACGTTTCTTTGCAACAGTGAAGTTCAGCAGTTTCAAAATGTGGTTCCAGGACCATTCAGATTTGCTCTGTGCCTGCACCACAGTCAGAAGTAAGGATGCTGCTCCACCTTCTGCTTCTAAACGATTCCTCACATCAACTGTAGCATTTTGCAAGGTGAGCAGGTAACTGACCTGGCAGAAAAAAAAACCCGGTTGAGCAACATAAGCCGATTTAAAATAAAATGGGATTTCTATGATCAGGCCTTTTAAAGAAAACTGGGCAATCTTTGTACAATTCAGTTATATTCTGTAAGAAAAAAGAAATAAAATTCCAGGGTTACTAATATAAATAGTTACCATTTCACTCCATTTGTAAATGAACTGATTTATTTAAAGCAATTATGGTGCTATTCATAAGGGTCACTTTTGTTTTCTAGAGGACATGGACTGCAAAAAAGGGTTTGCCTAAATATTATTAAAAAAAATGTTCAATCAATTTTACAGTTGAAAAATAGTACTAACCCCCCATATCCACACTTTTCTATCAGCTTATTTCTAATACTTCTGAGTGACAAGTTCCCACAGCTCTGGTCATCAAGAATAAAATCAACTTGAACTAACTTGACATGTGGAATAAAAAGGCCTCTAGTTTAACTGCCAGCAGTAAAAAAAAAAATCATGTAACAAACACATTCTTATGTAACTTCATAAAATTAGCACCTGGTCCTCAGCACTCTTTATTCCTCAATATTTGGGAAACCCACACTCTGTATTCAGTAGTTTATATTTAAGCCTCTCGAGTTAAGTATGCCAGGTTCTCAGTGCATCAGTAGTGAAGGACATACTTCAGAGAAGATTTTGTTTTAACCTGCAGTCATGACTATATTAAATTAGTCCAGCTTTTTACTAACATCAAAATCTAAGCCACTTAAAAAAAAAAGAAAGTTTTGGCATGGACCACATCCAGTCCTCCAATTCAGTTTTCTGCTTCTTGTCAGAAAAGCATGCAAGAGAACTTGAAGGAATATAAGGAATTTTAAAACACACTTGTTTTTAAATAATGTGCTTTTCCAGGTGTGTAAGAGAACCATACGTGCCATTTACAGAATGATTTCATTGTATTAAGAATGCAATTGGTTTTTAGATATCACAGATGAAGTATCACAGAAGTGGTAAATGCTCCATCCTGGCAGTATTCAAGACCAGGCTGGACAGAGCCTTGGGCAGCACGGTCTCGTGTGAGGTGTCCCTGCCCATAGCAGGGGGTTGGAATTAGATGATTTTAAGAGTCCTTTCCAGCCCAAACCATTCCGCAATTCTGTGAAGCCTAACAACTACAACTCACTGGAAACTCCTGAAGAGCATCTGCCAAGTCCCTTGTGTTTCACTTGTCTGTCAGGTGTCTGTCATATGAGCAAAGGCAAGCATGGCGCAGAACAGCACTGCCTGAACCTCACATCCTGGCAGGTACCAGGTTCATCACACATTGAGTGATGCTGTGTGACGACAAAAGCATCATCCCACTGCCAAAATTCAGACAAGAGAGGAAGCGGGCTGCCAAAGTCACACAGCTCTCTAATCTCCCTGCCTGCAACAACAGGGGAAGTGGCAAGGGGCAGGCCTGGAACAATATACCTAGTTCTAGACAGCCACACATTGCACAACTGTTTGAAATAAAAAGGCTCCTTAGTAACACTGTTTATTTCTCAGAAATATTCTTACAGCTCAGTGGGTATTTTCTGAATCAATTTGACCAATACAGAACTGTGCTTTCTAGGTGTTCTCAGAGCTTAACAGAAAATCCATAAAAACATTTAATAGCTACATCCTCCAAGCTTCTCCATTCTGGCCCCAGGGACACCAGTTACAATGAGTGTGCAAACTTCCACAAATTACAGCCTACTGCTCATCTCCTGAACCCATGTTTGAGCATCCAATTGTGGAACATTCTCCAAAGAGTACATTCCCTTTTTCTACAAATGATACTATAAGCTAAAAGGTAATATAGACTACATATCAAACCACTACCATTGGCTTTGAATTGAGTTCATTCTATACTCACTGAATAAATATTTCATCTGTCTCTTCTCATGTAAGGAAGAATTTTAAACTTGCACTTCAGTCTCTTCAACATAACAGAACCAACCAACAAAAACAAAAGGAAAAAATAACCCCCAAAACTCACAACAGCCAAAACAGAACCCCCTGAATTGTAAAGCATAAAGTTCTGTTAATCAAGAAATTGAAAAGTGCTTTGGTAATTCTGAACAACATAAGTCACAAACATCAACCAAAGGCAATGGGGACAAGTAGTGAAGTGAAACCTACCCTCTACAAAGAAGTGAAAAAATTGCACATTCTAATGAAAATCTGCAATTTGCATATTACTAGAAATAGAGTATTTGTCAAAGGTGATAGGAACATAAAACCCCACATGATTCCAAACCCCAGTACTCTCAAGGTTAACAATATTACAATGACCTTGAGCCCGGCCTTGAATTTAGTAAGTAGCAGCGCTGCAGGAAAAAGATGACTTTCAATCCCTGTGCACACTTTAGTTTAAATAATACTCCACTGAATTTAAAACAAAACCAAAACTTAGAATTGTTTTACACTTAGATCTTCAGTTCCCCACTTAATCCAATAATGGAAGCCTGCTTTGCAAACAGTCTTTCCTCCTTATCCTTCCCCATTCTGCCCATATCATTTAAATGCTGACTCTCTAACTGGTTAGATTTTAAACAGTTCAGCAAATGTGGTTTGGGAATTACAGGGCAAGTGGGCTGGGGGAATACAATTCTCAATAAAAATAAGTGCTTTTTCACAAAGCTAAAGGAAATATAGCCTGTGTTGTCTTAGGTAGCTCTGAGAAAGCATCTAGGTGCCAGCACTGGGAAGACTTGAGTTTCATGTGCCAAGCACTTGGACACACACAGCCACAACAGGAAGCATTCAAAAATCTTCCGGGGCAAGTCTAAATCACCTTACATCAGGTCCTGCAGGACAACCACTCACTAACCAGCCTTGCTTGGGAAAGCAACCTTGGAAGAACAATGGTTTTCCAATGAGATTATCATGCCCTTGTTTAAAAACAACTATAGGCACCAGCGGAAGGCATTAATGATACACCAGGTAAGTGAAAACTAGTTACATTTATTTAAAATATTAGATTATACGAAAAAAAATAAGAGCTGTCTGATCCCATTACCCCAGTACCAACAGATGACTGGCATCATACAAGATACAACCATATTATATGTACCTCATACATTCTATTTGGTGCATGGGAAACCAGGTAACCATTAATTCAGCATAAAGCCTCATGTAACACACCTGCAAGTGCAAGTACAACGTGCAGAATATCTGAATAATGTTCAATTGTTGTCTATCCTCAGGTGCAGTATTCCCTTGTTTATATGTAAAATACTACACAGCATAGTGGGAACTGCTTAACTGCCTTTTTTTTAGCAGCCTCCAAGCTATTTGGATTTATGGGCGCCTGCCAGTTCAAACTTTCATATCAATCATCACACACCCTGACAAAAATTCTGAGAAGCTTTACACAGTGATAATCTTCAGCTCACTATGTGACCCCAGCGATCACAAACCTGACCGTACATGTAATATGTCCCTCTTGGGATTACTGCCTCTAAGCGTAAAGCTTTTAATTAGCTGTTTGGGGCCCATTTGTTTTTAAAAGACATAGTTCGCTTGGGTTAACTACACTCTTTCCTTCAGAAAGCAACAGCCATACCCACCTGCTAACTGAAATGACAGCTTGGGTCAAACTTTACACAAAACTGTAACACCACAAAATAAACCTATCCCCAAATCCCGCTCTACTGAAGCAGGTGTTGGTTTGGAGGGGGAATTCTGGTTTGTTCCCCTATAACCTCAATCTAGCAAACTACCGTCCCCGTCAGCGGAAGTTGCGCGGGAAAGCTCAGCGCGTGCACACTTAGCGGCGCGCTTTAGCCTCGAGCCCTGGGCACCGGAGGGAATCCGAGCTTAAACCGCAGCCGAAACGGCAGCGCGGTCTCCCGCTGCCTGCACAGCGGCTGGCCCTCGCAACTCCGCGGGGGGAGGCGACGTCTGATTCCCCCAGACCCCGGGGGCGGCAGCGACGAAGGCACCCACTCCGCGTTGACCTACGGCCTTCAGCAGACCCCGCCCCGCTAGGGAAGGCGGGCGAGCAGCGGGCCCCAGGCCTACCAATCACGGTGAACGGCCGGCCGGCAGACCATGCCCGGTACCACCGTGACCTCAGAGGCTTCGGCGGCTCCACCCCGTCTCCCTCTCCCCAGCCCCATCCCCGGCCGGAGAGCACTTACCGTCCCGGGACGTGCCCATGAGCTGATCCAGCATGGCGCGCATCTGGGCCTGCGCCGACATCTTGAGCGCGCGGGGGGCCGGCCCGGCCCGGCCGAGTCACGCCGACAGCGGCCTACAAGGCCCGAGGCCCGACGCGGCGCTCAGCCCTCTCACCCGCGTCACTGGCGGGCCCGGGTGGAGCCGCTCCCCCTGCGCCGCGGGCGGAGGAAGGGGGGAAGCAGCAGCTGCCTTTGCCTCTCGCTGCCTGTGGGAGACGAAGCGGGAAACCGATCCCGCGTGCCTCGGTACCGCCGCTTACCCCTCTCCCCTCCGTCCCTCCCTCCCTCTCCCCCTCACGCCTGCCACGCGCGCGCGCCAGCGGTAACGGAAACCCGCGCGCACGCGCTTTCAATCCCCCCCTCCCCCCACATCAGCCGCTCCGCGACGTCAGCGCGGACGGATCTTGGCGCCCGCTGATTGGCCACGGCGTGCGGTGTTCGGCCGGTGACGCAGTGCGCGGCGAGGCCCCTGATTGGGCCGCCGAGCCTTTCTCCGGGCTGGACTCCTGGGGCGGGTGGATTGGCAGGGCGGTCCTGCGTAGTCACTCTGACGTCCCGGGTGTCTCCGGGTCAGCGGCGGTGAGGCAGGGCAGGGTAATGGGGCGTCCCCTTCCGCTCCCGGGGAGCGGGCGCCGGGCATTGCCCAGCACCGGTGAGCCCGACCCGAGTTCTCATCCTCTGTGAGGGGAGACCGACCCGGACGTTTGCCGAGGGCCGGTTCTGACGTGCCAGAGCAGGTGGCTGGGCTGAAATTAAGGCAAAGCCGAAGGGGGAGGGGGGTGTTCTGGCCGTGTAACGGGCGTTGCTCGCAGCCCGGCCCCACTCGCTCTTCCCCTCTCATCGGCAGAACGCTCACCGGGTGGCAGGAGCGAGTTTAGACCCGCTACTGCTCGGACGGGTAGGTACGCCGGCGGAATAGGCTGCCCGAAGGAAAATTTGCTTCTTGAACTGACACTCAGCTCCATTTTAATGGCTTTGTCATTCTGTCAGTGCAGCGATGATGGGACTGCTGAGAAAAGCTTCTGTAAGACTCGCTTTGTAGAGAACCTGCCTCATCACTGACGTTACTGATGGTTGTTGCAGCTAATTCGGCTTACAGAGCACCAAGATCCAGTCTCAAAGTTACTATTTCTGTATTTTATATCTATCCTAACACCTGCGTTCGTAGCTCTCCCTTTCTTAACCATCGTGTTGCCATCTAGCGCCCAAAAGCTCTCAATGACCGTCACAAGGATCAGTTGTCATCGGCTGCAAATAGTCGTGCTCAACTTTGACAATATATTAAACAACATACAAAACCAATAAAACTCCCACCACACTTAATCTGGGTTTCACGAGGCCTTGCAGAGAAGATAAACCGCTCAGACAGGAATCTTCTGTAACACGTTCAGGAAAGGTTTTCCTATCCGGTGCTCCTCAGCTCTTCAGAGCATGGCCTGGACTTGGGTTTTCTTTTAACATGTAAATTTACTTTTGTTAGTCATTACATTACTCTGGATTGAAGGGGATGTAACTGGAAGAGATACCAATACTGGTTGAAATTTTCTTTATTTAGCACATTAGCATGTTTGAAGAAAAATTTTATCTATTATTTGTAATCCCACTGTACAACCCTAGCTTTAGGTACTCCTTAAAGATCATCTATTTCTGGCCAAATTTCAGCTTTTCTCCCAGAACTGGTTTCAATGAGCCAACTTATTTTACTTCCAGAGCAGTACACCACAGCCTTTGGATGCAGCAAACCTTCAGTCCACCTGGAAGGTAAACTGCAGAATGAAGCAGCTGCATTAAATAACTGGGAACAACAAATACTTTGTAGCCATTCTCAGGGTATAGTGACCTCCCCTGATTTTCATCTACCATTGCAAATCAGTTGGTACTTTCCCACCTAGGATATCAGCACTTGTCAAAAGGACACCCATCAGTTTTAACCAGTGAGACATGGCAAGAACTGCAAACCTGGTCTACAGAGCCTCAGAGTTCACCTCTCTGTACTTAAGTACCCTGAGTCTCCCTAGTGTTAAGTATCTGTTGTGCCTAATACCTAATACTTTGGTATTAATCTATCTCTGAGTTTTAAATACAGAGTAAGGAAAATACGTAGATTTAGATGAAGTCATCCTATTTGCAGTGCTTTTCTGCCATAATAGCTTGTTTTCCTTGGTACTAAAAAACAACAAAACATGCACTTTTTTGTTAGCCTTGCTTATAGCTCCTGCCCCACATAAAGCAGCCTCACATTTTTAGCTATTGTAAGTTGCCCAACATAATAAAGACATGGGCCTGCTCAGGTGAATCCAGATGATGGCTAACAGAAATGGTCTGAGGCTGACAGTTGTGGTTGTTCTGTCCAGAGAACTGAAGGCTCCAGGAAGACCTTAGAGCAGCTTCCAGTACCTAAAATGGCCTACAAGAAATCTGGAGAGGCACTTCTTACAAGGGTAGGTAGGGACAATACAAGAGAGAATTGCTTAAGTGGACAGAGGGAATTCTACATTAGACATTAGGAAGAAGTTCTTTGCTGGTGAGACACTGGCAGAGGTTGCCCAGAGAAGCTGTGGCTGCCCCATCCCTGGTGGTGCTCAAGGCCAGGTTGGATGGGGCTTGGAGCAACCTGCTGTAGTGGAAGGTGTCCCTGCTCATGGCAGGGGGTTGGAACTGGATGAGCTTTAAGGTCCCTTCCAACCCAAACCAGTCTGTGCTTCTATGATTATTACAGATTATGTATTTTGCATATAATCCAATCCTCTTCTTAGAGGAAAGCAGCAACAATGCAAGCCAGTATTTCTTTTTAAAAGAAACTTGCTGTTCCAGATTGCAAGACAAGCAAATGGCAGTTTGGTGTATCTAGTGTCATTGGCAGTAATCGGCTCACTTTAGTGAGATTCAGTGAGAACAGCATAGGAAGCCTTCAGTCTCAGAGCCACTGGGAAAGCACCACCATGGAAAAAGTAATCTTCAAGATGAAAAAAAAAGGTTTGTGCTGCTGCTACACTCACCAGGATCCAGTGATGAAGAAGGCACCTTCAGTCTTGGGAATAGAAAATTCCCCATGTACAGAATGTGGCTGGTAGATCTACAGTGAATAGGCCAGTTCTCTTACCTACAGGTTTTGAAGGGAGAACCAACAAGCCTTACGCCTCCTTAAGCAGTTTAGCAGCAAAGGCTCTCACCTTTTCTCACTACAAACAGTCCGTGACAGCTGCCTCTCGCATCACACCACACCTGCAACCCACAACTGACAGAAAGCAAGAGCCAGAAAAACCCAGCCAGTTTCGATGACGACAGGACCTTTATTCGGGAATAAACAGGTAACTCAACAGAATCACCTCAGCCTTTCCCTCCCGGCTGCTGAGGCAACCTGAACCCCACCAGGCCGGCGACCTCCTCAGGCGAGCGCTCGCCCCGGCCGTGGTACTCCTGGTGGAGGGCCTCGTGCTCCCGGACGCTGCGGAGCAGACAGAGGTAGGTGGCAGCCTGGAAGTGCAGCTCCTGCTGGGCCCGGCACAGCTTCTCGCTGGTCACCTGCAGACAGCAGCCATCAAGCCCCGGAGACTTCCACATCCCGACCAGCCTCATCTCCCCGCGAGAGAGAGGCAGGAACGGACGGGTCAGGGAGAGGAGCCGCCCCCCGCCAGTACCCGGTTGGCGCGGAAGGCCGCGACGATATGCTGATAGGCGGGCGTGTCGCGATAGGAGCGGCCCGCCCTGCCGCTGGCGTGGCGGAGCTCGCGCAGGAGCCCCCGCAGGGTCCGCAGCGGAGAGCCCAGCGCCGCCATCTTGCGCACCTCCCCCGACAGCCAATCAAGCGCCACCGCCTCCCTGCGGCGGCCAATAAGGAAAGCGGTAGAAGGCAGGCGCGCGCGCGAGCAGATTCCACGCTCGAGCCTGTGGCCAGGGCGGGCTGTCGAGCGCCGAGTAGGACGATCGACTCCTCCAGCCCTTCGCGGAGGTCAAGTGCTGAAGGTCGAGTACCGAGGAGAGGCCGCGCCAAGGCCCGTGCGCTCGCTTCTTCTCTCTCGCCCCGGGCCGTTGGTTTGCGAGCGGCGCCTTCGGGCCGCTTGCCGGTCCCGAGCGGGGTCAGTGGGACCACCGGGGAGGCCCGCCCGCCCCTCTGCAGGAGGGTGAGTTGGCCCTGGCCTCCTCCCTCCCCTTCGCAGCCAACGCGTGTGTCCGAGGTCTTTCGGTGCAGCTCTACAGAGCCCAAGGGGGGGCGCTCAGTGGTCCCAGAAGACGCAGACCCTCTGCAAGTCCGGGCCGACGCTCTGGGAAGTGGACGCGCCTGTAACGCTCCAGAGCGGCCGTGGGGCGCTGCTATCCCTTGGGTGCAAAAAAAACCAGTCCACCCCAGATGGGACTCGAACCCACAATCCCTGGCTTAGGAGGCCAATGCCTTATCCATTAGGCCACTGGGGCTGCCGCGAAAAACCGTCTTCTGTGTAGGCACTTCTCTTCTGTCCCCGCCCCTCTGCCTTTTATGGGAAGCAGCGCCTTCCCGCGCGCGGCTCGCGGGCCGGAAGCCGTGTGGCCCGCTGGGGGCACGGGGCGGGGTTACGCGTGGCTCCCTGGGCCCCTGCAGTGGGCTGTGCTTCGGAGCAGTCGCTACGGAGGGGAGCGTGCCCTTCCTTACCCCTCGCCTGCTAGCGTGCAGGCGCTGCTCCCTGCGCGAAGCATCGCCCTTGCCTCTGTGGCTGCCCAGACTGAATAAAGCTGGCACCTAATACCCCCCCCCCC
>NDXB01007415.1:81618-99956 GCA_002631895.1 Agapornis roseicollis | reverse complement strand
GCAAAAATATTACAGGACAAGAAATTAAAAAAAAAAAAAAAAAAATAATAAAAAATAAAAAATAAAAAAAAAACCAACCCAACAACTCTAAACTTGCGTCCAGGTCCAGTTCTATGAGGAGAGAGGAAAGAAATCACACATTTTAAACACAGTATCCCATGAAGTTACTGGAACACACCTCCCTAAAAATCCAGATGAAGTGGATTTCAACCCAAATGTAGCTGCATTTGGTTGTTCAGGCTTGTTGTCACAAGAGGGGAGCATTTCACAGGAGAGTTGCCCTGGAGAGCTCATCAGGTAAGCAGCACAAGGCTGTTTGGAGTTTTTAAGCCCCATGATCCAAAATACCTGAACACTGAGGAGGAAAGTGACCTTGTACAAATCTATGCTGGACTGAATAAAGCATCACAGGAATCACCAACTCAGACAGGTTTGCCATCTTGTAGTAACTGTGCATTCCTTTGTTTGAAGCTGAGGAATGCGAAGAATTCTAGCTGTGATTTAACGTTAGTTTAGAACAAAACACTTGGCCAGCTGTGCTCCCTACTGAAAGACAGGACAATGCTTTGTCTGTTTCCTAGCCTTTCATTGTCTTGGAGACCACAGCAAGTCAGGTAGTTGAGCTAGCAGTGACCAAACTTGCTAAAACATATACATATATATACACACGCTAAAATGACACCAAACAGAGGATACTGAGGCCAAACCTCTGTCGAGGAGATGATCCCCACTACCATTAGTTGTGTAGGCAGGTATTTGGACGCACTGTTCTTCACAGGGCCTCTATCAGGCAGAACTAGAGGGACTTGCACCCACACCTGGGTAGGGTTTTTTTTCCCCAATGAAATATTCTGAACATAGTGCTTTTGTATCATCAGAAGTTATCATCACAGATGCCCTTTTATTATAAGCACCTGACTTCAAGCTAGAGCACGCCAACATTTGAAGGGTAACTCATGAAATGCTTCTAACTCTCAGTAAAAGAAGACTACAAGAGACAAATCACGTAACAAGGGTACTAGTTTAACTGCTAAAATATAATGCTGCTCAGTAGACTCTTCAGGGTAAAAAGTAGTAATTTTGCAATTTATTTCTTTTTAACAGTAGTCCAAAAATAAAATTTCTCCATCTATTTCCAGTATGGATCTTGAGAACTATGCAAGAACATGGAAACTAATTGCTACATGATGGGATCACCGGCAATAAAACACACACTACAGTTCTCACCTCTGAGCTAAACTGTTATTTGTAACTACATACAAGACTAAACGATCAGTGAGAAATACCCGGGGATCATGATATAGCTTTTCTGTAAAGATCCAGCTACTGTGCAGCTGGTAACTCCCCTTGGTTAGAAGCAACTTCATTTAAGTGAGAGATTAATTCACTTCTGATACTGGAAGGAAAGCTGGGATGCCTCGTTAGTTTCTCCCTAAATCCAATCCGTACGTTTAACAGTGCTGTAGCTTCTTAAACCAGTTTTGAGAGCTGAATATCCTAAAAACCTCTCAGATTAAAACCTGTCGCAAGAGGCGATTTTAGCTTCCCTCTTAAAGCAACTTCATGACACATGACACGAGGTGTTGCACCAGTGAAAGGGTTTCTTCTTTAAAATACGCATTTCTTTCTTCACGTTAGCAAAAAAAGACTTCTGCAGTACAGGCATTAAAAAAAAATACTCCATTTTCTTTGGGTAAAACTTCAACGTGTGTTAAGAGGGGCAGCTGGGAGAAGGAATGCATGTAACACTGAAACACATAAATACTTATCTGCATAGTTGATATTAGTGACTACTAATCAAACTAAGGCCTTATCTGGAAAAAGCTGAGAACACAAGAAAGTTTCTTCCCCTACTTCTCTGGTGAAATCTGTTAAGTCTCAAGCTGTGGCTGCCTCAGCAGCTACTTGGTTTGGCCTGCGGTGGTGGCATCTCTTGACTGGTTTTGGTTGATTCCCTATCCCTCCTTCTCTTGGTACTAGACATGAATGAAGGTAGCTACCTATTGATAAAATGTATCTGCACACACTGCTGGGCAAAAAGGAAAAAAACACAACCAAACCAAAACCCCTTAGTACTGCGCATGACAGGAGGCAAAGTGTACACCGCTTGCTTTGGGTTACTTTATAAAGGAAAAACTTACTAGTTAATGGTTACTACTTAAGCAGGAGATGACAGCAAGGGATGAGACGGAAATTCACTTCTAGATACAAAACATGGGCTTGTTTTTTCTGGAGTTGCTCTGCAGAATTACAGCTGTCAAAATGGCTACAAAATACAGACCTATCTCCTTGACTACTGACAAGATTAGCAGAGTTTTATTCATGAGGAGTGTGCAAAAACAGCTGTAGGGAATCTCTGTACTTCCCCAGTTTTGGGCCAGTTCCAGGCCATGCTGATCTCTCAGCATAACTCATAGCAGCAGCAGGGCTTTCTATGGCCCCAAAAGGCTATTACAGCAGCAAGGGATCACTGGGTCATAGAAAAAGGATGATGAAGCCACACCAGAAGTTTCCACAAACAAAGCATTCCCCTACACAACAGTTATCTTTCCAGTGGCCCAGTAAAGCATACTTCTGGCTGCTTATTTTGGCAGTGATTTCTTAAGCAGTAGACAGACACAGATTTTTCACAGCAGCTGCGTTTGTTAAAAAAGACTGTTAACAGCCAAGCATCACCAGCTGTAGATTCCCCATCTCACAGATCAGCCTAGGATAAAGAGCACGCGTGCCCAAAACAGATTAACAGCAACACAAGAGCCAGGTTAGCTCAGTTTACTGCCACCGGTGGATGTGGCAAACTCCACTGATGCACTAAGGCAGATTAAGAAGCACTCTCACTATCACTGCAACTAGCTGACCTGCCAGCAACAGTCCTATCTTTGACTGGCACCATTAGATTGGTAGAAGTAATCTGCCTATAGCCTAGTTTACATAAACAGGCTCACTCAAACACATGAAGACAAGCTAAGAACTGAAACAGCAGATAGGCTATTCTCTGCCACAGGATATTCAGAATCTTATTTTCTCTCTAGGTACATTCTCCACTTACAAAGAACTCTTCGTTCCATTCCCATTCTGGAAAGCAAATGCTTCTGTTTCATATTGCAACTCAAAATTAGATCTTACCAGGAAAACACATCACAGACCAGTGATGTGTACATGTGTTACCTTAATTTTAGCAGTTGGTCAACAAGTGAACTGATAATTTCAGGTGCACATTTATAATAATCATAAACTAAGATAGATTCTTGGCACAGGATTGTTAATAAATCACTAGATGATCTATTGCAGATTTGCTAGTTTTGTCAGAGAACAGGGAAACAAGCACAGACACTATTATGAGGGTTCACTTGCAGCTAACACAGGAACTTACTGTTCATTATATTAAAAGAACAAACCATTGATGAAATCTCAACAAATAGAGAGAAAGCACAACATGAAACGTACTTAATGGTGAATGTTTTAGGCAGCGTAAGAAGCATAGCCAGGTCTAACTTCAGTTAGCAGCTGCACTCTTGCATGTTTTACCAAATGCCATCTTACATATGATGTACAGTAGAAAGCAACAACTTTGGTAAATGTGTGAATCCTTGCAGTAACTCGTGTCAAACAGATGCAACACACAAGATTCCTTGTGATTCATCTCAACTCAAACTTGCTGCAAGCTGCTATTTTAGCCTTCTTTCTTTCCCCCCTCCTTAGGCTTGCTAGCCACACATGTTTTTGCCTCAGCAATTGTGTGGAGTGGTCCAGTATTTAATAACATTGCCAGACAAGGCCCGTAATGTTTTACTTCTGACCCAATTAAGATCCAAATTTAAAACCTTCAGAAAACAATGCAAGAAGTTTCATTCCCATTGGCCACTTCTTTTCTCTCATGCACATATATATGCACTCACACACACTCTTTTATTGTACTGCCATCTTTGCACAAACGTTCACCTTTCAAGTGTTTAATAAAGCCAGCAGGATGCAGAAGGCTCAACAGGTTTCTCAGGAGTATTGCTGTATATATGCGTGTGTGTGCACGCATACGTGTGAGCGTGAGAGAGAAAGAATGCACAAGCACATAGAACCAATGCCATGGTACAGCAGCTATGAAGTTACACACATTACACACTTTCTTCTTCTTTACAAAAGGGAAAAATAGTTTAACAGCATAAAGCCATTTTGGCAAGCTTAAGATTTTCCTCCCGAATGCCTTCCAGCACTTCAGGATCTCTGAGAACAGTTTAAAGAGGGTAGGGAAATCAAATTAAAAAATAATTCAAAAACAAAAAAGGCACTTAAACAAAGGACAAAGGCCTGAATCAAGTAAGTCATGGAGGGTAACAGCCATTACACCAGAGCGAGGACCAATCAACATCTACCAACCTTTTTTAATGTCTATCAAATTAAGATTGCATAAAGTGTTCGTTAATCACTCGTTTACCTACTGCTTTCACCGTCCCATTCATTTTATGGTAAAAAAATAAAGAATTACAAACCCAAACAAAAACCAAGTGTCCCTTTAATGATTACCCCTCCCTGATTCAGCAAAAGATGCAAGTTGGGTGTGGGAGGAAGCCTTGCACAGCTTGGCTACAGATTTTCCCTGCAATGCCATCTTCAAACATATCCAAAACACAAGCAGAAGAGGGATCACTGCACCTTCACCAAGTCACTCCAAAAAAAAACCCCACATACCAAAAACCAATCCAAAAGAAAGAAATAGAAACCAACCCAACCCCAACCCAAACACCCCAACACTTCTAATCCATCTGTGGGCAAAAGCTACTCAAAACAAAAAACTGTAAACTAGATTAAAATTTGCTAATAAATACACCCAAAAAGTTCATTTTACGAATGTAGCAGCAAATGTGATAAAGTTAGCTGGAGTCCAAGGTGACTCCCAGAGGGTTAATGGTTCACACAACTGATGACAGCTTGGGAGAGTTGCAGGATTGCTCTGTTTTCATGTCCTCAGGGGTCTTGCACCAAGTGGAGAAGGAGTGTGGAGGAAGGGTCAGGTGATGGGACTGCAGGAAGGAAACAGGCTCTTGGCATCTATTCAACCCCCAAATCTGTGCGTCAGACAACTTTGATCGGATTCAAACAAGAAGCAGAACCCAGGTAATTAAAAGTTACTTCTGATTAGCAGAAAACAGATGTGAAACCCACAGCATCCACACTTGTGACTTAGTTGATCAGTATTAGTCATGTTTCTTGTATCAACAGAGAAGGCCAGACAAAGTGATTTAGGCCATTTGCATCTTGGGAGTGGGAGAACACTGCAGTTACAGTCCAAGGTGTTAGGAAGCTTTGCAGCCTGTTTTTCATCTAGCCTGCCTTCTTTCTCTGTAAGTGTCTTGAAAGGATTTAAAATAGCTACTTATGACTTCTGGGACTTTGGATCATGTAGCAGGGAGTATTACCCAGACGGTTTTAACACCTAAAACCTGTGTTTGAAATTATTGCTTGCATTTGTTTGGAGCTTTCAGTGAGCTTAGCGTGTTGGCTCATATACAGTCCCCAAACCAAGTTCAGCCCTGCTGCCTGGAAAAGACAGCTCTACGTGGCTTTCTTATTGCTTGTGAATACTGAGGGTTACTTAGTATGTACAACTACAGTTTATATATTAACAAAGGCCCTTAAAAAAGTAGTAAAAACTTTGGGGAAAATGTTTTTAGAAGAGCTGCTGTGCAGAAAATAGTAAAACATTAACCCAATTTTGCATTTGGATGTTGCAGAGATCTTTCACTTCCCCACCCTGTTTATGCTACCCACAAAGGTCTCTAGGAGCCACTCCATTATTTCCTTTATCTTGGCCTTGCTAGGTTTAACCAGTGAAAACAGCAAACAGGGGATGTAGACCCTTTCAGTGCTATGTTGCTGATCCCAAAGAAGCTCAGGAGCATGTAATGACTGAACACAGTTACCCTCTGGGGGGCTGTTTGAACTAGCTTCACAAAGAACATGTGGTCATCTTTATTCTCATCACCCTACTGCTTATTTCCACAGTAAGCATTCGTTTACTTGTTTCCCAAGACTGAGAAGCTCAATAGGCCACACAGACAGGACTACTCTTACCCTTAAAATTTAGAGGGTACTCCCTAGCTGAAGATGAGGCATACTTCCAGGAAGGGAGGGATGCTGAAAGGAAATTTGCACTGTAGAAAGGGCTCCAAGTCTCCCAGTCTAAAATTTCTTAAAATGTGAAGACAAAAGACAGCAATTTGAATGAGATGCCTTGATGAAGAAAACATAGAAGAGGTAGAACTCTCTTAGGACAGGGTCTTTAAATATATTGCTGCTTGATGCTTACTGCTGCAACTCCCTCAGCTACATACATTGTTAAGAAGTATGCGGTTTGACACGGTTCTGAGAATCAGCATCTTGCCAGAACGTCAGGTCTCAAAACCTGAAAGTTATCTTCCTTCAGCTCTTCCTGGAGGAAAGGTGGTGGTGGTGGTGGGGAAATCAGATAAAGCTTGCTTTCTGAATATATGATATTCTGACAGAATTTGCACAGTATTAAGAATATCAGGGTCTACGTAACTGTATGTTTCGACTCTAAATTAACCTTGATGATGGAGATGCAAGCTTATCTAATTAACATGCCACATAAAAACATTAGCACTAGCTAAAAAGCATTTAACTGGCAGATGCTGTGGAGTAAAATTAATGAACTAATGCATCTTATTTTAATTCAATCTGTCTTTCACAGAAGTGTTGTGCAAAAACATTTATTGCTGAGCTCAACCCAACATTTTATACTAAATACACAATATATATTATTTTAAATTCATGTATATATATTTATATAAAATTAAAATGAGCTCTAAATAGAAAAGAAATTGTTGTCTGGTCTAAGAAAAATAAATCACATGTAAAAGAAACCTGAAAGCTATAAGTTAATCTAGAAAAAAACATTGATGATTCGTTATCCAAGGGTTAGAGTCTCTCTGGAAGATGTGAGATAACGAGTAGTCACTGGTTCATTCTCAAATTGAACTACTGCAAAGACTAGTTACTAGGAATTTCAGCATCTCTGATCAAGGGAATGTTTCGGAGTTCAAGGAGAAGGGCATCATACAACTTTATTTGCTCCTTTCCCCTATAAGTTATTTCACTTTCTGCCATTCTCACCTTTCACCTGACAGTGCAAGGGACTCAACACTGAAGTTCTGTCCTAGTGTCGAAAGTGCAACATATGTTGGATACCTCCTAACCTTACAAATAAACCAGTCAATGTATTGCTATTAAAAAAAGATACGAAACCCAAACAAAAAAAGCCAGCTTTGCAGTCTTGTGCTACTATGCAAGAAAGAATTCAGGCCAGGAATTCCACAGGCCAGCAGGGGCTGGACATGCTGGAGACAACCCATTCAGCCCCCAGAAGAGAAGGCACCTCTGGTCGCTTTTGAACGACTCCTCTTTGGCTAATGCCTGAAGCAGTATTAACCTGGCTCTGGAATAGGTCACAAACAGCTTTCTTTATCTACCAAATCAGTATAATGCATGGCTTCTGGGAGGAGTTAGATGAAAGATAAGGAAGATCTAGAATGAGTAAAGAACTGGTTGTTTTATAAAAAAAAAACAAGTAGAACATTACTTAATTTCAGTAGCAGATAAGCACAAGGCAAAGGAAAACAAAGCTTAACAAATGGAAGGACTGAAAAATCAGTGTGCCTTTAAAAAAAAATGATGTGGGCAAGAAATGCTAGCCTGACCAATAAAATGTAGGTTTCCTTTTCATGTAAATGGAAAAATTTCCAGCCCTTTCCTCCCTTAAGTATCCATATTTAAAAAAACCCAATCAAATGTGGGAAAATTTCTTGCTCCTTATCTTGATATGCCAAGAGAACTGTTTTTGAAGACAACTCTCTAATTAGACTGCATCCATCTGTAGGCTCCCTAAAGCCAAAACAGCCTTGTAATGCTGGAAAACATGCCCGTATGGGAAATGCATTTGTGTAAGGGTTTAGTTATAATGCAGAGTGTCCCAGCACCACCTCTATTCTAGATAATTTTTGGTCCACAACCATGTAGTATACTCAGGACCTACACATCATGGTATACTGGGCACTAATGAAGGGGATGATTCCACCTTACACAATGGATGGAGAAACCAATTCCAGCTCCTCTCACGCTTTCAACTCTTCATTGGACATCACCCAGAAAGAAAGACCAAAACAAAACACATGTTTGTGCTGCTGTGGGTTTGACGATCAATTTTTTTAAAAGCCAATCAGAACAGGTAAAAAAGCTTGTTTCTTTAGGCAAGCTCAAACTATGACCAGTCTGCATGACCAGGAGGACCAGTCCTCCTTTTCCTTCTCTCTTTGATCAAGTATTGTTTTCTTTTTCTTCTTCCTCTCACCACAGTGCTTGGGATCAAAATATGTAAACATCGACAGAAACAGCAGCCCTGTGACAATAAGCACTTTCCCAACTGGGCAGATTCTGTCAGCCAACCAGAACTGCTTCAGCTCCCTTGCTTGTCCAGAAGTCACTGGTTTTTTCGCTGTAACTTAGTGTCCCCTTTACTTTGGCCTCCATCTGTAGTTTAGAGATAGAAAAAAAGGAAAAATAAAAGCATGAGTAACCTTTTATTTTTATAACTTACAGCAAAAGAGACGAATTTAGCATGTTCAGCTTTAGCATTACCAAAATGTACATTACAAGGTAGAAGACTGCATCTCTATATTTCATTTATTAGCAATAGCACTGTTGAAACCTCAGATATCAGGCTTCAGATGAAAAGATACCATCTTTCTAACGATTAAGTTGCAACTTGGGATACCAAAAAAAAAATCAATTCTTTCTTTGGAAGCCTTTACATTTTAGTAAAGCATTTTTAGTATTTTAGTATTCAACCCATGGCACTTACTGTGACAAAAAAATTATGGTTATACCCAGCAAAGCCAATTGGCTTCCACAGCCTCTTAGAGCAACACGGCTTAGCTTTTTGGTGATAAGAACAGCATGAAGAACTCCCACCCTTCCTGTTCCTTCTGGAAAAAAAAGCCAAAACCCAATAAACTCACACACCTACAGATAGCAAAGAAAAGAGTAGAGTCTAAATAAACTGCACTTTCTAAAGCTTTTTGATTGTAAGGCTTGATGCTGAAAACTAACAGAAAAAAAGATGTTCTACTTCAAACTTCTCTACCAAAACATGCAACTCTTATCAAGGATAAAATTATCAGGGAAGGCAAATATTCCATTAGGGAATCATTACACTGTACACACAGGTATACACTCTTACAAGAAGCATGAAGAAACTTCCAGCTGGAAGGTCAGTTTCTCCTCCAATGGAGAAATTATAACTGAGTGGAAAAAAATAATCTCACCAATACAGGCTTTCTGCAGCCTGTAAATAATCGTGTTACGGTCCAGTAAGCAGTATTCCTTTCCCCCCCGCCCCCCAGTAACTGAATTTATACACTTCGGTTTCTAGAAGTGCTATGATAATTGAGCTTTTTTTTTTTGCTCCTGACATTGAAGACAAGTAAGAAAGAAAAAAAAAGAAAGTTCAGGTTCCTTAAATACTGCTGTGATAGAAAGTGTACCGTCAGCTGCTACTAAAGCTTGTCCCTCTGCTGTGCCTTTTTTAAACCAACTTCAGTTCTGCTGAACATTTTATTTCAGTCCTGGTCTGAAATCTAACTTCTGAGTTAAAAATAAGTAATAAGAAAAACACAGTGTCTTTACCTGTGTAAGCTTGCTGCAAGTGAGCAGGCAGAGGTGAGTGAGACAGTGTTGCTGCGTGCTGAGCACCTGGCTGTAAACCCTTCAGTAAGTCTGGGGGGAAAAGGAGAGCAACAAAGATAAACCTTAAAAACAAGAGGTAGCCTTTATGAAAGAGGAAGTTTTTATTTTTAGGGTATAGTACCCTTATTTTTAGGGTTTATAACAGCTATAGTAGCAAGCTAATTTGCACTGATTTCTGAAGATGTATCTCAACAACAAAGAGTAAGTACCTGATAACATTCCGATATAAGTCAACAGAAACAGACCTATTCAGATATAGTTAAGCACAAGTTAGAGCAAGGACCATGCCTTGCTATTGGGATGCAACTCTTCATGTCATCTCCTTCAGCAGAAAGGACAAGAATTAATATAGCTGAAAATGCCAAAGAAAAATTAGTAAGTGCCATCTGGGTTGATACTTCCTCTTAAGAGAACTGTTTGATAGCCAAGATTACTAAGCTAAGGATATTTTAAGGACTCACCATATTAAGTCTTATTTGTGTTGTGGCGTTTGGAGATTTTTAAGCTCTAGTCTTTTTTAAAGCTAGAGTATTAAAAGTCCATCCAAAAAAGCATGTTCAAAACTAAACATATGTAAATATAACAATGAAGTTAAGCTTGTATCAAAGAAGGTTCATAATTATCTTAATTTGGATAATGAAGTTTTACCAGTGAAGAAATCACATTTACTCTCCTTTAGGGATTTTCATAAACCAAATGGGAGTCTCAGAACTTTTTTGCTTCTCAAATTCCATTTTCAGGATGCATCTTTCCTTATAGCACAGTGTGGTAACTAATTCCACTCACTCTGAGTTAGGCTGTGGTGGAAAGCCGCTGAGGTAGATCCCGAGGTCGTTGTCACTCCAGCTGTGTCCGTCCCAAAGCCAAGCAGCTCCAAGGGAAACTGGAAGGGCACGGTCACAGGTACAAGGCCGCCCAGCATCCCAAAAGGAGTTAATGGTGCAGATGTCACGTTCTGACTGGTTACAGACAGGGGTGATGCCATAAGAGTCAGAGGTGAGGCGTTAGCCAGTAATGATGCTCCTGCTGTTGACTGTACAAAGAAAAGGAGTACTTCAAGATTTTAAAGCTTTGAGTTGCGCTCTTTAAGGAGATAAGAATCAACTATCTTCTGTTAACTGTGGCCCTATTAAGAAGAGTATTAAACTATTAATAAATATCCACTTATCTACCTAGGAGGTCTTCCCACTGTTCATCTATTAATATAGTACAATTATATCTCAAATTCAAACATGACAGTATGGTTCATCCCTCATGTTTTTCTCAGGTCATTTCCTCTATCTCCTTTCTAATTATGCACTGTGTCTACAGTCAGAATCTAATGCAGCATCTTCTATGGATTGATAATATGAAATCGTCAGATGTAGGTCTGAAGTTCTTCAGAAGCACAGTATCACTCTCCCCTCTCCAAATCTGGGTCTTAACAGAACACTAACTTTATTTCTAAAGTGGCTGCTTAGAAGCAATGATTTTTGAAAATTAAGATTCATGTATAAAACCCCCACACTTAAAAGAGAAGTCAGGTTACCAAAATACACACTTATGTAGGTATACATGTGTATACACATGTCAAAGCAAAAGGCAAAGGAAAATTATCTCTACACTCTACACAGGTCACAATGAAGTTAAATTCACTGTAGTTCATAAATAAAAATGTTGAGATTAGCCAGAATATTTTAGCTACAACAACTCCCAGACTGTATTAATTCCTCTACCAGTAGATCAGCTTATTCTTGTTTAACAATTGTTTTTCACTATGCAATAGTAATTTTATAGGCTAATATATAATTAATTATATATTAATATTGTCTAGTCATCTAAACAAAACAGCACAGAAAGCATTCTAAATCAGACTCAAGCTCAGATATTTCAGATATCACAAAGACTCATACTGAGTAAGAGTTCAAACCTGTGTATTTATACATGTAAGCCCTAGCTAAACACAAAACTTAGAATTATTTTAATGATTCACATCGAAATGAAATGGAAGTGTCTGTGACTTCTGTAATATCAACTGACAGAAGCAGCAAAGTGATTAAAACTCCTAAAAGCAATAGAGTTTCTATTACCAGGTTTTGGTCTTAAGGTGTTCAGATGAAAGCAGCTAAATACAAGCTGCTGCTTATGAGAAAACATCCTGTAAGTGTAAGCAACTACAGATGTGATGTTAGTAGCAAGTGTTTGTACTGGTCACCTTAGGAGCGACGGCTTCTAAGACTTACTCCATCCCACAAGTAGGGTATTAAAATATGTTGAAGGTTTTCATCCCTGATTATTCTCTTTTGCCTTCAAATGTACTAATTGCACAATAAGCCCATGTACAAAAAGGGCAACCACTCATTGTCTATGTGATCTTTACTGTGCAGCAAAATAAAAAGCCATACAGTAATACTCTCATAATTGTGGTTTAGTAAAATGCCTGAAAACAGAAAGCAGCTTCAAAATAGCTCTGCCAAGACAGAGCTTACTCCATCAAAAAGGGGAGTGAAGTCCAGTGATGGGAAGGGTTATGAAGAATGCCCTAAGAGAAACACAGCTCAGATGTTTCCATTTATTTCACCTATATTAGCACTTCATAAAAGGGTTCATCCTGGTCATATAAATCTGAGTCACTAAGATAGTTTAAAGTCTAAGCCAGATTCTGTTAAGGAGTAGTAGTAGTAAGTAGAAGCTTTTTAAGGAAATCACACTACAGTCGCTGAATTTTAGATTACTTCGGCTTTGTATTCTTAAGATGTAACTTAACAGAGTATTTCAGAGTAAAATTTCTGTGCAGCTACAGCACGTGTATTCTTATATTCTGGTAAATACATGAGTCAATCAAAAGGGGAAAGGAGGGAAACTCTTCTTGGAAATTCTTCCTAGTTAGGAACTCTTTATTATCACATGAAATCATCTAGTCTGATCTTCAATGTAAGAAGACCCTGAAGATGTCAACACAACATTCTAATGAGCAACTCAAGTAACATTCTCATCATCTGACTGATTAACTGTATCTCAGATAGGAATTAAATCCCTAAAGCTTTAATGGAAAGGAGATTCACTTTCAGCCTTATGCAAGGTTTTAAGAGGTACATTGCAGTTTGCAGTACTTTGTATCTTAGTACATTGTACGTAACAACTACTCTGGAATTAAGTTCAGGAGCCACTGGATCTTTAAGGCTAAATATAAAGCCCTCTCATCACCAATCTCTTCCCCTTCATTGTACTTGGACTGGGAGGTAATTTGATTCTAATCTTCTCTTGAACATACTCCACTGACTACACTTCAGTCTGCACAGCAGCAACAACCCTATTCCATGGTTTCTCTGCCTTGCACCATTCTTCTGAACCATTTTGAGATTACCAAAGTAACTTCTGAAGTGTCAAAAACACCCACATAGAAAGTCACAGTAATACTTTTAGTGATACTATTTGCTGCTCAGTACCCCTCCTATATACCAACACATCTTATTTTGCTGTATTACAGTACGCATTCATGTTACTTGATTATCCACCACACCACCCCTTCAAGTCCTCTTCAACATCAGTGTCTGCCAAAACACATTTAATTTCCCAGATCATCAGTAAAAAAAACTACAGGAAGGTTTGCCAGAATTCATCTCATCATCCGACACAATACTATTGATTTCCCTCATCCTTCATCTTTAAGCACTACCACACCCATTTCACATTTTCTTCTACATCACAGCAATTATATCCACTGGATTCTGTTGATTGCACCAGGAAGAAACAACTCCATTCCCAGTCCTTTCACTGTTGCTTTTTTTGTCTCCACTAGGCACCTTCCAGGGTACCCAAACCGGACTGTTATCTGGCTCACCTTTTCTCTAGACTCTGAGTGGTACCACAGTGGCCCTTGCACAGCATGTGGGTTAGTTGAGGGTTTTTTTCATTCAAAGTACCCAAAATAATGAGAAGGCTCTGTCAGAGCCTACCAGATATCTTGTTTACTGTAACAGACTTACAGTGCAGTAGGATGAAAGACCATAAAAGGTCCTATAAAAAAAACCCACAAAAATCCAACCTTCCTTCTGTCATTCAGGTGCATTAAGAAAAATTTGCTAACAAGCTAAAAAGTTACAAACAATTGCTAAAAGTCAAGTATACAATCCCTGCCATACAATAGCTGTGCCCACTCTTCAGACAATTACAAAGCTTTCCATCTGCTCTACACCAAGACCCTTATTTACAGTGATACTGCCTAAGTGTACTTAAGTAGTGAAGACCTCAGAAGAGAGAAAGCAATAAAGAGAGAGCAATAAAGAGAGAGCAAAACCTCAAATCAGCTCAGAAATTAAACAGTTCCCAGTAAGAACATCACACAACTTGGGAAAGCAAGTTGTCTTCTGAGGAAATCATAGGTGTGCATGGGGTTTAGGACAACAGTATTTTCAAAGTATTTGTTTTGTATGGCTGTTTTATCTCCAGTGCTAAAGTTCTGCATAGCTCTTGAACAATTTCTAGGGTATTCATATATTAGAGATGTCTCATGCAGATTGACTAGACCCTAGGATATAAAATACATATTTAATCACAAATACTAAATAAAAGCCCTGCATGTGTTAACTTTAAATGCAAGTCTTACTTTATACTGAAACCACAAGCAACTGAACTCTAGTTTTGCAAATTATTCCTGAAACTTGGCAACAAATGTACCAATACACCTTTTCATATGACCAGCACCATTACAAATAGGCAAATATGCAAGAATACACAAACTCAGTAATGCAAGAAAATACCACATCCCCTGGAAATACAGCCACAGAAGGCTTACCTTTTCTAGTGTTCTTAACACAAACAAAAGTGTATTTGTTTCACAGAACAGACCAACCAACATTTAACAGTGAAGATTCATTCCACACTGATCCCTGAATTTCACATTAGCTGGAAATACCTATTCGCTAGTGAGAAACAGTTTCATCAATATTAACATTTACGCTTCGTAAAGTATAAACACACATTTGCAAATCAAGATACTGTATGAAAGAATGTTTACAAAATAAGTATGATAAATATTAATGCAAGGTTTAAATATAAACTTGTTAGATGCGTACCTGCACACTGGCTGCTACAACTGGAGACCCTGAGGCAGAAGATGGTCTGTGTGGAGTTGACAATTGTTTAGTAGCACCCTGTGTTCCACTTCCTGCTCCCCCAGACAGACTAGTCCTACTAGCTCCACTTGAGTTAAGGTTACTGCCTCTGCTGGCAGGTACATTCATTCCAACTCCACCCAGATTATTTTTACCAACAGTTCCAGAAGGAGAAGAGTTGGGCAATTTTGAAGAAGCCTGAGGGTTCTTAGCAGGCTGAAGGCCTGAGGTGCGATTAGAGGGCAGCAAATTCACTGTGGGAGACTGTCTGCTGATATTTACACCACTGGACTGTTTATGAAGGGGGTTGTTGCTGGAATGACTACTCTGGGAAACTAGTGCACTTGAACTGGAAGAACTAGGTGTTGTTGCAGGCCTGGGGGATGAGGTGGACTTGGATGAAAATTTAGGTGATGCACTGGGCTTGGGTGTAACAGAGGGTTTAGATGCCGTGGGCTTGGGAGAGGCAGCAGGTTTAGGAGAGGCAGCCATGGAGAAGGGAGGCTTGAAACCCTGGGAAGAAACTTGTGACACCATAGCCTTGGCTAAATAGTTACTAGAGGTAGAGGTGCTGGATGTTGTCCGAGAAACCAGTGGGTGAGACACTTGAGAGCCACTTCCAGATGAGGGATTAGACAAAGGCAGGCGATATACTACAGACTTATCTTGAGCCTTGATGACTGGTGATGAACAAGACAGTTTGGGATTACTACTCAATTTCACCACTGGATTGGTCTGTGATTTACTAATAGTTGCTTGTAAAGGAGATACATATTTCTGCTGTACAGCTGAATGCTGGTGCACTTTTGTCACTTGTGATGTTGAGGAAGAACCACCTTGAGCCTCAGAAGATGATACCAAGATATTAGCATCCTTGGTTCTCTGAGAGGTGGAAATAGCTGCTTGGGTCTTGGAGGAAGAAACATGAGTCTGTGAAGAGGAAGAAGCGGCTTGGATCTGGCTTGACCGCTGTAGTCCTTGCTGAAGTAGTTTGGCTGGCAAAGGCTCTAAGGAAACCTTAGGATTTTGAATTGAAGATCCAGCAATAAGGCCTGAAGAGATACCAGTGTGAATTAGGTCCTGGGGTTTCTTTGGTACTGGCCCTGTGTGACCAGCAATAAGACTTGATGAATGGGTTGTCTGAGTGGGCTCTACTTTCTTCGAAGTTGCCAGGGGCAACTTACTCATAATGCTTGCTAGTTTCTCTTCCCTCAGTCCAGGACGAGGTCTGGATGTTGGTGTGTCTATGGTGGACCCAAGAGGTGATCCCTTGGCACCGTTATTGATAACTGCCAGAGCATCAGAAATAGAGTCCAGCGAAGGTGGGTGGAACGAGAGGTCTTCATCCAGTGAGTCATCCAAACAGATGGTCTCTGGAGCTGGTGTGCAGCTAGAGGTGGCTGGGGTGCAGACCGGCGCGCTGGAGCTCAGTACAGTAGCACAACTTGAACTGACTGAAGACATACAGGTTTTCTGTTCTTTTTTTGGACTGGAGTCCTGAGAATAAAGAGATAACACAGGTTTTAATAGCCTTTCTGGAGTAGATCTAAAGTCTTCTTCAGTGCAATTCTGTTATTCTGTATATTCAGATGAACTGAAGAGGCTCTTCTATTAAAGCTTTTGTATTACCTATGATATCTAGGTCTTTTAATTCTCCATGCTAACTCAATATTTGGGTTTTAAAGCCTATTTGTGTTTAAAATCCATTGCTCCACGTAACTAAGAATGCCGCACAGTTAAGAATAATCTGTGAAGACCAGGGTAGCTAACCTGACTGCTAGGTAGAATTGCTACTGAACTAAGACAACACCTAGTCATGTCTAACAAGAATCTCTATCAACTTATGCTATTCTCCCAACCAGATATTTTTCCAGTCTTACCAAATTTAATACAGCTGACAAAACACAAAGCACACTAAAAAAAACAGTGCAATTTTATTGCAACTAGTACCTTGTAATAGTAATTTTCAAAGAACTAATATAGCCTAAAGTTACAAAGCTATACAGAAGTCTTTTGAACTACTTTGTTTGAAGTACTACAGCACCAAGTCAATAAGCTGTTACAGCATTTCCTGACGGAATCCTTCTGCCAGAATTCTTCTGGATCGGAGGCAGGAAACGGCTTGTATCAAGTGGTCATATAAAATTCAGATATCTAAACAGGCATTTACCTTCACTTTGGGTTTAGGGGCCAGAATCACCTTCTTCTTTGCCCTAAAACAGAGGATACACATCAGAAGACAACAGAAAGGCAAGTCACTTCAGTTTTAACTGTTACTCCATGCCAATAAGACAGAAAGATGACTACTGTAATGCAGCTTTAATAATAAAACACCCTGAAAATGAGTTAAAATATAAAGGGAGAGAGAACAAGCATACCTTTAATCCATTTTTTGGGTCATGTGTTTCTAGTAATTTAAATGCAAAATTCACTGAATTGCTGATATAATCCAATATGTATCAAGAGAACCATTTTATACTTGTCCCATTTAGAGAAACTCCAAAAAAAAGAAAAATCAAGTAATTTTACTTTACATTGATGGCTTTGTCACTGAGGAGTATACTTTTGTGTTCTCATCTAAATTTCAAACCACATAAAATCAGTTGCTTCTTCCCTCCCTCAAGAAAAGAAGGGTTCTGTTGCTTAAAAACTGTTTCACTGTTGTATCTAACTTCTGTTTGTTGCAAGAAACCATTTAACAAGCTTCCATGGTCTTCTGCAGTGCAAGTGAACACCACAGCACCAACTGCACTTATGCAGTCAAGGACAGCATTAAGGATTATTAGTCATCAGCTTCAATTTTTAAGTTGGGCATTTCACACTTTTTTTTTTCATTTCTATTTCTTCAAAAAGATTTACATTTTATAGGTCATTTTGTCTCCTTTCCCACACAACTATAAATATACCTGGTTAAAAGACAACCTTACTATAGCTGGTCCATGACTCAGTTTTGTTATGTATAAAAATACCCTATATCAATCATTTATCACAGAGATTGCAATTTGTGTGTTATTCAAAGTCAGAATTGTTTATCTGAATTCTGGCTGAATGTGGACAGGCCCCCAGAGGGACATAGCATTCCTGAAAATCAAGGTAAAATTCCACTAAGATACAGAGACTCATGCTGTTACAGAGATACTTATGAAGAAAAGAGCAGGAAGTACTGCAGCCTCTAAGTTCAATTTAATATGCTGTACAGCAAAATTCAGACAGCATATAGCACTTTGAAATACTCTGAGTTAAAGGTATTAATCCAATAATGAATATCCTCTTGATTTATCTAGCCACTCCATAAATGAATTAAAATCATGCCACAAGAACATTACTTATTATTAACATCGTAAATTTCTTCAAACAAATCCAAAAATCTCTCCCTTTTCTGCTCTGTCCAAAAAAAAAAAAAAAAAAAAAAAAAAAAAAATAACAAGGCATTTTTCCAGAAGAAAAAGCAATTTCAACAAAACCAAACCTTTTCTTTACTTTCTT
>NDXB01007415.1:0-81562 GCA_002631895.1 Agapornis roseicollis | reverse complement strand
ATCACAAAAAAAAAAAAAAAAAAAAAAAAAAAAAAAAAAAAATAGCAAGAAGATGGATAAAGATACTACGAACAACCTGAAGATAGTAGTTATGTTATACTCACGGAGCAGAAGTGAGGTGATTGTGAACACTTCGGCTTTCTTTAAAAAGCATCCTAAGAGTGACAAGTACAGAAACATAAGTTGATTCTACAGGGACAATCAGCATACGACCACCAAAAATCCTTGAATTTTTAGAAGAACACTTTGATCATCTGTCCCCAAAGCAGCTAGTAGGCAGCTTGTCTGTACTGCTAGCATTAACATGATGTAGCTCCAGGCACCCACAAATAGAAGAATGCCACACCCCAAAAAAAGCCCAAAACCCAAACAAATAAAAACCCAAATCCCAGTCAATCAACAAAAAACCAATGAACCAACCAAACAGAACAAAAAACCCACCAAACCCCTAAATTCCAGTTTACATTCAAAACACCTCAGTGAATGGCCAAGCATAAAGTCAATGTAATACAATTTCTAATTCTCTCTCCTCAAATACCAGTGAGACATTTTGAATATTAAATTACGGATTATAATAAACTCTTTGCACTATGTAGTCACACACTGATCACAGTTTGAGTTTTGAGGTTAGTCTGCTGTGCTCTGGTGTTATTTGTATTTCTGGTTTTTTATCTTTGTTTTTTAAAACAGAGGAAAGAAGTCAGAATACAGTAGCCATGCCAGCTTTTGATACTCTTCAGTTTTTACACAGGCTACTGAGTACCATTTCTGTGACTTCAGCTATACTGGATTTACACATACATTTTACTACAGAGCCAATGAATGGCAAGAGTCGGTACAACAAATCTCAACAGTTCACATGCTTTTATTTCCTTGTTATCAACCCCAAGCTGACAAGTGGGAAGTGAAAATGATTCTCAATCTGTACCTATCTTGCAAGTTACTACCCAAATGCAATAGACAACTAATGAAAACTTGGCCCTCTTCCCTGTTTCCAAAGTAGGCAAACAAGAGCAGACAAGATTTTCCTACACCACTGCTATCATGCTAACAGTGAGCACATCATAGACAGCTGTCTAAACAGGAGCTTTTCACCGATGACACCTGTATTTGCTTCTCTTCTTCCACTTCAAAGTGGTTTAAAATTGCCAAATTTGTATTTCACAATGATTACTATTGCTCTCATTTTCCCTCCTTTGTGTGGTTGTTTCCATCTAAGTCAGTAGGAAGCAAGTATAAGTCTTCATCAAGAAACTGGTGCATTTTTAACTGGAGCATCACAGAGCAGTCCAATCACATAGAGGAAATAAAGAGCACAAACCTTAGTGTTTTATGAACTCTGGTGTTGAAATTCCAGTTTATAATCTTATAGTCTATGTCACAGTGTGTTATCAGACTGCTTACAAGTTACATAGGCATGGCTGCTTTCTATATCACTATCATTTTCTATACCACAGAAAGAACTTCCCAAGCTGTTACCCCCCCTCCTCATACCTCTCTCTCAAATGAAGCATCACACACTGTGTTACAAACTGTCATAAATTCAGTCTCCAGCAGATGACAACAGCAGATAGTTCTCCAAAGAAAACACTGGGCTTTTAGCTCTCAGGCTTGCAAACAAGTCTGAATGTTCTTCAGAAGTTAATTTTCTATCTTCTAAATTTCAGTTCCACTGACATATTTTGAAGTTTTAACCAAAATTAACAGTATGGATTTCAGTCAAATGTATGACAATAAAGAAGATCCAAGAAATACTTAGTACCAAGATTAACAGATATACAAAGCAGGTACCCTACCTTGCTTGCATCCAGCCTTTAGGCCAAAGTGGCTTCACTTCTGTTTCCATAAAGGTTTTGAGGTAATCTTCAGCAGACTGACTTCTATTTGGCTCTAGCTCATAACATCCCAGCTTGATCTTGACAAGATTACACAACAGAGACCTGCAAAAAGACATACAGTAAGTATACTGAAAGAAATAATACTTTCAAAAGCTCAGCAGAAAAAGGCTAAGAAATGGAAGGACTAATATCATTATACAGCTGCTGTCCACCACCATCTGCAGGAAGAGCTCAGTTCCAATTGCAATTTTTGGAAGTTTGCTACTACAACTGGTATGATTTGTCACTACCATTTTTCCTTCATTTCCAGCAGACCATATGGATCACTTTTTGCTATCCTTACTATAATGTTGTACTTGGTTTTACTTTTTGTTTTTCTGGCTTCCTCATAGCTGAAACATCTCACGTTGTTCACAGTGATCTATTTCATTTAAGATGGAGAATGTCTAAAAGCAAGTGAAGTCCATTTTACACTCAATATTTCAACAGAAGATTCTTCCTGACAGGGATATTTTCTTTTACTGTCCTCAAAAATAAAAAATGTGCACACAGTTAAGTAATAGTGGCCTTTCAGAGCCTCTTCAATGAAGAGCAGATTTAAATATCTCTTGTTACGTATGGCTCCCTCCAGGTCAGTCTAAGCTATACTAGTTTTATATATTCTGTGAAGCTTGCTTCCCTGTCATCTTAACATACTAAAAAAGACTCACTGTGAAAAGTCCATCAGCCCTTTTTAATAATACATATATTTGTATTAAAATTAGCTTATATCTTGCATGGGAAATGCCTGATTTAGAAGGATTTGCTTGCTTAGAAACCTACCTAGATTGTTTAAGTAACAGTAATCTCAGTTCTTAGTAAGAATCTATTCTAGGAAAAATAAAAGTGAGACTTCGTAATTTCAGATAAGAATCTGTTTTGCTCTTCAGAGATAACATAGAATTTGTTTTCAGAGGGCATGGGGGGGTTAAGATTTGTGCATTCTGGATGCTGGCTTGCCCAAAGACTGGGAGGCTTGCCAAAACAGCACTACCAATTTTGAAAGTCTACCCTATTGTGGCAGAAATCTTTACTGATCATTGGTTGGCAGCATTTTGTGACCTATTCCTAGAATGGTGGGAAGCAGGTGTAACTCTGCTTACATGTGTTCTTTGCTTAAAGAAGCTTAAAGTCCTAGGACCAGGAGAACATACATGTATTTGGGTAACAAAGATAAACAAGCAGTGAAAAAAGGTTCGGACATAGAATGATACTGCCCTTCATGCTAAAGAAGGGCAACATTCTAGCTTACCTGCTTAGCCCCAGCACTCTCCAAAAATTTCTCAGAGGTGTATTTCTGAAAAGCATTGCATAACGTCCCCCTCAGAGATCCCTTTATGAAGTCAGTGATAATTCTCAGTGGAAAAGACGGTTTTGTCTCACCTCACTGTGTCATCCCAATGAAACTTCTTTCTGGGTCCCACAACCCGCTTTCCAGGTTTCTCATCATCATCTTCCTCTGATCCATTTTTCTCTCGTTCATCTTCTGTTTGTAACCTACAGATAGAACAATTATTTTCTTTACAGGTATACAACAGAAACAAAATGTTTCCTTGAGTAAGGAGTGTGGGTTTAGGTGCTATGGCAAAATAAATAATAATGGAACACACCAAAAAAAGAAAGAGACTCGTCTTCAGATTCTCATTACAACCCCTCCTGAAAGTTCTTCTCCCCACCACTTCATGGTCCTCAGAGACAAGTGAAAAGGACACACTTTATTGATCCTATCAAGGCTACTAGCTATAACTTCATACAGTGCCTCTACTGAGAAATGCCAGGAAGTTTATCAATCTATTAACTAATTTCAGACTTGGAGAAGCATTAACTACGAGTGAAGCTACTACAAAGAACAAGGGCAAAATACATCAAGACCCTGAACACACCATCCTCCTCCATTAATCTGGCATTTTCAGAATCTCCAGCATACTTCTCAGTTTACAGTTTCTTTCTCTTAAGACCTCACTTACTGGAATTTCTTTCTAGAGCCAGGTGTGATTACATCATCTATCCAAAACTAAGTATTTTTGCACAGTGCAAAATTTACAGACACCTGTAAACTGAAGCCAAGTACTTTGCTGAGCTAAGGGAATGAACAATGTGGAGATGGACTTTCAGCTGGACTCTAGAACAGGCATGCACAGACTCCAAAAATACCTACTTGGCATTCTTGGCTTGATTGCGGGCCTGGCAGTCCTCTTGATACTTGCATAACTGTTCAGGCATGACGTTACTGACAGCCAGTTTCAGCTTTTGCAGTGGTTCTCTCAAGCGGTCATCCTGTAAAAAGAGAAACACCAAATCAGTCCTATTAGATGCAATGTAAAAAGTGTTTCAGATAGTTTCACAAAAATGACTTCCCACTCAGTCCTAAGGCAATATTCTCAGCACTAACTACTGATCACAACAGCCATTTCCTACAAGGCACTTGAATCCTGTTAGGTGCAACAACATTATAGAAATGCATATACTTGAATTTTTTCATTAGTTTTTTTTTTTTAAGTCTTGAGACTAGAAACAATGCAAGATAGCCACAAGGAAAATTATCAGGAATATCCCAAAACATTGTGGCATGATCTCATTAGACAATTATTAAAACCAAGCTAAGGAAGAAAACCCGAGGGGAAGAACAAGATGACACTTGCAAATAAGCACACAATTAATCCAAGTTTCCCAAAAAATGCTGTGGTATAAAAACATCCTAGCTAATGAACAATATATATGTATCAGATTATCTGAATATTAATTATTATATGTAATTCATGTACTTCAAAAGTAAAGACTATGTATTTAGAATTGCCTCCAAATTAAGAACTTCAACTATGAAAGTAATATAGTATGTACTTCCCTACATGTTTTAAATTCTCTTCTTACATCTCCTGACTTCACAGTGTTAATCATAACTGCTTACTGATAAGAACTAGAAAACTATGTGCTATTATGTCTTACTGCTTAAAAATAGCACATGAATCTGTTTGTCTTCTTAGCAAGTTTGAGACTGCATTCATGATCCTCAGATCATGTGCAAGATTTAGTCCTAGATTTCATCTAAAGAATCAGGTCAGGATACTTCAGATCACAGATAACTTTTTTATTCAATACAAAAACATATTCTAAGAGAAAAGCAACTGCAAATGACACACAGAGTATTTGTAGGACCTAGTCACAAAGGCTATTTTGCACAAACAGCACAGGCTGGGTCATCTATTATCCTTTCTTTTTTCTTGACACAGAAGTGCATATAATAGTTATGGGTATTTTTTTTTCACCTATCATAACCATGATTATTGTGGCTTTCTAGTTCTGCTACTTTGATATGTACCTTGTACCTAGCTTTCAAGATGAAAGCACTTTGTTCTCAAATAAAGGGTCTGAAATACTTAAGAGTATTTGTATCTAAAGTAGTGACAATAGCAAGTACACATACACAAAAAAAAAGGCACTTTTAAGCTCATTTAGCAACTGATCCAAAATCTTTTGCTTTACTGGAGACTATGTGGCTGCTGCACTAGTCTCCTGTGTTCTGTCCTCATCACCATTATGTAACTGATCCATGCTGGAGCTAATCTCCCTATCCTTACCTGGACGTTGAGGTGTAACTTTTTCAGACGCTTTATCAGTGTGTCCTTATTGCATGGCACAAAAGCCTCAAGGTGAGAGTACACTCCATTGCGGATGGCAGGATTTATCTCCTGTAACTGTAGCTCAATACTGACAAACAAACAAGAGACAGTCAACCACTGAGGCACCCCAAGATGAAAATGACAGCTAAAAAAAAAACCTAGGGAAGCTTTGTATGCATAATATATTCTAGCTATGTGCACCAAAAATACCAGCTTGGAACATTTTCAGATAAACTTTACAAAAGGAGGATGTACTCATCAATGGTAAGAAACCATTCAAATGCATACTTTGCCAGCAATGTTGAACATTATTCAAACTTCATTTACTCCCACCACTGCACATCAATCTTGATACAATTTTGACTACTACAATCTCCTAGAGATTATTTTTTGTTTCTTAGAATACAAACATAGAACTTCCTATATTAAATACTTAGTTGAAGCATTACAAAGTAAAAAGAGCTGGAATTTTCCTTCATGAAAGCTGAAGGTGTTTTGAGTTACGAAAAGTGGGGGACAGGAAGAAATAATGGCAGTTTTGTTGAATTTCACACATGAAGTGAAGGACACAGGGCACTACAAAACACTTTACAATCGATAAAGACAGACAGTCATGACAGGAATCATAGTCATATATAAATCTCTTTAGCTTATAACTAGCTTAGACTGATCTACCTTCATTGACTTTTAAGGGCTTTGTTGGAACAACCTCAATAATATTTCCTCTTCTGTACTTTTCCTTTCACCCCCTTTCCAAAAAGGGAAGGTTGTACAGATAAGCACTTACTCCAGCAGAATATTATTCATGTCTTGTGTGAAAAACTTCTTCCTGCCTTCTTCATCAAACATCTTGGCGGCCTGGTGACACAGCAATAAAGAATATTCAGAAGTTCACAGAGCATTTAATCCCAACAACCTTTGTATCTTTACTTTTACAGCTGTATTATATTCTTATTGCCCAGAAAACAACATTACTTTGAAAAAAAAAATAAAAAGCCAAAAATACCCAAACCCAAACTATACTGAACTGTTTAGAAAAAAGGTGACAGTTGTTATTGTTATACTCAAATAAAACCACCCTGCTCAAGGGCAAATAATCATTACATTTATAATCTGCCTGGATCACTGATGTTAACAAATTCATCTTTTCAATAGCTATGAAGAAAAAAATGGGTAGACACATTTTATTACCTCACAACCAGCTACAGTTCACTAACAGTGTTTCCTTTAAAAAGAGGACAAGTCAAGCAGGCAACAGTATCAACAGTATCAACACATTCCTACTTTCAATCTGTGAAAGGCTCCTTTCCTACCTCTATTATCTGCCTCACCCAGTTACAAATTTCCAGCCTTCTTAGATATGCCTTAATCCTTCACTGGTGTTTCTACAAAGGGATTACGTACGCTTGAGGAATACCTCATGCCTCTTTTCTGGTTCTGTGCTGCATTCTCACCATCTTTATAACATACCTCTAATATTTTTGGCCTCTTCCTAAGTTTGTCTGGGGATAGGAAAAAAAAATCTCAGTCTCATTCCTATACATACTTCCTTTTATTAAGAAGGTTTTACTGATCTCAAAAGGATTCTACATGGGAATTACTGTATCTTTATTCCTATCACCTAGACTTTTTTTTCACAAACAAGAACACCTTATCAGAGAAATCCTGCACCATTCTACAAAAATCAGTAAGGTCATCTCTCTAGTGCCCATGCACTCTGCAGATTCATAGAAATCAAGAGGAAAAAAAGCCCTACTTCTACAAGCTTATTGCCACCTTCTATGTTGGCACTGGGACCAGACAGCAAGCTAGGAAAGAATATGCATGCAGAAATGTAAGCATGTATGGTATTATCATACTGACTGACAAATACTAGAGGCAGCCAATATGCTACAAGGCTGAATATTCAAGTAATCAAGAGTCTTCAATACTGCCTTTTAAAAAGTTTCAATGATTTGTGACAAGTTAGGTAAAAACTATAAATAAATGCGTTAGCTTGATAAAATTCCTTTGTTACTATGAAATACTTCCTGTTCTTGCTATTTGTAAACTGACACATTTAAGTTCAGAAGAAAAATATTTACTGGAATTGTAAACTCTACACTGCACAGGAAAACAGAAGTCTGATACTCTATCAAAAACCACAAGGTAGTCCATTGTCTGAATGCTTTACCACTTCAGTCATGAACACTAATAGCAGAGTTTAAGTTCCTATAATGACCATGTTCTGCTCACTATTTTCCACTGTAAATTCAGCTGCTGAAAGGATGGTACTATAGAAGCATTTGTTCTGCTAAAAAAAAATTTAGAAAGGTGTTTACTAGTAATTGTTTTATTACAGGTGTTTGAAAGTAATAGGATACCAAAAAGACAAGTTTGAAAGTCTTAAATCCAGTATTTTTAAGCATAATTAATACAAGGATTATTATCATCTTCTGGTTTATATGAAGTGGAAGGAAAGATGTGTTTAGACATTTTGGTCTCAGGCAGAAATAATTTCAGCATTATACTATCACACTGGACAGTGTTGCTGGCTGAATTTCCAGATTCAGAACTGCATCACTATCACTGAACTGCACTTGGGTTTAGTTTTGTTGGGGTTTGTTGTTGTTGTTGGTTGGTTGGTTTTTGTGGATTTTGGTTTTTTCTTTTCCCCACAGATTATCTTGCTAGTTATCTTCACAACAGAGAAAAAGCCATTTGATTAATTTTCCTGCATGTGGACAATATTGTCTTCTGTCATGGTAGTTCAGAATTGCCCACTTAGGCAACTAGAACGCGTTCATCTACAAAAAGATGTCAGGAAATATTTGTTGTATTTAGTCAGTGGTTTGGGGTGATTTTCTTTTTTATTATTATTATTGTTCTTAATCTAGAAACATCATATTCCTGCAAGATAGGCTTTTTCTTACAGCTCTATAAACCTCTTAGTTTTCTTTGCACTCAAAAGCACTAAAGCTGTGACCATGTGAAGTATTTGAAAAGGCTCATTTCTTTTTTCCTGACTTTTAGAAGATGTTTTCCCCCCACTGACTCTGTGTCAGTTGATTTCAATTTACAGAAGGTGAGAAAGTTGGAATCTTTACATCAATAGTCTAGTTTTTCCCCAAGCGTATGGATAAACTTGTTCTGCCAGCACCAAACTTCCAGAAGACATTATCAAAAGCAGAGGATGGAAAAGTTAGGTTTTTCCAAGATCCACTGAATTAAATCTTTCCTCCAGCTGTGTGGAGCTTGTTATACTGTGAAACAGCATGAATTTGGGGTAGGCCGCTAACACTTGCTGACCTTTGGCCCAATACAGTTCTTCTGCAGTTTTGCTAAAAGCTTATTATTACTTCATAGCAAAATTAATCCTAGCACTCAAGGACAGGCAAAATAATCTCTTTCACTTCAATAAATATTAACCTCTTGGCTGCAGTTAGCTTGGTACACTTAAAAATGACTAAGAACATTATAAGCCATTTACATACAGGTGAGAAACATCATGTTTTATCATTATCTGCAGCAAAGCAAGCTCTGCTACTGTTCAAATTACATTATTGCAAAAAGGTAGTAAAAATTTGCCCTGAATAAAGAAAAGCTGCACTTTGTTCTGAATAAGGAAAAATAATAATATCAGAATCTGGATAATCAAAACCAAATTTATTCTCAACTTATAACATCCACAACTGAAGCAAGGGGCCTATCATACCTTAATAACTCTGACCCCTTTCAGTAACCTATTGAGATAATTTTTAACTTGTAGATTTAATACTTTTCATTAATATTTTAAACATGTTTGGACTGCATGGTAGCTTTCCAAAAGAAAATACTCAGTTTTGTAGTTGTTTTGGAATTTGTTCTTCTGGGTGGTGGGTTTTGGGGGTTGCGTTGTGGGGTTTGTTTGTTAGGTTTGTTGTGTTGTTGTTTTAAACTGGCAAGTTAAGTTATGTTACAAAGCGAAAAATTCAAGACATTTGTAAGCTGCTGTCATATTTCAGGTTTCTTCCTCCAAAGAAAGAAAACATTCATCAATTTCACCAACATTCAAATAAAAGTTAACACTGATATTTCCATAACGAAAAATAACTCAAACGAACAATAAAAGTTATTATACACAGAAGCTTTAGAAAACCTTGTCTCTGCCATGAAACAAGAACTGCTTTAACAATTGACCTGCATTGTCTCTGTGTCTGTTTCATTTGAGTATAAATACAGATTCTTGAATGTAACCTTTTACCAGTGAATTCATACTTACTGTTCGAAGGTCTCCAATGCGCTTCTCAAGTAGCATAGGCAGACCTTCTGGGAGGGCAGGCACCTGCTTGGGTGTCATGACCTGAGAGGTGTAGGTTGCCTGAGTGACATTTCCATTTTCTCCTGACAGCTCAGATACTGGGCTGCCATCAGAAGTGCCATCGAGCAACTTGTCAAAGTCAATGTCTCCCAACATCTCCAGGGCACTTTCAGCTTCTTGCATTAGCTCACGTTCATTTGTGCTACCAAAAATGGAGAGGACAGGATCATTGATCCTAAGATTCAAGTCAGAAATATCGTTTCCTGCACTGAGAGAGGAAGAAGGAATTTTACTAGGGGTAGAAGCTGCAACAGTCACTGGCGGTTTTGGACTAGATTCCTTCTTCCTCATGGCTTCCTTCTCCTTTTGAAATTTACGGATCATGGCAGCCAGAGAGAGAGATTCTTTATACAGTTTCTTTTTCTTCTTTTCAGACTTGTGTGAATTTAAGGCCATTGCTCTGCAGAGGAAAGAAATCTTTCATTAGAAAGCATGTGACTTTTGCAGCCTCAGTAACTTTTGTAAAAGCCAATCAAAAAATGATGGGGTAATGAAGCAAGTGTTTTGTGCTTCCAACTTCAGACTATTGTATCAACTACCACAAAACTTTGCTGGTCATGTGATTTCATACTCTCCAACTGATTTGTTTTGTTAGGTTATGTACACATTGAGGCAAAGGTTATTTTCTTTTGACTTCTCCATTTTATTATGGAGAAGTTGGCACAGTTGTTAAACTCATGGCTGATCTATCCTACCAAAATACTTAAACTTGCCTCTTGAGGCTTGTGAGCAGTGACAGGTTGCTTTAAGACTAGGCACACCATGTACATAAAAAGAATTTCTCTTTGCTACGAATTTTGACAGGCAGGCTCAACATCTATATGCTACTTCAACAGAGCACTTTATCAAGCTGATGAACTGGCAAAAATTAAAAAACAACTATCAATAAATTCACAATACCAACTTGAATATTCATATAACTTTCACTCAGCAGCAATTTTCTAGAAGCCAATTAAAACCACACAGCCTTAATCTTTCCATGCTACACTCAGATCTCAGGAAAGCACATAAAGTTGCTAAGAAATATGTAGAATTAAAGCTACATTTGTAGTTTTCCAGATTAGAAACCGGGAGATATGGGGGAAATTATTTTTCGTTTGAAGATGTAATTCTTAGTGCTATATAAGGCTTTGAGTAGAACAGTGATGGATAATGCTATTCACAAACTTAAAGCCTCTTTTCCATAATGCTTTTTGCCCTTGTTTTGTTATTGGCTGTTCAAAATTTAGGGGGACAAAAAATTAGCTTGTAGGAATTATTTATGAAAAAACCCCACATGAATTCCAAACCAAAAATCTACCTGCTATTAATTATAGTTTAAAAATATTTTGAACAGCTGTGATAATCTTGCTATGGCACACAAGCTTAAAACCAAAACCTCACATACAATTCAAGGGTTATCGAAGGAAAGAAACTTACCCCAACGATTTAGGGGATTTCATTTTCCGAGGCTTCTTCTCCTTTTCTGTCACTTCATCTTTCCGTTTACGCTTCTTCATTCCACGATCTTCACTTTCTTTTAACTTTGCTATCTAGAATGAAATCAAATAAAGGACAATGATTCTTCCACCCTAAACGACTTCTACAGCAAGAAACATTTAGTTTTCCTTACACTTTCCAATTCAGAGCCAGGAAAAATACCTCAATGTGTGTAAAAGCAAACAGTACCATTGGATTCCTAGCAGCACTGCAGCTGCTGACAAGTCTCAATAATTACTGACTTTTAAACGGTTACTGGATTCAGAGAGTTTTCAACAAGAAAAATACTGAAAGGCACACACAGACTGAGACCCATAAGCAGTGGACAAATAGCCCTGGAAGACTGAATCCCCCCACCTTCTTTTGCTACCACAGTTTCATTGCTGAGTATTGAGTTACACAGTATGGATAAACTGTCTCCCCTCCCAAGTTCTTGCTCATCCCCAGCTTACCTGCTAGTGCAGAGTGGGGAAAAAGAAAGCCTTCATATTATGCAAATATTATTCAACACATCAGAGTTTTGTCTGTTGTCATCAATGCTATTTTAGTCATAAATCCAAATCATAGCACCATAAGGGCTGCTATGAAAAAAACAAGTTAACTCCATCCCAGTCAGTTCCAATATAAGGACGTTAAGATTATGTTAAACTTAAAAGAATTATAGAGCAGGAAAGGACATCAGAAAGCAGGAAGCTCTTGGAATAGCATGGAACTTGTGAATGTCCTATGCAAACAATTATGTTCACATTGATTATAACTTTGTCAATGTACACAGAGCAGCACACTGTTTGGGAAGTACTTTACATGTGCTTTTTAGTATAGCTGTTCTTATGTGCCAAGTTTATTTTACAGATATTTTAAGTGTTATTTTGAATATTAGGAACACGTTCAAATCATGCAAGAGTTGTGCAAAACCATAAAAGCAGTACTGGAAAATTTCGCATCTCATAATAAAATCCCAATAAAATTACAGAATCATCTGTCACTTCAAGATGGATGGACACTTCTTAGCTTACCTAATTGTCAGTCTTACAAGACTGGCTATCCTGAGTTATTTCTTGAAAGCTAGTACCTGAGCCACAAACCAGGAAATGCAATAGAACAGTGCTATGCATCATTCTGGTTTCAACCTCTTCATCTGAACCATTCTATGCAGATCAAATATTTCTCAGTGCCCACCTAGCATAAGCTGTGTATAAAAAGTATCAGTAAGATCACTCACTTTAGGTGGCCTATGCTTTTTGTCTTCTGCAAAGTCTTCATCCTCTGAGTCAGATGCCTGGCGGAACTGCAGTGTACCAGTGTTGATATAAAACCCTCCATATTTGGTTGTGAGGGATGCAGGAACTAATTCATCATACTGGGCAGGAGAAAAGATGAGTTTATCAGCATTTCTCAATAAAATACATATCTAGTTAATTTACCAGCCCCTATGCATTAAAAAAAATCTACACAAGTACACATCACAGTTTGTTGGAATAGAAACAGAACAGTAACGTTATTGAAAAGTTACTGGCCAAGGCACAGGAAGCTGACATCACAGAATAACTTTTCTACTTTCAAATAATGTCCTTTTTTGGAAAAGGACAGGTTTATGGCATTAAAAGTACTGCTTTCTGAAGGAAATTAGGATGGGCACAGAGGCCTTCCCCCCAGAAAAACCAAAGAAAACCCAAAAATCAAAACAAAATGAAAACAACCTAAACACACAAACTTTCAACCTTTCTTTCCTCAATATTCTGTCTCCGAGGGCATGTTACATTATGTTAAATCTCAAGATACGTAAATCGTATGAACAAATATATATCACCCGCCTACAAGTGAGTTCACTTTATTGCTCATTGGTTGCTTTTAGGAAATAGGCAGGCACATAGTGAATTACTAGCTCTCCCCTAGGACAGCCTTACAGGCATACCAGCAACATCAGTGTCTGAAGTAAGTTTTGTAAAAACAAGCAAACAAACAAAAAAACCCCTACCCCACAACCCTGCCTCTACTGATTTTAAATTTGAAGCTTAATACTTCTACTGAATGCCCTTCGATTTTATGAGACAATGTGTGGTTTAAATGACTTTGTTAGTCATACACTTTTAACACAGGCCCTTTAAGTTATCTGTGATAGCTACAGTTATTTCCAGAACCTAATTCTTCCACATTGTCAGAAAAGATGACAGTCTGAACACTGCACTGGAAGAAAACTAATCTGGATCGGAGTTTTACAGAATTGGATGTTATACCCAGGAACAGACTGTAGAAATGCTTCTGTAAATTAAGCATAAGAACTTGTCAAGATTATATGCTGTTTCATTGGGACTGACAGAATTTTCATTAATACCAGTCTCCGCCGTGCCCGTCATGTTCAGACGTTTCAACACGTGCTACGTTTAGTGCCAACTCTAACTACAGCGCTCTGCTCAACATCCTGCTTCTCTTATGAAAGTACCCTGAAATTTTCTTTTATTAAAAATGCTATCCCAGCCACAACAAATTTCAGTACAGTATCTGTTAGCTTATTTCTAATTTTGTGTTGAATATTACATTGCCTCTTATACAAATACTGCATTGCCAGAACTTGTGACATTGAAGTCAGGTAAATTCTCACTCTGTTTAGAGAGTTTTAAAACCACAAAGTTTCAAACTCTTATACGCGTTTTATTTTGAAAAGCACTTAGTATTTATGAAGGAATTTCCCATTTAGAAGTACAAAGCTGCATCTCAAAAATATTGAAATCCAAAGACAGGAAAAGTGGTCAATGCTTAAGTACAGGGTAGGACATGAATTCTATTATTTCATGATTGGCAGTCTCCTCAGAATGACATTCTTCCTCCAAGTGTTACCAGGAAACTCTAGGAAATATCTTGTTAATAGCAAATTCTTAGGCTGGGAGGATGAGGAGATTCATTCCAGCTCTATGTGTAAGTAGCAAAGCAAGTCATGGAAGTGTTTGCAAAAGAACTTAGGGAGAGTTGTCTTGACAATGCTGTTACCACTGCACAGAAATACAACGTTGTCCTGAACGACTCCAAATTCAAACTACCAGGTTTAGTTTTCAAACTCAGAAGATTTCAGGGTGGTGCATGTAAGCAACAAATATTAATTCTGGAAGCTACAGTCTGCCTGGAAGCATCAAACCAGAATGCCCGAGACACACACCTGCCAACAAAGATAAGGAGGAAGCGTTTCCAGGACCTAGGAAGTGTTACAAAAGTACCAGCTACCAGTAAGCACCAGAAAGTGTTGCAAAAGACCTCAGTGTCTAACAGGCTAAGAATCAATTTCTGCCTATGTGACAGGGTAGTATTTTGACACACCTTAGAGGTGTGGGCTGTGGTAAAGGAAAAAGACAATTTTGAATTACACCTGCAAGCTATAAATGTTGGGTAGCTCAGCCAAATGATTAAGGTATCTGAGAACAATGTGCTTGTTATTTTGAAGTGTGAATCGGCAGGCTTTCCATTGCATGTCTTAAGACAAATCAACAGGCTGAATAAATTAGCAAGCCATTAACTGCCACAACACTAACTAAAGACTTGAGATTACCTCCATGAAGGGAACACACAGAGTGCAGAGTGTTAGCTACCGACTTATTTCATTTCCCCCTCCATATCATGAAAATAAAACGGTTTAAGAACCAAGAAGTCTTGGCTACCAGAAGCATTAAGACAGGAAGAACTAACCAGAAGAGGAAAACACGAAATGTATACTTTGACAAGAAAGTTGGTGAAAGAGCCTGAACTGGAGACCTATGTGGATTTAATCTGAGTAAGTAGTCAGAAATTTCAATGAGTCATCACCTTTTATCTTCCTGAAATGGAAGGCTTAACAAGCAGTACAGAAAGGCAGAAAGGGAAAGAAAAAGTGGTGACAAGACCTATGAAATACCCTAAGATCATATGAAAGACTAGCGCAAGAAAGCAGAAGAATCTATTAATTGGGCAAAATGAAAGCAAAGTGGGCTTGTCATTCATTTTAAGAGACCAGGACGACCATGCAAAGTAGGAGGTGCAAAGTAAACTCGAGTGGAGGCTGGGTAAGAACTTCAGAGAAATCTGATGTTTTTTCCACAGCTCTCAGAACCAGCTTTATTATGCACAAGGAAGATAAAAGGAAAAGAAAATAAATTACTATCCACAGTGCTTAATAGACAGAGCAGGCATTTCCTTTTTGAGCTGACAGGGTGTGAACTGCATTCCTGAAGTGGGGGCAGAACGGGATCAAAACAGAAGAATACAGTAATTGCCAACTTTGAAGGAGAAAGTACACAGTTAAAGCTGGGACCATTAACATAATAAGTGAGTAACAAGTAAAGGAAAACAGAGTAAAGACTCAGCTGTGGAGCAGTAAGGAAGCTCTGGAGAACACACAAGAAAAACTGAGGAATAAAGACATTCCACAGCCAAGGAAGCCATGAATCACAGCAGATTAATAGAATGATCAACATGCTATGTGGCACAGATCTATAAGAACAAGGCAACCAGAGAGGCAGAATTTGTTCAATACACAGATGAACAAGCTACCTGTCCCGTAACAGCTGGCAGGGAAACAAGTTCAGCAACACTTAAGTATAACTTAACATTTACTTAACAACAGAAGTATAACTTATCAACTGAGGTTTCAACAGCTTCTGCTGAGGACTATGAATTCAGTCAAACTTCTGAAGAGCCTTTTGAAATGCAGTTCTCCTAACCCTTGAGTTCACCAAAATTGGGTTTTCCTCAGCCTACTAAACAAGGTATAACTTACAACTAAATGTTTAACTTTATTTTCAACCTAGCTAAAACTGGGGCATGCAGACTACAAATTACTCAGTATCCTCTCCTTTGACATAAACTTACTCTCTTCTAGCACCTCAATTGAACAGAGAATTTGAATACAGTTGTACAAGATACTGGCAATAGCTAGATGAAACTTCATTTTAGTTTCTTCAGGACTCTCAGTTAAAGGGAACACGGCTCTTGCAACTTCCAAATCTTCTGATTAATTGGTTTCAAGACTTTTGCTTTGCACTAGCTTTTCCGCACATGAAATCACAGAACTGATCCTATTAAGGAAAATAGGTAAAAGTCCTTTAGTGGTTTGCACTTCCTTACACATTCCAAGATTGAGAATAAATATTCTCAGACGTCCAAATACACAGGATTCCACATATGACAGACTTCCGAAAACAGAGGTTTGTCCAGCAAAAGATTATGGAATCATTCTGCAGAAAACAAAGGAAGGCTGATGTATCATCTGATCATCTAAAAGCAGATCAGCATGTAAGTTATTTTCAACTACTGTACTTGAACTACACTGCCATGTTTCTAGGGCCATTAATCTACTTAAATGTTTAGGTGTGAAAAAAATTTAGTTATGGATTATATCAATTCAGTTCTGAATTCCAAACCCACAGTATATAGAAGTATCATATTAATAGTGTCAGCTCCTGAGTGCAGATACTTTGACGGTGATCCTCAGATATTTTGACAGTGAGCTCATACAGCTCTCTTCCAGGCAACAACCTACATTATAAAAATACATGTGAAAAGGCTTCGTAATGCTTCTGTATTAAATTCTGGAAATGAGATCTGGAAAGGAGTTTTGCTGCAAACATGTCCAAGTATTTTGGAAGACACACACCCCATGCGTTATTTGTTGTGAAACTGGAATTATGCAGATAAAAGATAGCAAGGAATAAAAGTGATCCCTGCTTCAGTTTATTTTTGAGATTACTTTAACCAGCTGGGGGGGGGGTGGGGGTGGTGTTTATTTTCATTATTAGCCTACTGCATAAAGTCAAAGTATGGAAGTTACTTTGAATATAGTTGCTTCAGTCAAACTAACATCACAGAATCATAGAACAGTTAGGGTTGGAAAGGACTTTAAGATCATCTAGTTCCAACCCCCCTGCCATAAACAGGGACACCTCACACTAAACCAGGCCACCCAAGGCTTCATCCAACCTGGCCTTGAACACTGCCAGAGATGGAGCACTCACAACCTCCCTGGCCAACCCATTCCAGTGCCTCACCACCCTGACAGTAAAGAACTTCTTCCTTATATCCAATCTAAACCTCTCCTGTTTAAGTTTTAAGTCGTTGCCCCTTGTCCTGTCACTACAGCCCCTAATGAAGGGTCCCTCCCCAGCATCCCTATAGGCCCCCTTCAGATACTGGAAGGCTGCTATGAGGTCTCCACACAGCCTTCTCTTCCCCAGCCTAAACAGCCCCAACTTTTCCAGCCTGTCTTTGTATGGGAGATGCTCCAGTCCCCTGATAATCCTCGTGGCCTCCTCTGGACTTGTTCCAACAGCTCCATGTCCTTTTGATGTTGAGGACACCACAACTGCACACAATGCTCCAGGTGAGGTCTCACGAGAGCAGAGTAGAGGGGCAGGATCACCTCCTTCTACCTGCTGGTCACGCTCCTTTTGATGCAGCCGAGGATATGGTTGCTTTCTGGGCTGCAAGCGCACACTGCAGTTGGCTCATATTCATGTTCTCATTGACCACCACTCCCAAGTCCTTCTCGGCAGGGCTGCTCTCAATCTCTTCTCTGCCCAACCTGTAGCTGTGCCTGGGATTGCTCCGATCCAGGTGTAGGACCTTGCACTTGGCATGGTTAAACTTCATGAGGTTGGCATCAGCCCACCTCACAAGCGTGTCAAGGTCCCTCTGGATGGCATTCCTTCCCTCCAGTGTATCCACCCAACTACACAGCTTGGTGTCATTGGCAAACTTGCTGAGGGCACACTTAATCCCACTGTCCATGTCAGTGACAAAGATGTTGAACAAGACCGGTCCCAACCCCGATCCCTGAGGGACACCACTCGTCAGTGGCCTCCAGCCGGACATTGAGCCATTGACCACAACTCTTTGTGTGCGGCCACACATCCAGTTCTTTATCCACCGAGTGCCCCATCTATCAAATTGATATCTCTCCAATTTAGAGACAAGGATGTCGTGTGGGACAGTGTCAAACACTTTGCACAAGTCCAGGTAGATGACATCAACTGCTCTACTCCTGTCCATACACTTTGTTCAGTACACACTTGAGGTCACTTCAAACATACATAGTTGATAGATCTCTACACTTCTTACAGACACAAATAACTGAAATGCAATCTTTGGCTTTGCTGTCCTTTACGGAGAGTTGAGGTGTTCAAACAAACAAACAGAACTTTCTCAAAAACAGCATAATCAAATATACAATGAAATCCTGGACAAGGCTAAGGGGGAACAATACATTGCTTTTTTAATTCAAGATTACATTAAAAAACAAGCAGAAAGGGCTTTCCCATGGTAAAGAAGGTTCCTCTTCCAAGTTGCATAGGCATGTTGTTTTGTGGTGTGTGTTGTGTTTTTTAACCCTGGGGCAGAGGACAGCCAGCAAAGTACAACAGAAAGAAGTGTAACAGACTATTAAATAAAGATATAATACCTGACTCAGGGTAATCTAGACTAGGATAGGATAGTATCCTAGGAGAACCCTAGTTTAGTAGTCAAGATATTCTAATCAGTCAGCCTACAAGAGCACCTTGAGAGAAGTACCAGTACATGTATGTTGTCCTGCTTTGTTCTCCCCATGACTACCCTACCATCTTTTATACCCCTCCACCAGTCACAGAGTCAGGCTATTAGCTTAAGCGACCTTCAGTGCAACAGGATGACATTCTTACAGACTTGAAAATATTTCAGTCCAGGATGTAAGATGTACAACCACTCATGTGACCACCGTTCTCTGCTCAACTCAATCTGTTTGAAGACTGAGCTCTGACCTACACGGAAAATAGATTTCAGGGGTTTTATGACAAATAAACATGCCATGTAACCTCTCCAGGCTACCTGTTAAAGTGCTACTAGCAGATTTTGTAGAAAATAAGAAAGTTACACTTTCCTTTTCCATTCTTTTAAAGTGAAGATCAGATTTAGCATATGATACTTCAGACAAATGTTCTTATCAAAGATCTCTTGTTTTGGCATGTTATAACCCCCCTTTGTACTATATTAATAATCACAGTGTTTCCAGGAAAAAAAATACACAAAAAAGTTCCTTGTGTTGCTTAAATAAATTCATCTAGTTGTGAAGAATAGTTGATCCTAGGCCATGATCTCCCCCTCTGCTAGCTCAGATGACTCTGAGAAGTGATTTAGTGCTCTTCCACATTTAAATTTAGCAAAACCCAAGAACCTGCTACACGCGATTATTCCTTACTTCTACATTCTTGATGTACGCAAATTCAAACGATGCTACTACAAAAGCCAGATGTAAGTCTCAAGTTGTTTTCAAGTTTCTATGCAGAAGTTGTTTTCAGTTTTCCTAGTTGTCCCACTGATGTTATTAAATACATGAGCAGTCCTAATCTACCTGGTTGAAGCTGACACCAGAAGAGGGAACTAAAACAAAAACAACCCACCCCACCCCAAAAAAAAAGGAAAAAAATTAAGAAATTATTTCTTCCTTCCTAACAAAAGATGTATTTTACAGAAGGAACAAGAGAACATTACTGTTGCAGACTTTTTCTGCTAATTCAACTACTTTTGTCCCTCTAGCCATAACAGGTCTTGATTAGGGGACTGCTGGGTATATAGTTTAAACGTACGATTCTGCTTAATGCAGAACAGGTACCTGTTTTATTTGTTTGGTACTCCATTTCACACCTTTATTTATCTTGGGGTGAGGAGGGATAAAAAGCGATGGAATAATCTCCTAATTGAAATTTGCCCTAGTATTCACACAAACACATATGGCATGCCAGGTGCCAGCCGGCAGATCTACCCTCAAGACACCTAGGAAGCACGCAAGACTTCTTTCGTAAAAGGTGACATGGGGCACTCAGCTAAGTAAGCACTATTCTCCAACAGAATTTCCAAGCCTGGGCAAAGTGACAATGAACAAGACACACCACTAATATAAATAAGAGAAATCCAGAGCCAAGAAAACAGCTAATAAGCTGAATCTCAAAAAAGCTTTAATGTACCCTCTTGTACTCATCCTCAGGATGGATGAAGTTTTGTGATAGAGTTCTATAAGGTAAGCTCTTTCCATATAAAAAATGCAGCAATGTTAAACTTATCTCTCAAACATGAAAGTTATGTTCAACGGAGCCCATGGAGCATTTTCCTAAATATGCTTCTAACACTGGTGCCATTTTTCATTTTGTTTGAGACATTTAATCTCTCTCAAGCAACAATACTGACCTCCATAGCTGTGCATAAAACAAGCTCCTTTGAGCAGGAAGGATGAGAGAAGAACACCTGGCCCAGAATCTCACAAAACAAACAAATAAACAAAAAACAGGTAAAAATTACCATCAGCTGAGCTCTGCCATTCTCCAGGTAGATACCATTCATGACCACTGACACACTGAGCTGACATTTCTCAAATGGATATCACTCTCACTGGGAAAAAGCATCTCAGATATTCACGAGTCTTAGGCAAAATGCTCTTACTGGAAACCCATCAGCTTAAAGTATCAGATCACATCACCAGGAATACTTAAGGGGAAGCCAGGATGGGAAAGAAGAGGATATTAAAATCAGTCACACCTTTAATAAGCCTGGAGATAACAAGATGAAGCAAACCAAATTTATCCAGAAAAACCCATGAAACCTGTGTATCATGACACAGAATTTTTGCGAAGACTAAGCCCTTATATTATGGAAAGTATTCTAGAGAATCCAGATAGAAAACCAGCAACTCTATTACCAGTGTGTTCAGAATTACTACAAATCAACATACAATCCTTGAAAGACTGTCTTTTAGAAGGTCTGACCTCTTGAGGCAAGATACAGCTGAAGAAAAACACGTTTTCCCATGAAGTTTAAGTACCTGTTTTGGAGAAAATTTCCATGTACAAGAAGCAAGTGGTAGGCTAGTTTTCTCTGCCCGGCATGACAGGATTTTTACACTAGTGTTTAGAAGGCTGCTGTGGAACCATGACTACAGTTGACAGGGTTAAATATTGTCATATTGCCCTGAGTATCCAAAGTACTGAAGTGTATGCTTCCCATTGCTTTTGTTGTTCGTATAGTGCTTCAGTTCCTGCCAGTGTTGCTACCTGATACCGCTGCTTCAAAAGACAGCTTTCAGTGGTTACAGATTTCTAGGTAGATGATTCTTCCTCTGCATGGGAAGAAGTTGAGACATAGCATGCATGGGTGAAGGTGCTAGCTGGTCTTTGTTTTGGATGCGCAAGTCTTACTACCTTTGATTAAGAGAAAATTGCACACTTCTTCACCTTTTTTTCTTAAGATTACTTCAAATCCTTGTTCTGTATTACACAGCAGAAGGCTCAGAGAGCACTGTATTCCCCTGAATCTCTATCTATGTGAAGCTTACATTGTCCAGAAGGTATTCAACTAACTGAATATTCAGAGGTCATCACAAGACCAAGGAGTCCAGCCAAATCAGGCTGATATGCATGTGTATGCATGTGTGCATGCAGGTAGAATAAGGGGGAAGCAAAAGTCTACAAGAATGTTATTCCACAAAGAACACAGTTCCTGTCAGTTTACACTATAGTAAAACCTACTTTCAACATCAAAGCAGTGGAAAGACTGAGGAGGGACAGCTTGCTTTGCCAGTTATGAACATTTTGCATATTAACAGGGGTCCTTTAAGATAAGCAAAGATTAGGACTTGCCACCAGACTAACTGCTAAATGTTAGCAACAGTAAGGTGGTCTTGATTGACATTTTTTTCAAATGAAGAGTTCACAACCCACTGGCTACAGTCAAACATTCAACCCAAACATATCCACTGATACAGACCAAAGCATGGATTTCCCACTTGCCTGCAATGCAGCCAACCAGAGAGGAAGAGAAACTTCTTCCAAAAAGGACCAGCTAAACATTTTCCAAGAAGGAGAGCAAGGTAAAAAACCTGAGTAGCATATATATCAAATTCATCCAAAGGAAGCAGCAACCTGTAACCATGCACTTACTCTTGTAAGAGAAGACACACCTGGGAGGCAGAAACTGACTGCATCAGTTAAGGTAATTATGTACCCAAAAAACTTTCGTTCAGTTGGCATTATGCCTGTGCCCACTGAAGGGAGCCCTTACTTTTTCGTGTTTAGTCGCCACCAGGACACTGAGGGTCTTAATGCAGCCATGCTGCTAACGTCTTTACTGCACTGTAGGAAAGTACTGATTCTTTTCAGAGTAAACAGTGAAAGCAAATCTTTAAGCAGCTTGTGCATAGTCTGCATTTACACAGAAGGCAATGTAAACAATGGCAACCTAGCCTACTAAGCACACCAAAATTTACCCTACTTCATCAGGGCAGGTACCAGTGACCTTTGGGGAGCTTGACAGGAAAAGTCTCCTTAGGAAAAGCTCTCTTGTCAGCTCTTTCCAAAACCTTATTCCAGACAGGCATGTCCTGCACCTCTCTGCATTCCAGCCCCATTGAAATCTGTTACCTGAGAACCATGCCATTAGCAAATTCCCTGCACTTGACCCCTATCCCTGCCCTCAGGAAAAAAAACCAGAACAATTGCCTTCCTGGATCCCTGGAGGACCCAAATGCTGTTTGTTACATATGCTATTTGTTATATATACATCTATGTTACATGTACAAAATAGCTTAATTGGAAATGGACCCAAAGCAAGCAGATTTCTTAAATACAATGCCTGCTAAAAACATGCTTACAATTTTACTGGTTTGATTTCTTGAATAATACTTCATGGCATTACTTCAAAATCTGGTTCTAGAAGGAAACTATCTCTAAAGCTATGGAATGTATCTCTTTCAGTGCCAAACAGCTCAGTACTCCTTTAACACCTGTGACAAGAAAAAGGTCTAAAATTCTAATGAAGGTTTCAACTATTTTTTCTGGGATACAGAGGGAGACAACAGAATGCCAATCCTGGAGAAATTCAAGAGGCACTCACGCTCATTTTTCAAGTGTTTGTATCCAGGATATTATAGCTTTTTATGTGTAAGAAAGTGCATCTTCCAAAATGAAGCAAGTCCAGGCTGGGCCTGGCTCTGACATTTCTCAGGGTACACTGTGATTTAATAGCTGGCCACACAGAAGATGAGAAAGCCAGACACGTAGATCTTTCTGAACACTTCCTATTTGCATCTGAGATGGAATGAGAGGTTTTGTTGAACTTAACTCTTACATTACAGGATCCTTAAGCTTAGCACCAGCAACTTAAACTGCAGCTGGCACACAGTGCATTTATTTTTTTCTTCTTTTCTACATAGAAATGGGGATGAAAGCAAAACAGAGGTAGCCTCTCTCTAGTCTGTATTTGTAATGCGGACACAAGGCATAATGACTTGTTCAGGAGAGCAATCTTTAGAGAATACACCATTCTCCCCAGTAGCTTCCACAGCTACCACAGGATGCAACCATCTGGTCCCCTAACAACTGCCTTTTGTATGCTCCTGCAAGGAGTTTGGCAAAAGATATCAGAAATAAATGCTCCCACAAATCTAATGGATCTTCTGCTGGTAACAGCAGCAGCACTGGAAGAAGGCACCCCATGAGTAATACTAATACATTTGTGAGTGTTCCACCCTGCTAGATTCACACACTTCTTTGATAGACACCTGTACTGTTGAGTACTGAAAGTTATCCAAATCACATATCAGGTCTGTGACAGGTCACAATAAATTCAGAAAAAACAAGCTACAACTTTGGTCCTGTATGATGAGATTTCAAAACCTAGGATGGTTAACTTAAGCAACAGTGACACCCATTAAGCCTATAAGCTCAAGTTGTTTCCCAGCAGGAGTGAAGAATCTTCGCTCATACTGAGCTGAAGATCAGAATCTGACCTTTGGAAAGGACATACAAAGGCTTATGCCCCAATACTGTTCCAGCAGTTCAAAAGAACTTGAGGGATAACAACAGGACAGTTTTAATATTGGCAAGTTCAACTAAAATTTTAATGCAGACCAAGAAAAAGGACAAACTAATACAAGCTACAATACGAATGTACAGCAAACTCACTTTTCATGAAACTTGTTAACATGCTTTAAAGACCTACTTCAAAAACCAACACAGAGATAAGCTCAGCCTGCTATCCACAGTGTAACTTCTTTTGCTAAGAAGGTATGAGTTTTGCAGCACACCTTCTGTGCACCACCCACGGTTCTGGAAAGCAATACTCATTGCTACATCTATACACTAGACACCTCACAGCTCAGTGCTCACAGAATCTCTTTAAAGTTTCATAATTTCCTAAGTCTACTATTACATCCAAGTGGAGGCACAACACAATGTATGCTAAGCAATACACTTCACTTCTGCACTTTTCTTCCTGTTTTCTCACAACTCCTTTTCATCATCTTTCCATTCACATTCAGACTTTCAGCCTCCTCCTCTTCAGAGCAGCAGACCACTGCTGTTTTGTCCAGTGTAACTCATATCTGCAAGCAATGGAGGAAACTGAAAGCTGGGCAAAGTATCAGATTTTTTTTTTCTAGGAGGTTTTGTTTGGTTTTACTTAACTAAACAGCATATCTTCTTCCTGATATCTAATAAAGGAGAATTATAGGAGGTCTCCAAGATTTTAAATCATCCATTCTCTCTCCCAAGCTTTTTCCTCATTCTCACAATTTCATATACGATCCCACCATATCTTCAAATGCCTCTTCTAAACCTCCTGATATCCCTGATATTGCCTGAACCCAATATCTTTTTCTTTTACCTAAAGACGTACTTTCATTTCTGCAATATATTCAGAAAAAATAAGCTGTAGTGTTGTGCTGTTTAACCAAGCTGGTTTATCTCATATTTTTCAGACACTCAGTGAATGTTTAGAATAACCATCCTGTTCTTAGTCGGTTTTAAGAGCAGAATACCCTCCTGATCTAATGCAGGAAATCTAACACCAGTAATCTACTAAGAATCCTGATAGCTGGTACAAGAAACTAAACAGAGCCAGTGTAATTTCAGACCAGGGTAAATGAAGGGCACAAATAAAAATAATTTCTAAAGTTGGAAAATTATGCAGCCTAGCAATAGCTTTCTTTATTCTTGCAGTGCATAATGATATTTGAATGAGGTTACAAATACAATCACTCATTGGATTCCCAAATAAGGTGCCTTTTGGATCTACTAGTTATACACTGGCACAAATTTTTCCTATACCTTTCTTTATTAAAAAGGATAAAGCACTGTCTTATTTCTTCTTGCTGCTTTGATGAGGCTTACTTACCGCTTCAGAATTATCAATGAAAGGGTCCGTTTCATCATAACCATAACCTATATCAATTAGATCCTGCAGGCGATCCTTCCGATGTTTGTGGGGCTTCCCACCCTGAAAACAAAACAAGAGTCAGATCATTTGGGAAACACAGAAACAACATACTAAAGTCTACAGAACATGAAATATTTGAGGGATGGTCATTCAGGGAATTATGAGTTTTGCTTTCTTGAAGATGGTTTATATGACTTACTAAAAACTTTCACACAGGAATGAGTTCTGGTGAACATGCCTCACCAGAATCATCCCTGAAAGGTATTCACTAGCCACCTGATTTCTGCATTACTGAAATTTTCCTAACATTTCCTATTTAGAGACATTTCACTGTTCTATGTTTTTAAAGCACAGTGACAGAACTGTTAGTGATAGAAGGGCTGGGATAACTTAGAGAGTGTTAAGTTTTTCAGGATATTACAGAGTTGTTACAAAGGAAAATACTAATAGCCTAGCATTCAGTAAAGTATTTCCCCACACAAAATAAACTGCTTCTCTACAGGAAAGTGATGCTCAAGTCAAAAATAAAACAATATTGATCTGGTCCTTGCAGATACGGTGTCTATGAGCTTTCAAGAAAGTACAGATGACATAACTGAGGAAAAATGTATTAAGATAAAATCCTGAAATGCAAGAGCCATCACCGCATTTGATAGGACTGGACATGAAATGGCTACTTGAGTAGCTCAAAGCCAGAAAATGCATCACAGACTGTGGGCTCACTTGCCTCTGGGATACAATAAACTTCAATTTAACATGTAAGTACTTTTCTCTTGTGAAAGTTTTATTGTTAAATCAAGTAAAAACTCGCACCCAGCTCAAACATTCAGGGAGTCTAAACTTAGTTATACAAAAGGCAATCTACTTAGGATACAAGACCTACATATCTGACTCCCACATATTGTTAGAACTGTCAGTATTAAAGTCTTAAAAGATAAAGTTCTCCAAAAGGCACCACCTTTACTAAAATATTAACCAGCTATCTTCAATGAATTCAAAAAGACTGCTCGTGAAGCTTCTCTGCCTGTACTCTACAGTTAAGCACATTTAAAATCTGAGTCTTCGGTTGTGACATCCAAATATTATAACCTGCTTGTTACTATGTGTATGCAGACACTGTTCAAAGAAGGTCTCATCCTTGGTCTCATGAGAAGCCTAAGCATCTGAACACCTCCACATTTTAACAATATTTTGCAAGAATTCAAGTTTGTAACTAAGTAACCAAAGCAAACAGGAATCTCTTAGGTATAATTAAACAAATAAACACAATAGCCCTGGAAGGAGTGGGAGCAGAGAATCAAAACTAAATGCCATCTTTAATTCAGGTTTCCAAGCTAAGTATTCCTAACTTCCTATCATCTCCCTACAGTTACTCATGTCACAGCTGAATGTCTGCATGTTCCCAAAACATGCCATAGAAAAGAGTTTGAAAAAAAAAATCTTAGGAAAAATAAAGGTAGCACTTAAGAATTCTGTTTAACCCATGCAAAAGCTTATGTAATTGTCATGAATCTAACCAAGGCACTAGCAGGTTGTCTGAAGAATGCTACGTAAACTATACTGATATCACCAATGTGTAATGCAATCCACCTCCATACCACATCTCTTCTTAAGACCAAGTAACCACCAATATCCTTGTTTGCCAGTCCAAAATCCTCTTGCAACAACAGCTATCCAATTATTTCAGTGTATGGGCATTACAAAAATTACTAAAAAGCTCTCAATACATTCTGACTGCCTGTTATTCATAAAAACAGTGTGGATATGGAACAAAGTTAATGAAAAAGAAGTTCATAATAGCTCAGTGAAGAAAAGCAGGATTAAAATAGTAACCTATATTCAGACATATGAAAATATCTGAACCATTTTATGTATAGGTAGAGAATTTTCTTCAGACCTGGTTCGCTTATTTTTAAGGAAGAATTTTGGAAGTCCGTGTGATCAAGATGTTAAGAAACCAAGACCACAGCAGAACTGTATCATCAACTGCATCAGTGTTTACTATGCAGCATTCAGCAATATTTTACCGCTGAAGCTTCTCACGTTTCTCAGAACAGTTCCTCCAACCTTGTCCCACAACATAAGCAGTCATGATATTAGAGCGAATCAAGATGTCTAGCTCCTGAGGCTGCAAACAGTACTCATGCAAGCTCTCAAAAACCTCAATATGACTGAGAGAAATTAACTGTGGTGTGTGACCTAAACAACCTTTCCCCAACAGGACTAGAAGGTGGCAAATACAACACCAATTTTTGAAAAATCTCCCAAGCACAAACCCCAGTCTATAAACCAGTAAACCTGACCTCTACATTGGGCAAGTCAATAGAAGCTATAAAGGACAATGCCAGCAAGCACAAGAAATATACATTCCAGAGCAGGAAAGAATTTTGGTCAAAGAAAGCAGTACTTCAAATACTTAAAAAAAGGTCCAAATATCTGTAAAGTCAAGAAGCCATCAAGTGATAAAAGGGAAGGTACACTCAAATTAATGTCTAGCTTAAGGCTGCGTAAGAAAGGGTATGAATAAGTATTTCATTCTGGCAAAGAAAGTAACCAGTTAAGTCACCAGGGGATGTGTATTCATTCATCTTTAGAAGCAATAGAGGGTTAAGAGTTCGAGAAATCATGGAATGGTTTGGGCATGAGATGTCAAAAATGCTGATGACAGTAAATATAAGAAGACAACTAAATAATCACAAAAAGACCACGCAGTTGTTCTGAACTTAATATGATAAAATCAACTGAATTCAGTACCAATAAAGGTCATTGACACAAAAGAAGTACACCCAAACAAGAATAAATATGGTGTGCTCCAAATTTCCTATTCTGCTCAGGAAGCACTGGAGTTGTTACACACAGCTCTGTGACATTTGCTCAACAACCAACAGTGGCCAAAAAAAAAAACCACCAAAACCCCAAAACAAACAAGGACTTATAAAAAAAGGGACAGAGAAAAAAAAAATCAGGAGTCATCATTATATCACCAATAAATCAGGGCATCCTACCATTAATATTCTTTAATTTAGAAACAGAAACTGGAACAAAAAAGGGAACAGTAAGCCAACAAGGATGTTTAAAGGTAGAAAACAGTGCTTCTGTACAATAACAATGTTAAAGACACTTCAGCTGGGGAATGAAAGGACTGAATTTAGATGAGAGCGTCAGAACCACATGCAGCATGTGGAAGAACAGTAAATATTTCACTGCTTCTTACAATACAGAAACTATGAAGCACCAAGCAAACTCATCATGTTTAAATACAAAGTATGTTTTCATGCAAAAATCATCATTGTAATCAGTGCTACAGAACAAAAACTCAGTGAACTCAAAATGATCGGGCAAATTTATGGCAGAAAGTTGTAAGAAGGGTAGTTAAACATGCAACCTTTGACTTTGGGATAAATTAAGCCACAGATTGCCAGACAGGCACAGTGAAGTAACATCAATTACTCTGTTAAGTGTAATAACACTTACTCTGTTACACTTTCAAGTATGGGATGCCACTAGTGTCTGAGGATTATTCTACATTCATTACATGGACCTTTGTTTTGACCCAACAAAAATTCTTGCATTATGTACAATATTGTCCAAGATTCAACATGCTGTTTTTACAAGTGTTTGATTTTGTCTAGAAAGCAACAGTCATCAAAAGAACAAAAACTGGAACCATTCCAAACAGAATTTTATGCTGATGTTTAAAACATGCAGCAATTGCAGAGAAGTTCTGAACAATCAAGTAAACAAATGGTATATTAACTTTATTGCATCTTACTTTATGAAAATATATTTATTCACAGGCTTTCTTAGTACCTGCAAGACATATCAAATACTGAACTGATTTGATTATGAGTACAGGAATTTATCTGAAAAGAAAGGAAAAGTCCTCAAAGAATACTGTTCTTCATGCATCAAATTTTTCAGAAGTACTGCCACATGTGCTGAGATTTTTTTACTCCATTTTAATATTGATATAGATATGCAATACCTAATTAGTTTAAGTAGGATACAGTAATTCTTGCACAGCTGATTAAAAAAAAACCCAAACAAAAAAAACCCAACAACAAAAAAAAAAAAACAACAAAAAAATCTAAAGCAAAACCAAAAAAGCTCTACTTCTCTTTCATACACGTAGTAGTTATTTTTGCACTAAAACACTATGAAGGAGAGAAAAAGGGCATTTAATTTGTTCTAAGCTAAGGTGTGAACGTCTCACCACAAAAACAAGAAGATGGCTGGATGCTGTCAGAACATGAGCAATTGTACTGGGTCAGCATACAAGATGCCATTCCTCCGAGCATGGATGGTAGATAGATTGATGGTTCTCTTATTCGAACAGAAACAGCGCAGGGAGTATCTAACACAAGAACTATCAATCACTCACCATCCTCCATGCTTAGTGGCCCTAACATAAGTAGTTCTTTCTGTAGAAGACATTCTCTTTCCAAGAATTTTGTGGGACTGAGGGGACACATGGCAGAGAATGAGAGAAATGCAAGAAATCAGAAGTGCAAATAGCAATCAAGATACAAGAGCACTGTGAACTTAAAACTCTATAATCTTACAAGTTTGTTACCTACTGCTTTCTAATAGTTAGAAGTTACCTATTTGCCCCCTTTTATGACTATTGAGCATTTAACTCTCATTTTTCTAAGCATAACAACATGTTTTCTCCATAAATGTACATGTTTAGCTTTGATGTATGCACAAATGCGTATGTAAAATTAAATTGCTTCCACTACCACTCCCTCCTACTTATATTGCTTTATGTGCTCTACACTAACTTTAATCTGCTGTAGTTAAGCAACTTGGTTTAGGCCATTATAAAATCTCTAACCTGTATTATGGAAATGAGCCTCCTAGAAAAGTACAGCTGAAACATCTTTTTTCTCACAGTCAAAAAACTAATTTATCTTTCAATTTTTTTTTTTTTTTTTTTTTTTTTTTTTTTTTTTTTTTTTTTTTTTTTTTTTTTTTTTTTTTTTTTTTTTTTTTAAGAAAAAGAGTATTCTGGAACTGCCTTCTCAATTCACTGGGTATACTGGGCTCCACCAATCCCTCCAGAAGATTAAAACAATTCCTTTCAGTTTAAGGGTTTCTTTTTGTTACGTGTCACAGTAATTACTTCTACAGAATGCATGGACTGGGCACTCAGAGAAATCTGCCTTTGCCAGAAAGAAAAAAAACAAAACCATGAACCACCAAAAAACCCTTGAATAAATCAGACAAGAAAGATGTTAATATGTATATTAATAGCAAAAGATACTAATGACTGCTCTTGTTTCCCTTCTTTATTATTGAGGTACTCTATTAGTGATCCAGAATATCAACATGCCTAAGCATGATGATGAGTTTTGATTGCCAGCTCAGAATTAATCACCCAACCCTACCCATGTGAATTCTTAAAGACCTGTTCGGGTGTGGTTTCAGTCAACACTTTCTGATTTCTACCTTCATTTATTACTGAAAGCCTCTTTGTGTTACTACCTAGTGTTGTTCAAGTCATTCATGCTACACTTTCAGGAGTCAGCCGAGTATCTTCAGGCAGCTGGAAGCTACAAGATAAACTCATCAAGCAATGACTTATTATTCAACAATAACTTCCTATGGAAGCATTCCAAACTAGTCAGAAATTCATCAAGATCCATCAGTATTCTGCCCGAACAGAAGAGCTTTTCAAGAGTGCACAACAGCATTACATAAAATTTCTTTCCTTCAGCACAGTATTTATCATTAATATCGGCCTGCATCTATTACTCAGTTGTGTTTACACAGGAAGCTCTTCCAAGAATAGCTTCTCAAGCTATAACATCCTATAGACAAATCTATTTAGCAGACTTGTCTAATAAGCTTGAAGCAGGTTCAAGCTGCTTAAATGAAATATCATGAGACTGTCAGCTCCGACGTATAGAGGACTTATCTGACACTACATTAGCAGCCTTACTCAGAAAAAAAGGGGAAAAAAAAAAAGGAGTTAACATCTCTGCAGCATCATAAGTTATCACTACTAAATATTTGCACATTTTAATTCAGGTAAATAACTCACATATTTTGCCTCAAACTTCTTGGCTAGCATTTCTACTTCATGCCGCTCACGCTGTTCATCATTAAATGGATCTTCCAAGTGAACAGATTTCTTCTGAAAAAAAGCAGAAGTCAAATATCATTCCATAAGAAACACTTTTAGTAGGGTTTTATTAGAGGCATTCTATGTCAATAAACAACACCCTGATAACTAAATAGCTGGATTTTATACAGAGTCCAAAAACTTATTTTATTCTCTAAAAATTAGTTTGACCTATTCAGTTATCATTCAGTTACTTTGCTTCTAATGGGAACACAAACAGAAAAGTTAAGAGAAAGACAAGACTTACATTTTCCCAAGCTTTCCCCTGCAACCTCAATTTTTAGTGTAAGCATAAGAGAACTATGGCCATTTGATGTTTAAGAGAAAGAACGTTCTCTAAACAGAACTACCTTTTGCTTCTGCTTCCACCGGTGCCTCTTATTGGTGCTGTGATCCTTCCATATACAATATACAGGATGTACCTGGTACTCTAATCAGCAGGGAAGCAGCCAGAAGACTATAAAGCTCAGTAAGTTGCAACCATAACTAATTCCTTTAATTCTTGCATTGCTATTTTTTCTTCAGATAATTTCAGTAATCATAATGCGAATTCTACTGACACTATGGCAGCTATGACAAGAGATTTAATATTCCAGCTGCACAAATAAGCAGGAAGTACATCCCTCCTCCCTTTTTTTTCTTTGAGAAAGAGTTTTTCATTAATATGAAGTCAATGTACAGTAATCAAGGATATACATAGTGTTTTGGGTATTTCTTAATAAATAAGGTATAGCAGAAAAACAGGCTGCTGTCTTCAATTTAACAGTTCAAATAACATATAGCAATTTTTTGAAGGGGAGCTGGGGGAGGTACTACGATGCTAAAAGACAACAGAATGGAGTTCCATTTTACAGAACTTTATGGATGGCAACTATAATGCACATGGACCACCCATTAGTGAATAAACAAAGCTTTATGGCAGACTAAGAACAAAAAAGCAGCACCAAGTTCAGAAAAGCAAGATCCTTCTTCCACAGTATCAAAAGCCAATATATTGACTAAATGGTGACCAAGTAACGGCAAACTAGCCCAGCAGTATTCAGACAAATGTAATGAGGAAGGTAAGCTAAGCAAAACTGAAACCACCACATAATTACCTTACATTTTCTAAATTAATAACATAAAGAAAAAAATCAGGAGGTTAATCCTGAAACATAAGTTGAAGTTACATACGTATTTCTGCAGGCATACTTAAATATAAAATACCACTCAATACATGCAGCACTGCTTTCTCTACCTTTATTTGGGAATACTACTAGGCAAATGTTTGATTTTGTTTAATTGTGAAATAAGACAAGGTTGAGGACAGACATGAAGCAAAATCTGGTACTTAAGTGTTAACTTGCCTCTTCACCACCCTCTCAAAGTTGTAGCTGACTACCACTTGGATTAATTAAGCACTACTAAAATCTCAAATTCAAAGAAGTTTTAGTTTTGACAGTTTCTGCAGGATGAATGACTCTGACTTTGCAGTAACTTTAAGACATTACTTCAGTGCCTTCATACCCTACTTGACAGAAGCCATCTTGGGTTTCTGGCTCAGTGGCTTTAAGTTTTACACACCAAGCTTCTATTGCACCAACAGAAAAGGCAGCACACTTTCATTTCTGCCAGTTTTTAAAGAGACAAATAAACTCTTCAGCCACACCAACTTATTACTCACACGCAAAAACTTTACACGCATAATTTCAACCAAAAGATGAACTCTACAAACAACCCTATCAAAGGACAGTCTCTTGATGAAGGCAAAAAAAGCAGGACAAAGACATTTCCACTTGCTTCTGATTCACGTTAGGAACCCAAATTTGTAATTAAACAAAAAAAAAGAAAAAGAAAAAAAAAAGCTGCACACCTCCTGTCAAGCAAATTTTGGGATTCTTTACCATTTATTAGAAGATCTATTAAAGCCATGTTTGAAGTTATTCCTGTGCACCAGCCTTTGCCTTCCCAGAACTGCCTGCCTATAGAAAAACTTTCTTGGTTGTTCCAGTTCCAAGCAACACAAGACAGAAAGACAAGTTCCCAATTTTGTAACGTTGGACTTTAATGGGAATAGATATAAGCAAGTCAAGCAACTTCTTCAAGGAATAAGAAGCCTGCATCAGCTCTCTGAAAAGCATGTCAATCTTCACCTTACAAAACCAGCCTGCACAGCTAAGTTTGTATGAACTGTTCATTTTAAACTGAATCATTACTAAAAACAACAAAAAAAGTGGAAATCTAACACTCCACTTAAAGCCACAGCATTAACTGCCCATTAGTTACCACAGACTTAGAAAGAGCAAATCTTACAGATTCTGCAAGAAAGTGTAAAGGGCAGGCACTTCTTGGTCAAGCTTCATTTGAACAAAGCAGTTTTCTCTGCTGCCTTAACTGGTATAAATTACCATAGCTATCCTACTCCACAAGCAGGATCAGTTTTCCTTTCACGATTTTTTTTCTATTTTAGGACTTTGAACAATTAACATACCAGGGTAGAAGACTTCTGTCATGCTAAGCCTCCTGCGCTGTGCAGAGCAAATTCTCCTCTTGTATGTGCTCTAACTGTGAAGGAACCCGCATGCACTAATCTTATTTCTGGATAAAATGTGCTTCCCCTCACTTTTCATGCTAATTAAGACAAGATTTTAAGTCCTCCCTACCATATCAGAGTAGGTTTTCCAGCTCCTACCATATAGCAAGCAAGAATGTAAACTGACAGGCCAAATACACATCAGTTTTTCTACAAGAACACAAGTCCAGAATCTCTTTAAGATGATCACAATTTATAACACTGTTTTACATAATCAACTGATTGTTCCACATAGCCCAGCAAGACAGACCATTATGATCTATTAATTTAAATTTGGATTCTAGAGAGAACTGAAAAGCAGACGCAACTTCTTATAAAGCATTTCTACGACTGTTTCTACCCTAAAAGAAGTCTCCAATCCTGTATATCCTCTGGTCCCAACTGTACCAAAAATCCCATAAATCAGTCCTTGTCCCCAGAAGGCACAGAATTTACATCCAAAACAACATTCAAAAGCCATTTTTTCCATGACTGTGTGTGATTACCACATTACCAACCTACAGGAAAAAGAAAAAAAGGCAGTTACAGAACTGGGAATTGCCAAAAGGAAAAGTCAACCTCCACACACTGAACCACTTCTAACCACTAACACAATTTTTCTTAAGCAAACTGCTTTGAAAGATGGCACTTGACAACGCAGCATGCTTATGCCACACCAATTCAGAGGAGTCATAAGTGGCACCGTCTGGCCACAATAGCTGTAGGACAGGATGAACAGAAGGAACCTTCTAGCTTGCATTAGATCTCAGAGGGATTAAAATCACAATCATTGACTTTTCCGGTTTCCATATCTGAACACAATCCAGCGCATACACCCCTCCAACTAACAAACCAAAAGCAAGCAGGCTGCTAAGTACAGTTATACGGCATCACCACCTAGAAACACTTTGGTTTGGTAAATTAGAGCTTTCAGCCATTCTCAAGTTTGTGCTGGATGCAAAAATAGTGGCGACATCAGTACTCGTATTTGAGGTTTGCTTTTATCACCAGAGCTATCAAAGCCTTCTCTGAAATCATGTACTGGAATTAAGAGGGACTACAACTATCTGAATCAAGTGCAACTTCACTGGTATTTGCAACTCACTAAGAACGTGTGATTTAAGTGTGACCAGTTTAAGGACACACATTTCTCCTTCCTACTTGAACAGCGGGTCCTGGTGACTGGCTAATGCTGCTTACTTCTTGAAGTTATATACGCAAGATCTTCATTCGAGCACCAGGTATTTTCTGGTTGGGAGGAATAGTAAAAGTGAAAGTACTTTCTTCTTGAACGAAGCTCTTTCTTAAGAGTTACAGATGAAGTTAGTTTCAACATTGACTCTCATTCACCACCAGCACCCCTCCCAAAAAAACCACGCTGCAGAAACTCATCTCCAAGCCTGCTAATGCTCACTTCATTGCTTCTCAGCGCTTATAGCGGAGCCGGGTTTATAACTCTCCATCTACCTGCACACAGCCTATAGACAACCCGGAAAACAGACCGGCATGCTAAAAAGTTTCGCCCGGCTGCCGAAAAGGGCTCCCAGACAGGGAGGATGCAACACTACCGCTCCCCGGGCATGCAAAGGGAGGGAACGAGAGCTGGGGAAAGCCGGGCACAAGGCACTGGCGCTCCCCCGCCCCTGCTCACAGCCAAAGCGAGGAGCCCTCAGCCAACTCATGGAAGACAAGTGCGAAGCCTCCCCTTCCGCCCATGGGCACGGGCACAGCCTCAACACTACGAGCTCAGAATGACTGCGAGGCCGCCCGACTTCCCCCCCCAGGACACCGCCCCGCCGGGTCGGGACCACCCCCCGAGCAGCAAAGGGCGACAGACAGATAGTGTTATCGGCGAGGCCGGGGACGTGGGCAGCCACCCGCCGGGAGGAGGAGGAAGCGCAGTGGGAGGGAAGGGGGAAAGGGGGGGAAAGGGAGGGAAATGGGAGGTCCCGTACCCGCGAGTCCCCGCACAGCAGCAGCTCCGGGTAGCTGAACTCCACGCAGCCCTCCTCGGTGGGGTCCTTCAGCACCACCTCCAGGCGGACCGTCTGGCGGAGCGGGAGCGCCTCCTGCGGCGGCGGCGGCTCCTGCCGGCTGCTCTGCCGCGGCGGCGGCGGCGGTAGCTGAGGCGGCGGTAGCTGTGGCGGCGGCAGCGGCGGCGGCTCGGGCCGGGGGGGCTCCCGTTGCGGCTGCTGCTCGGCCCGGCCGGTCTCGCGGGGTGGCTCCAGGCGCGCGGCGCTCTCGCGGGGCGGCGGCAGCGGCGGCTCCGGCCGGGAGAGCTCGTGCGGCGGCTCCAACAGCGGCGCCTCGCGGCCCGCCGGCGGCGGCTCCGGCTCGCGGCCCGCCGGCTCCCGCTCCAGCGCCGGGTTCTCGCCCTCGCGGCGCCTCACCGGTGACAGACTAATGAACGGCACCCGGCGCGGCTCCGCCATCCTCCGCCACCCCCCCCCGCCCCCCGCCTGCCGTTCGCCGGCCCCCGCCTCACACGTTCGGTGACACCGCTCTCCGCGCTCCCTCCCACCGGCCCCGGCTCCTCCTCCCGCTCCCCTCCCCCCTCCGCCGCCCGGTCGGAGCTACCCCCTACGTTCTCCTCGCCGCCTCCAACCCCGCCATCTTGGCGCCCCCCCACATAAATAGAAGCAGGCCCGCAGGCCGCGCAGGCGCACTGGGAACGCCGACGCTGCCGCGCCGCCCCGCGTCGCTGTTGTTATTGCTCAGCTTCCCCCCGACGTCAGCGCGGCCGCCGGCGCCCGCCCCCAGTTGCCTTGGCGATGTGCACGCTGCCTGCCGGCCGCGTCTTAAAGGGCCCGCGGCCCGCCGCGCCGGCCGACACCGGCCAGCCCGCCCCGAGCTGAGCCGAGCCGAGCCGGGCACCCCCGCCAGCCGGCGCGCCCTGGAGGCGCAGTGGCGGACGCGCCGCCGCCTCCCCGCCCCTCCCTGCGCCTCGCGGCTGCCCGAGGGTGACCGTTGGCGCCAGGGGAGCGGCCTCGGCGGGGATCCCTCCTCTCCTGAGGCGCGGAGCTGCCCCGTTGGGGCGGGAGGGGAGGAAGGGGCAGCTGCGGGCCGGGCCGCTTCGTGCTGACGGGCGGCGGGAGCGCGCTGCGGATGTTGACAGGGCTGTGGAAAGCTCGTCCTCTCGCGACAGCGTGGGACGGCTGTGGGGGCCGCGGGCCTGGGCAGGGGAAGGTGCTCTGAGGCCGCTGGAATTGAGCAGCTATAGGTCAGTCACGAGGGAAAAGCAGCCCTAAATCCTGAACAGGATCGAGAGTGAAGCTGTGGGGGGGGATCAACCGTTTCTGGCTGAGAGGGTGTGAACTCATCTTGTCCCGGTGGTGTCAAGACACACACACTCTGAAGCACGGCTGGATCCGTTGGGAAGATGGAGGTTTGACAAAATTGCCCCTCTGTAGAGTTGAGCCCAGCCAGCTCCTGTAGCGCAGCAGAGCCTGCTCTGGCCACCAGGCCATCTTCAGAGGCTCCGTGTTCTGCGGCCATGCCTGTTCTGCAGGTTACCAGCTCTGCCTGCAAAGAGAAGCCTTGGATTGGTGAGGAAGTGTTGGCCTCTAGGCTGGGGACAACGCCAGGAAGGCAGGCTATGAGCAGCAGGAGCTGCCTGCAAAGAGTGGAAGTGTTGCAGTCTGTTACCTCCTACTTTGACAGGCTGATGGCTGGTACTTCCAGATGGAGGTATTCCACCAAGGCACTGCTAAGTTTCAGGAAGCTTTGAACATCTTCATGTGCATTGCATTCTCCAGCTTCATCGGAGCAGAGAGAAAGATGTTATTTCTTGTTCTTTTTTAGCCTCAGAAATACTACATAGGAAGGTTGTTCTCGTTTTCAAAATGTACTCATGCAGCGCAAATGTAATTTACATATGTATATTATTTGAGATAATTATAGCAGGCCATTCTGTGCAGCACATTACTGCACTTCCCAAACTACATTCATTACAGAGCTTGATGTTGTCTTCTCATTGCATATGAAGTCTTTTGACTTGACTCCTTACTTCCATGTACACTCCAGAGAAGATCCATGACACTAGAACTGTGTTACTGAAAGTTACGATTTTGCTAACAGGGAATGGAGGACATTCCAGAATAGTGCTTATAGCAGGAAGTCAGTGGAAGGACTGACTGACCTGAGAATCATAGGCTGTCTCTTTCTGAAGCTTGAAAGGCTTTATAGTCAAAGGGACTTGTTTTAGCTTAAACCCCTGCATGTTCTAGTATGACTAGCAAACTTGGTAGAGGTATTCCTCAAATGTATTTTTACTTTCAGCATCATAATAAAATGATTTGGAAATCCCACTTGTTCTCCTGGCAAGAATTTCATACAGCTATCTGATGATGCACTTAACAGGCAATGTATTTCTGGATTCAAACTGAGTATCGCTAAGCTCCAGACCTGCAGATCCTGCCAGGAAGATCCCAGTTCTCATCAAAGTTTCTGTATAGTCTATGTCATTAAACCTTGTGATAGTAGAAAGAGGCTTTTCGTCAGCAAAAGAGCAATTTATTGCTCAGCGATCAAAAGTCTTGTGTGGAAATCACGGGCTCTTCTGCAGCTCTGCTAAATGCTTGTTTTCAGTTACCAAGTGGGAGACTAGACTTTGAAATAAGTACAACGGTTTCTCTTTCTGCAGATAATACTTGGACCTAGCCATGGAAAGCGATGAAAATAAGCTGTGCATTTTAAGTATCCACCTTAAGACTCCTGTCTTTCAGTCCCCTAAGATATGTATTCAGAAGTAATGAATGTAGAACAGGTTACTGAAAATCAGGATTTTTGAGAAGTAAGGAAATTAGGATTGCAAGTATCTGAATTCAGGACTTTAAATTATCTTGGCTGTAGTGTAGACACACCTGGAAGCACATCCAGGTCAGATTTCTAACACACTTTTTAAGTAGGAAAAAAATAAGCTGGGTAGGAATAGCTCAGCTGACCCGTGATAAGGCTACAGAGAAAACCAGAAGTAGTTCTTGGAAACAGTTTCAGGTGGCCATTTGTTCTAAATTATGAGATTGCAGACTTTGATAGTAGAAGCAGCCTTTCATATCTAAGGTTTTGTAGATATTTACTGGTTTGTTTATATACCTGCTCTGCCTCTCTTCTGGCGGCTTAGGCAAGTAAACCCTCACATTTATGCTGTCCAACCTCTGAGCATTTTGGAGCACACTTTTATGAGGCTCAACATTTGTTTTTGCAATTAGGAGAACAGTAATTGTGGATCTTTGAATCTGAAGTTACCAAAGACGGTTTGCTCTGGATCTGAATAGCTGAACAAAATCAGAAAGAAACTTGGCAGCAGATCCAAGCACAGCAGTTACTGGGATATGTTATCATTACATTTGGTCCAACATACTAGAAGCACTCAGGAAAGACTTCCAAGACACAAGCCAAATCCACTAGATCTTCAGTTCTCCAGGAATTTATTTTTGAATGTGCCAGAAGAGTTTCAGGCTTGTGCTGTATCAAACAGTTTCAAGAAGAGCTAGGTTTGTATTTTTTTCACTTCTTTCGCTGTTCTGCTAACTGTTAGGTTCTGTGGTGTTAAGCGTTGTCTCTGGTGTTTGTGTGTAATATCGTGCTGCACTTGTCAGTGGAGCATAAAATAATAACAAAAAAATAAAAGTAGATGTTTTGCCAGATACTTTGCTTTCTGTCAGGATATGATGGTGCTAAAATAGTCCAACTAAAGTACACATTCCTTCCTTGTGTATGTTACCTTGAAGGACACTTAATACCAAAACTGTCCTTGAAAGAGGCACATTGAGAGTTTAAAAAAAAAGTGAAACTGCAGAAAGAGAGTAATTTTGAGGTGACTTTGAAGTTGCTTTTTATTTGATTGGTGAAAGCCCGTATGAGCAGATCATACAAAGGGGATGCTCACAACTACAGGTGCTGCAGGCGCAGCAGTGAGTGGCAGTTTCATGACCTGACTTGGTTTCAAATTGTGAGAGTGACAGAGACAGCCCAGTAAGCCACCAGAGGCTGGGGCAGGTGGGATCCTCCTGCTCTGCTTTAGGATGACTTCTCTGTCTGGGAAACAAACCTCTAGCACTCTTCCTTTTGGGCTGTTAATATTCAATGTGTTAGAGTAAGGGCTGCGCCCTGTTGTGTTACAGACCAGTGCTAGCTGCTCTCCTGGCCACACTGGAAGCTGTTCTGACTGTATGGCCTCCTTTGAGCTGGGCATCCCACAGCAGAAGGCCCAAGGTCCCACCAGAAGGCAGAGCTCTCCTTATGATCAGTTGCATCCATATTCAGAGAGCTTGCTTTCTGTTTTAAAAGCTGAATACTTCCATGAGCTGTGAGGCTGTTGCCCTAGGATGGGAATGTGGGGGAAAATATGTTCTGTTTATGTCAATAGCTAGTTTTACCACTCAAGCTTAGGTGGCCTGGGATTGCAATTTGTCTTCTGCTTTGCTTAAGGTGAACATGGGACCTACTCTGGGATAAGAGCTGTATTGGTAGCTAGCTCATGCCTGTGCCAGTCAGCCAGTTGGATCTCAAAAGCCTCTCAGGGATATTTCTAGCAGGTTTGGGTTATTTGGATTTGCTTTTGTTTTGTGAGAGGGTTCTCATTTTCCATGGGTTGGTTCCTCACTGTATCACAGAATCATAGAATGGTTCTGATTGGAAGGAAACTTAAAGATTGTCTAGTTCCAACCCCCTGCCATGGCAGGGACACCTCCCAGTAGACCAGTTTGCTCAAAACTCCATCCTGCCTGGCCTTGAACACTTTGGGGATGGAGCACCTACAGCTTGGGGAAACCTGTTCCAATGTCTCACCATCCTCAGTGAAGAGCTCAGTGAAGAGCTTCTTCCTAATATCTCATCTAAATCTTCCATCTTTCAGTTTAAAGCCGTTCCCCCTTCTCCTGTTACTACATTGCCCCAACCCAGGTGCAGTACCTTTCACATCACCTTGTTGAACTTCATGAGGTTCACACTGACCCACCTCTCAAGTCTGTCCAGGTCCCTCTGGATGGCCTCTCTTCCCTCCAGCATAACAACTGCACAGCACAACTTGGTATGGTGAGAGCTTGTTGAGGGTGCACTCAATCCTACTGTCAATGTCGCTGACAAAGATGTTAAGCAGCGCTGGTCCCAGTGCCAACCACTGAGGATCACCACTTGTCATTATCTCCACCCCATGGAGCCTTTGGCTGCAATTGTTTGTCATCTGTGTTGTTCATGTGCAATTTCTCAATGAAAAATTCAAACCTGACACAATTTCTGTGTGACTGGTCTTATTTCTTCTCTGCGGAACATTGTAACTTTTTTTAAGCTAATAAGTAGAGGTAGATTGTTAACTTAAAGAAACTTCAGAGGAGATTCTAAGCCTCAAGTACTTACTGTGCATGGAATAGCAGGTTAGGAAGAAATAGGGATGAGAGAAAATGGAAAGAACTGTGTCTTGGCCAAGGAATAGGAACCTGCTTGAAGAAGCTGCTGTTGGGAACAGCTGGTGATCCTGAAGAGGTGAGATACTAAAACGTTAAACATCAGCTCTTAAGTGCATGCATTTACCAAGCAGAACAGGGTTAATTTGTTCCCTCAGATAACCGTACTAAAGTCGCTTGTAACTAACAAGGTAAGAATGCTTTCACAGTTACATCTTATTTTTTACTTAATCGTTAATAATTGTTTCTGCTTTTAGAAACAATTGTGCTGGAGCAAGCACACAACTTTCATCTTCAACGTTTCCTAATGTTAAGGGTAAACTCAGTTGAGGCTGACAAATAACTTGTAAACTTCTCCAGTAGTAATAATTTTAGCTGAAGCAGTGTGGACTCTGTGTCTTAACTGAAATTGATCTGCGGATGTCAGCATCTGAGAGGTTTTCTCTGCCAAGCAGTGAAGATTAGTTTGAGCTCTGTAATCACTAAGGAATTCCTCCTTGCAGGTTTACCCTTTACTTTTCTAAGAAGGAAGAAGAAATAGAGGAAAACAAAAAATCGGCACCTTTAAGAGGTCACAAGAAAACTAAACCCACTTATTTAACAAAGATAAAATAACCCTTTAGCCAAAATCCTAGAATTTTGTTGTAGATACAAAGAATAGCAAGAAGGGTTACGGCAGAAATAAATACAGAAGAGATTTTGTAGAGGACTGCTGGTAATAAGAAACTAAACCATCCAAAGAACCCCCTCCTTTTTATTCAAAATACAAATGTATGTAAAGGGACCAGAATTCATCAACTGGTGAAGAAATTTAAAGGCAGGCACATCTTCCTGTCAATGTCACTTAAACGGTACTTAAACTGCATTTAAAATTGAAGAGGAGCTGCTTTAGGAAAGGTTTCTGTAATGGTAGCTCTCTTTTATGATTCACACCTGCTCATTTGGTAGTGAAGAAAACCACAGATATTTACAGAGATTGAGAGGGATTATGTGCTCTGGGGAGTTGTCCCTCACTGTTTTCCCCATTTGCACCACTTCTTTAAAGATGCTTGCAGCATGGGATGCTTATCTCCACTGAAAAGCCTGTTCCATCAGGCTAGCACCCCTGGAGGCAGCCGAAGATTACCAGCCTGTCTGAAACTTCGGAGTCAGGTTATTATCTCTGTACAGTTGTCTGCTGGGTTTATTCTTCCAATAGTAATTAAAAGCACACACGAATATGAGTCACGATTTCAAGTAGGTACCCCCCCCACCTGTAGCATGAATGAGAAGGACTGGCCTTGCAGGGAAGTTTCAGCTTGAAGGGCAGTTTCTACCCTAAAAGCAGTAATAATGCTGTTTAATGAGGTGAAAGGGTCTGCAAGTGATTTTCTGCAGTACAAAAGCTGATGTGCCATAGGTTTGCTCTCGCTGTGGGTTTCTCTTGCTAATGCTGACCCAGGACAAGACAAACACTTTCTCAGTGCCCAAGAAAACAGAGCCAGTCGGGCTGCAGGCCAGACAGGCTTTGGTAATTCACCAGTGTAGTATTTGGGAATTACCTGTAACACATGTAGGTTGCAAAGCAACCTCCTAGAAATCATAAAGACTTACACCGTAATATTTGGCAGTGATATTGGAGACATTTTCTTGTTTTAATTTTTCTCTAGTTTCTCTTCTGACTTCCAGACTGATTTTACAAACAATCCAATTTCCTAACCATTTCTTCCCCCCCACCCCCAAGGCTTTTCAGCAATTTGGAAACTGCTTTTACATTGATAGCTCTACATCTAAATAAGTGCACATTATCACAGACAGCTGAGGGTGATTGCATAAACAAATTACCACATTCTTAACATTTATACAAGCTTATGATCAGAGCAGTCAGAAGCATCCTTTGCATGTACACTTCAACATTTTCATACTTCCATGATTTTATTTCCAAGCCAAATTGCCTTCAAAAAGCAAAGCACATATCCATCACCAAGAATTAACTACACACTGAGCTTGCAGATTCAACACAAAGCTACTTTTGAGTTGTCACAGCATTAAAAGTAGCATCTGAAAAATTACTTATGAAAAATTATTTTCCATACATGAATAATTTAGATGGACAAACGGAATTTTATTAAACTCTTGTTTTCATACCATCTCAAGTTGTATTTTGAGAAGACTTATGAAATCTGAAGATTTTTGAGCATATTAAAGCGAGTGTATAATAGCAGCAATAGCCGTGGTGATTTTAAGAACAGAAGGGATACTATATACCAGAAATGCTTGTGTGAAAACAAGCTACATTTTCTGTACATTTTCTTTGAATTTCACATGTAATTTTTCTGGCCTTAAAAGAATTCCTCCTTACATTGGTAAGTAGCAGTACAGTCAGATTTAACTGAGTACTTACCCAAGAACCTCCTCACCGTTTTAAGAGATTGAGCGCTTACTGTTATGCTGATTTCCAGTCCTCCATAGGATTTAGCTATTTTACAGATCTGAACGAATCTTGCCTTAAATGCCTGTGAAATGAAGCGAGGCAAGTAATGCTCAGAGGTGCGGTGAGGGGAGGAAGAGATATGTGGAAAGCAGCAGTACTTTGGTAAAACTTTGTGATATTCCTGCAAGGCCAGTCATGTTAGTGGGTAGGTGGGAAGGGAAAACTCTTGGTAAGGAAGGAGAACACTCAGACATGAAAAGCAGACACAGCGATAAAACCTGTTTGGGAATAACTAGCTAAACTAAGTGGAAAGTCTTGTAAAGCTTGCCTCAGAAATAATTTTGCTATGACCTGAAAATAGCCTTTCTGCCTTTAAGTGGTGGGAAAACCACTGTTTTATATAAACAAATAACTTCCCAGTTTGCTCAGTGATGACTAAGTTCATCACATGTGGCATCATGAAGAAGTTAGGCAAAAGACTGAACTTGTAGAATACCAATATTATGATCATCATTATTATTGGCAATATACCAGGCACTCTAAGACCTGGCTTATTTTCTTATATATATATTTATTGTTTTTTTAAAGTCTTCTTAGACACAACCATCACACATGGACTGGTACTCCAGGGATAAATCTACTTCATGTGCATTAATTCACCAGCTCTGCAAAGTTAGACACTGTGTTTTGTCACATAATGGCTGTCCATATAATGGCCTCACCCACTGATGTGAGGCAAGAAAAAAATTACTGGTAGGTTCAGAGAAGACAGGCGTAATGATCCCATCATGCTTAAGCAGGGCAAAATCATCAAAGAAAATTACAACTGCTACAATGTAACTGTTAGAATTGAAGTGCAGCTCTTTTCTATGTGACATAAACCATCTCAACATTATTATATGTACTCTTAAAACATGTTATTGTATATTATTTAATTTTGCATTGTTGTATGTGTGTTTTCTGACCACATGGAAATTGCATACAGTGATCAAGGAACAGATGGCAGAATCCCAGGCTCATCACTCATCTAAGAGCCAGCTTAAAGTGCGGTATGAGGACTCGAAAGACAGCAATGCAGTTCTTAGGTCCATGAAAGTGTGATTCAGAGACAACAGCATAGGTAGTATCCCACTTTTCAGTTAGATTTTGGCTGTATCTGGGAACTACTATAAACTATCTCATAGCGTATTTTCTGTCAAAATAACTTAAACTCCAGGTTCTTGAAGATCTTGTAAAAACATTTTAAAGACCATTACTCATTATACTGCATTAATTATATGAAATTCTCTCAAAGAATTACTAAGAATATGTGGAACCATTAAGCACAATAAAATACGTAAGTATGAACTGAAGTTTCTTTTTTATTTGAAGAATACACAGTGTCTTCTCAAAAGTCACAGCTCTTGTTAAATATAGATTTTTATCTTAAAGTCTATACATAGATGCTAGTGTAATTCATCAATTAAGCAAGACTTATAAGGAATTTAGGAACTATCCCTTGCCTAGAGGTGCGAAATTCCTGCTTTATTTGTTCCAAATGAAAGTTTAAACTCTACAAAGTTAAAAGTAAGCTTTTGGTTTGCAGCTTCTAAATGTGATTACAGGGCAAAAAAGGGCTGTTTCAAATTCTGCAAGCAGCCTTAAACAACTGGACTCCATCAATCTTTCTGTGATGCTGTAAGGTTTATCTAATAAAGAATGAATGGGAAGTATTAGCTCCCGTGACATGGATCCTTCGTTAAGTTTAGCTCAATACAATATTGTAGTTATACAAATGTAATTACATACATTTCTGATGTCATATACCTAATTTAAAGAAATAGGATAATACAGTATCTGTAAGGTACATGTGAATCAAGTTGAGAGTGACAAATGATGAGAAGTAGCCATTAGTCATCATTATTAGAATGTTCTGGGGATTTACTTTAGTAGGGGCCTGGAAGGATGGAGGATCCAAAATATCCCTTGATGATGCAGATATAGATGTAAACTAGCACTAATAAAAGACTGCAGAGAAACAGACTAATGTAGGGATAATAAGACAGTCACTCAGAGTGATCTGCATAAGGTGAAAAACTGCCCCCATTCAAATAAAATCTATATTTTAGAGCTGAAGGTAGGCTGTGTCTTTGGAAGGGTAGACTGTATCCTAGAAAACACCAGCTCTGGAAAAAACCTAGTGTCATGTCACAGTTGAGAAGCAATTTAATGCAAGCTCCCTCTGTGATAATATGACAAAAAGGATGAATGCAGTCTTCGAGTATACATGTAGGAGAACAGCAAGCAACAGTATGGAAGAGCCTATTCCAACACCACACATGGTGATAAATATGCCTAGTACTACATGGCCATGTTTTTCTGTTGACAAACTGATTGCCAGTTTCCCACCCTGGAAAATATCCTTACAAGGGATGCTGTCTTCTGTACAGATTGAGGTGACTTGCTTGAAGTTTATGTGTACTAAAAGATTAAAGAAAAAACCAAACCCAAGCCACCAAAACCCCAAATCAAACCAGACAATGCTGGGATTTAATGACTAACAGCAAAGATGGATGTTGGAAGAATCAAATATTATAAGACAAGGCCAAACAAGCTGAATTTAGAATTAAGAGCAAAGGCAATTTAATAATTTGAACAAATTGCAAAGTAATTTGATTTTTTTAGTAAGTTTTCTCACAAGCCACCTTCAGGTTTTCTGGCAAGTATTTTTATGGAAAGCTAGGATAGTTATTGGTCTCAACACAAAGATTAGCCAATGAAATCTACCATCTTGCACTACACAGGGTTAGGCCAGATTATCCAGTAGTTGATTAATAACCTAATTTCAGTGGTTACTGGTGACACTTTCATGCAATTATGTACTTAATCAGTGATCATATAAGTAGATTAAATGGAGAGAGGGAAGTCTGGAAATGAAACTCAAGAATGACTGGAAATTACGTCTGGAAATAACACAGGGAAAATTTAGTGAAAGAGTAAACCAATGGGCAAACCCCTGACGCATTCCTCAGTGTTTGTATAGCTCCCATGTAGTGAAGCTACCTGTAGCAACAGCTATATATGTGACTGTCTAATTTGTGTCTTGATAGCCAATAGCCAAGTTCCTTATTCAACCTTAGACAATTTTCATATGAAGATCAATGAACAATCTTCCAGCTGAGAGAACCACATAAATGTAAATGCCTGCTGCAGTCCACAGAGCTGGAATGTGACATGACTTTTCCTTCACAATGAACTTGCCACCTCCAGCTTGAGAACATTACTTGGCTCCACCTGTTACTATTACTGGGCTTAGCATTTATATGCTGGATTCCAGAATTAATCCAAGATGCTATACTGGGTCAGTTCAGATGCTGGCCAAAGCAGATGTCATCCTGGAACTCACTTGCAGCAACAGACAGGATAAATGTCCTGTCCTGCAGAGTAATTCACTTAGATGTTATTGGCATAAATGTTCTTCAGATATTACTGAGTTTAATTAAAGGTCATCTTCCTTATCTGTCAGGAATGGCTCAGCACCCAACTAAAAGCAGTTACACACTGTTTGAGCTTCAGCTTTCTCTGCCAGTCTCTATCAGTGGTTCGACTGGTAGCACAGCACATCAGATGCTTACTTGGAGTATAAGAAATAACTGTATTTCCCATACTCTGCCCTGAAATTCTAGTGATGCAGCAATTTCTTTCTGCCCTAGTTTCTCTTCTCCTACATTATGTGAAATGCTCTTTCAATTTTTTATTCACTTATTCCTGACCCAATAAACTCATCTGTTTCCCTGACTCTGCACATGCATTCCTCACTGCCTGCTTGTTCTGTATAGCTCACTTTTGCAGTTGTATTTCCTCCACATCTACCTTCACTCCTAGCTGCTCTATTTAGAGTACCTTGACTCCTTAAATTTCCACAGTTCAGGGAAATATGCAAAATGACAGTGATAACATTTTGTTAACTCTGCCTCAGGAACAGCTTTAGAAATTCTTGATTAACTTCCCTTTCTGTATCAGCTAAGGCAACTACAATTCACACCCCTGTTCTTTGAATGTGATCTCAGGTTAAACAATGGAAGATGTTCTTAGAATGCACTTCTAAGGTAAAACAAACACCAATATTTCAGCATTTTCCTTGTTGTGCATTTTAATAGTACCTACGTATCTGTTCCATTACCACGATCATAAATATGTAATATATCTTTCATTTCATCACTGCTGAAGGCAAGGCCCTGCAATCCCGTTCTTATGTCTTAAATGACAAAAACTTTATTACCGATCAATCAAATGTGCTGTGCTAACCCCCACATTATTTAGCATATCAAACAGGAGTTTGTGACTCTAGCAAATAAAGGTGAGGGGTTTAAAAGCCTTCTCATTGGTCCGGGGCAGAGAATTTAAAATTAGTCCCCAGGCCCTTATGCTGCAATGCCACCACACTTCTTTCAGAAGATTCAACCAAGATGGAAAATGCTCTGCAATAGACTTGGATGCTCTTCTGCAGTTTAAGCTTCAATAAAGGAAGTAATTACATGCATTTAACATCTGCTACGAAGCCACCAACATGATTTTTTGAAGCTTTGTACCAAGACTTGTAATTGTATTCCTGATCAGATTCCAAGTTAATTAAACTGGGAGGGAAAAGAAAAATGCCTTTTACAAGTGAAACATGTTTTATAACTGGTTTTGGTTTATAACTGCTTTCAGTGAAAATACTGCTGCTTTCACACCTCCTTTGAAATGAGTGGAAGGTGTCCCCTGCCCATGCTGAAAGGCTCTATTATTGTTAGTATGATGGATCAGATTTCTAGATATAAATGCAAGTAGCCACAACTATCAATGTACTTCTAGATACCTGAATGATGATATCCACAGTTTCTGGTTAAAGCAAAAAAAGAGCCAATGTTATATAGCAGAAATGTGTATGTTCCACATACACCCAGCCTCCTTATTTTCAGCACACTACCATAAAATCAGTATCAAGGCCACTGGCTTACCTTAGACAGATTAATGAACATGCATTTAATAACCAGTCACAAATCTACCCTCTTCTACAGCAAAATGAATATACTATTTCAACTTTTGCAGTATGAAGCAACACGGACCAACAAGGCATTCTATTCAGACGTTTAATCAAAGCATAGACAGTAGAGAATACAGTATTCTGAGTTTGCCCTAAAAAGATAAAAAAATACTTTGTCAGTATTTTATAGATCTACAAAATGTAAATTTTCCTTTAAGAAACAATGTACACATTTTACACTACAAAAAGTGTAACACATTTCTATGTTACAACTGATGCCTTCTTAGAATGATGTATTCCCTGAACTGCTCTCTTTAAAGAACAGGAGAGTATAATAAATCCCAAGTATAATAAGTATATTGCTAATGAGGGTGGTAAACGCTGAAGAAAATTATTCAAAACATCCTGCTCTTTCATCCATCAGATTGCTAAACTAAATGGATCATTCACATGAATTATATTAACATGAATAAGTGTTTTGAGTGTCAAACCTCAAAGCAAGACTGAACAATACAGTCAGCCAAATAAAAGACAGTATTAGTTATTGAGATTTATCCAGAAAAGGACAGTACTCAGAATATGGTTTGTATTTTACTCCAGACAGGTAATATACATAAGTATTTAAGTGTTATCTGTACTCGCTTTTGGTAGTCACTGTCATCTTCTCTACATGCACATTCCATCACTTGCTGAATAGAGTCATTCAACAATTCTTGGTCATTCAACAAATGAGTCTCCTCCAGAGGCCAAAGGGCTTGCTGGAAAAAAAGCCAGTAACTTGTGTGGAGGAACCTGAGGAGCACTTTGACTTGTGGACAGTTGGAATTACTACTAAAACCCTGAAAATTAGAATGAGGAATAGGGATTGATGCAACAGAAAAAGTACCAGTAAAGGTTTAAAAACAAACCACCAATGAACCAACCAAAAAAACCTCCAAAACAAACTTGCTGCATGTTTTGCAATCTCACTCTACTACACTGTTGCTCAGCTGGGTCAATCTGCTTGATCATTTAAAGTTTTGCAAGGAAGGAGATCCCCAGGATGCACAGAAGAAACCAGGACCCACATCTTGAAGCCACACACAGAGCAGTTACTGATCCAGTTCATTCTGTGACACTGACTTAAACAGGGACTCTGTTCTCCTTGGCCCACTTTTTCATGATGCGGACAATGTATTCTACTTGAGAATTGCCAGTGCTCTTCAGAAGATGCAATACTTCCCGCAGAGTCTCTCTATAGAGGTGAAAAGCAAAGATTTAAAAGAGGGCAAGACCCAGCTTATACAATAAACAACTACCCATATCCAAACAAGTTTGCAAAACGTGGTTCCTAGACAGAGGGGTTCATTCATCTGCAGAGCAGTTAGAGGTAAAAATGCACAGTAGATGCAATCCCAGGGAACACAAAAACCCCACCTTGTATTTCAGTGCAATGAGAAATTAAAAGCAAGAAAGTCAGCAAAACGTAATTAGTTTGGAGTTTAGTGCTTACATGTGTGTATATTCATACATAAATATTTACTTTTACAAAATAGCTCCCCAGAATAAAGCAAGCTTTTTTTGGTTTTGACTTTAATGCTGTTTGCCAGTCTTCAGTATGGAAACATCTAGCTTAATACTGCCAAAGCACCTTACACATTAATACAAATAACATGGAAATGAACATTACCAATGTGATAAACCACTGTGAAGCTCCAGTTTACCAGCTAGTTTACTGCAAGAACTTGTATGCATACTGAAAAACAGGCAACCTATGTGTATTTCACTGTATCTACTGCAGTAATTGCTAAAAGGACACTTGAAGGGTGCAGAAGTTAATGAGATAACTCCAGCAGAGAAGGGAATACATGAAGGGTGTAAAAGCCAAAATACACACTTACCAGTCATGTACAAAACAGCAACTTTGGCCAGGGGAGAATGGCCATCTGGCATTACAGCAGAATATTCATGAGGGATCAGTTCTTAAATATAGCCCCACTACTCTGGCTATTCTCCCATACAGTGAAATGGGCCGAAAGCAAATTATCAGTAACACAGGTAATTTCCCTTAAGCTTTCAAGTGAATATATTTATCTGACATGTACAGTGTCTTCAGAAAGCGAATTTTAGTGAGAACACAGTTGCATCTACTCACATTGTTTAGACAAATTGTGCCCTTCCAACAGCACTGAGTAAATGTTTTCTTAGTTCTGTTCTGTGAACTTTAAAATATTATGGGACCATTTTCCATTCTTATGCCATTAATGTGAAATGAGGTCCTTTTCCCTCAGTTCATGAATATAGTACATTTATAGCTTAACTCGTCCTAGTATTATAACTAGTGTATTTTGGTTTCATACAGTTCATGGTATTAACTAATGAGTTATTCTCCACTATATATTCCAGAACTGTTTGTGTGGAAGATACACTTAAAACTGAACACTGCATATGGAACCACCGGCCAGAGTGTCTGTTTTCTGAAAGGTCAATAAAGAATTGGAAGAGGATACGCAGACCTAAAGCTGAGATGATGATTCTGGCTTACAGCTGGCTGGAAGTAAGAAAAGAGCAAAATAAATTCAGATACAACACAGAATACTCACTTTGCTTCTTGTCCAGCTAAGATCATTTGAAAGACACCCACACAAGCACCTCTCTTGCCTTCCCAGTATTCGGTATTGCTGTCCAGTCTCTCCAGAACATCAAACGCTTTGGCTGAATAGTAAAACTGACGCAACTGCACAGAAAAGTGAAACATTATTCCTGACAATATGACCTCTTTTAGAAGGGGATTAAAAATTGTGAGCTCAGTTTTCTGAAATCAGCACTAAGTCAAGGAAGCAATGTACATTTTGCTCTTTCTCTGCAGGCAGCAAGTGATAGAGAACAGGCACATTTCAATAGGGAAAGAGGTGATATTGTAACAGTACTGGTCAATGTCTCTGAACATTATAGTCAAACTGCACTGTGAGCTTCATTAGTTGGCAATGATCTGCACTGTTGTTTTGATCATATACAGATAACACTATCTTACAGAACTTCTTTTTTTATGAGGTGCCCTATCCAGTGTTGTACTGGCTATACTGAAGTCCTTGATAAAATATCAACTTCCAACTAGTCCAAACATTTTAAAACAGAACCATTTTTCCTCATGTAGGTCACAGAGACCTCGTGATGGTCACAGGGACATATTTGATGTCTTTTGGGTTTACCTTGGAACTAATTCTTTTTCTTCACTGTTACAGTACAGTACAAAGTAAGATTCAGTGACTCAGTGATCCAAAATTTTCCTAAGCATAGGAAAATCTTTGTACCTTATAATTTCTTCCTTCAATTCTCTATTTGTAAATGAGAACAAGAAGCAAGTTGGTTGGCAGCAGTCAGTGTGAAAGGAGTGACCACACTAATTGAGTTTTTAATTCAGCATAACTGATGGACCTTATTTATGACTGAGTATTCTTAACTTGAGCAAGACTAAAGAACAACATTCTCTATGGCTAGCATCTTCCCATAACAGAGCGCAGAAGGTAGAGCACAACCTCCCATCCTTTGGTGGCTGGAAGTCTGCATCTGCTGAGAAAAATCCTGGATGTGGTGTGGGAGTTACTTTAGTCAAAGAAACACAGGTACTACAGGATGCATAGATGAATAGAAAATTCAATTTTCTTCAGATAAATGGTGATTTTAGCCATAGGTGACTGGCTAGCACTTAAAAAGTTGGGAATAAATATAGTGAGTATAAGCAGGATCAGATGTGTCATCTAAAAAGATAAAAAATTAATACTGATCTCTCCAAACTGGCATCTGACCTAGTTCTGTTAAGCAGATACTGGTTCAATGTCCTTCTTCTATCTGACGCAAAAGCAGGAAATGCTTTACCCCAAGTCATGTGCTGTTCCCTATATGGACAAGATGAGATCCTGCATGAAAAGCAGCAATAAATTAGCCAGAAGTCCTGCATCCTGGCTATCAGCATAGCAATGGGGCATCAAGCTACAGCTAGTCTCGGGATGCTGTTGACCTTGCGCCATCCACATTCATTCAGCATTCTATTGAGTGAAGCCACTACTAGCTTTAAGGAAAAAATAACTGTCCAAGGAAAAAAATGCAGCATAAGGCTCCTTGCTGAATCTATGCTAGAGTTTTTTTTTCCTAAGAAGTTTCTTGCAATTTCTACCAACAATGGCAGTATAAGAAACTGTTACTGACAGCTCAAGCATGGAGTAAATTATCAATGTTTTATTCAGGGGGCTGTCTATCAAGATGGCCCGTAGGTTAAAATACTGACTGAGCCTTGCCAACTCATTCACATTATATATAAAAGAAAGTTTGCTAGTGACGACAATGATAAAAAGTATCAAAAAAAAAAAAAAGGCTTTTGGTACAATCACTGAATTAACATGCCATACACCAAGTTCTAAAGAGAAGACTCACTTTGTAACAATCATTGGCAATGAGCTGCAACAGTCTAAATGAATCTCCTGATGTCTCCATCTTCAGGTAGATCTTCCATGCCAACTGTGGTTTCTTATTCACAATATCTGCAATAACAACAGACAGCTAGGATTTTGAAAAGAATATACCCCACATAATACCCAGTGGCAGGTGGAATAAATGTTCCAAAATTTCTTTACTTAATATAAACGTATGCCTTGCCCTGTGCGCATGACTTTGGGATGGGAAACTTGTCCTTATCCTCTGCCTTACTAGAAATAGCAGCCGATTCATTGGAGAATAGCAATGCAAAGAGGAATAATTATAGTATTTACATCACCGTTTGTATTTTACTGATACAGCAATAAGCTCAACTCTCATGATTTAAGATGTGATTAAGGAACAGAATGGAAAACATTAGAGAAGTTATTTTATGCAGGACAATGAACTGTAGAAATCCATTTAGATGGTGAGATTTAAGATTATGTATTCTTACACATGGAAAAATTTTAATTGGCAGCAAACCAAGGCTTTTAATACTTGATGCCTACCTCGATCTAAACATTCAATTCCCATAATTCATAACAACCCAAAAAGGGGTGTGTGTTTGTGAGTACGAAGCCCCTCCCAGTGTAACTAAACCTATCATTATACATCTACTAGAGAAAATGTTTCCAAATTCCTGAGATTTTGTGCTGGTTTCAAATTTGTCTATATGACTAGAATTTTTCATTGGCCTTTACATTTAAACACCACTGCTATACACAAATAGAAATAGAAGGATCTGAATCTTCCATCTCAGCTCGTGGAAATTCTACTAGGGTCTTTGAACACAAAAAGTGCTAATATTTGATTTTTTGGAGATAAGAACCCATTTTGTTGATACTAAGGTTGATGTTGGTAATTCCAGACTCATTCAAGTACTGGGAGTAAAGAAAACGAACTTAAGTATTCCTTTCTTTTTCAAGTCTTATCAGCGACTCAGAGAGTAGCTGGCTGGTCACACATGTACCCCCCTTGCTCTTTCAAAGGAGGGACAGTTTAGCTTGTTATATCTGTGACCGCTGTTCTAATGCATATGTTGCAAGTACAATGGGTAGCAGTCATCAACAATAAACATGTATTACCAAATCACAGGATTTATAGATACTTTTAATTTAGAAGACAGCAAGACATCAAATCAGATTTTTCTCCCATCAGCTCCAGATACCATGCACAGTGGCAAACAGCCAGGTCTTAATCTCCAAATACTAACCCATCTGTCTCGAGAAACTGAGTACTGTGCTAATTCAGAGGGTTTTTACCTTCTCAAGATGAATTTGATATAAATAGTACAGTTCCATCTTGCATCCAAAAAAGATGCATCTCTGGTACTTTTTGCCCTTTAGAAATATTTCAGCATTGAATTGTTTATGACTCAATACCTAATCATATTCTGACATGAATGTATTATGACCCTTTGTAATTTCTACAGCAGCCTTTATCCAGAAGGATCTAATAGTGGTTTACATACTTGCCACAAAAAGATAACTATATTCATCACTGAGCAGTTGTTTCTGCAAAGAATTCTAGCAGCTAGAATACTAGCACAGAATGAAAGAACAAATTTTAAGACTGACACAGAAGAATGCAGCAGCTCTACAGAAACTTCAGCAGGAATTTGGAATGTCAAAAGGCACACTCAAAAATAAAGAGTAACTCCTATGAAAGAGCTAGAAAACTTTTAATTGATAACATGGGGTTAAATCCACTTAAATAGTAAGTAGCACCTTCAAAGAGTTCTGCATCCCCAGATGTATGTCAAAGAACTACTATAGCACAGAATCACAGGAATGAACACTGTCTACTGAACAACTTATTCACTTTTCAATGACAGTTCTCCCATCAAAAAACTTCAAATACAACATTCACATATAAGGCACTCAAACACAATCAGATACCACAGCTTAATGAAAAAGGAAGTAAACTGGCATGTCGTAAAATGCAGCCATAGATAGGCATCCATGAGTGTGATGTGCCTGCCGGAGAGATCATGTTAGAGATGTTTATCACATCTGCCATATGGCATAATGCCCCAAAACCTGCATATTTACATTCCAAGTACAACTACTGAAAATGGTTATATAGGAGAACATTTTTGTATTGAGGCACTGTAAGGAAAAAAAAATTAACCTACAGAGTCTCAGTCTTGAATCATTAGACAAGCCCACTTCTGTACTATCTTACATGTGGCACTATAGCTGTGTCTATACAAAGGTGGACTCTGCAATGTTTTAAAAACTGATTCAAAAACCTAAGTATAATTTGCTATAGGATATTAAACGTAGTAAAAGTTTTCTGGGTTCAAGGGAAGTATGGAAAAGTTTTTGGAAGAAAAAATATGCTGAGATTATAAAGGACATTCCTTGGTCACAGGAGTTTGGAGAATATGAACAGTAATGCAGTAGGAAGAAAAATACTGTGTAAATTTGCCTGATTCTTCTCTTCCCTAGACAAGTGACATTGGCTCCTTCTGTCGGTAGATAAGACCATTGAGACTGATCCAGTATGGATGCTTCTGTGTTTTAGTCTGAACATTTTAAAAGTTGCAACTCAGTCTTTTGAGACATAAAATCTTCACTCAAGCAACTGAGTAGACAATTGAGAAGAAAAAGGGTCACTGGTTAGGACAAAGCTGCATTGACGGAGCTGTAACAGCACTGCAGTGAAGCAGTAATTGCTTACTAAAGCTAGATGCATGAAAGGTGCAATAACCACCCACACTGTAACTACTGTGATCAGTGTTTAACTTTCATAGTTCTGAATCCACCTACAACATTAAATTCAATTAGGAAAGTGGATTGCCAAGACTGATGCAACACAGGAGGATCTGTATTCTGCAATGTTGAGAGTAAAGTGACTCACAGCAACGAGCTAGCCAGCTAAGGTAAACAAAATCACGCTTTATCTTCTCACTCTGGATCAAAAGGAACACCTGAAGGAAGAGGGAAAATAAAAGATTATACATGCACGTACTTTTAAACAAACAGAAGGCAGACCTGCCTCGTTTCAACATGCAGCTAAGGCTGAAGCCACATGAACAACTGCTTCAAGAGAAGAGACAGGGTATGCAAGTGCAGTGTGGGGGTATCTCATCTCTCTGTGTCGAGTAGGTGGAGGATTCAAACAGGGCCATGCTTATCAAGGGACTTCTGCAGCTTCCAAACAGCAAGCTGTGAGGAGGGTGCGGCCTGCTCTGAACAAGTGCCAGTGGGTGGCCATGCAACACAAACAGCACAAAGGAACACTGGGCCTGTGGGAAAAGCTATTTGGAATGTGCTTGTTTAGAAAGCAGTGCAAGCAATCACATTAGCATCTTCTTGAAACGCCAGAAGTTTCACATATATATGAGCCTTTCCTCCCCATACATGTCAGAGAGAATGCCAGGTCAGCAATAAACCATCTCTAACCATTTTGGATTCAGTAAGGTTCTGAGCCAAAACATTTGTCTTTTGTAACTTACTGTACAAATACCAGTTTATTACATCCTACATCTAAAGGGATGTGTGTGGAAAAGTTATACATTTAATAGTGTATTCTGGCTTTTCTCACAGAGAACAGCTATTTATGCCCCTCTGCAGGTATATCTGTAGCTATACTAGAATGCTACTGGCAAAACTCCAAATACCTTTATAGGAACAGATATATGTGCTGGAACAGGAAGTTTGACGAATTACTGACATTTTTATTGGCTAAACATTGCTGATCCCCCAATTTGGGCGGGGGGGGAGGAGGCAGGGAAAAGAGGGGAGGCGTAGGTGAAAGGAGGGGAAGAAAGCAGCATTGTCACTGTAAGTAGCACTTTATCATAGGTTTATTTTATTACTTCCAGGAAGGTAGGCTTTTAAATAACTTAAGAGCTATATGTGGAGGTATTTTACAAGTTTATGAGACACTGGAGAAGGGTGACCTTTCTATGAGAGTGTCATCACAATCAAACATTACACATTAGGCCAGACTAATCAATGTAATTACATAATTCTGTTATTTAAATGCATCAGCTATAAGCCCAAGTTTATATAGAATCATTTGTAAGAATACAAGAAGAAAAGTGTGGATTAACAGCAGTTTACAGCTTTGTGTTTCTTTGTTGCCTGGCTGCTGCTAAAGCTTACTTGCAGCATTATCATTTTTATGAAGTCTCAGGAATCACTATAGCCTGGTAGCATAGTTTTGAAAGAGTCACCTACAGTTTCATTAAGCTAACTAAATTTAAGGTAGGTGAATTGAAATATAAATCCATTTTGCATGACAGTCTTGGATATTTTTCTTAAAGACAGATGCAATTTCAGGTTGCGGAAATTAAGGGTGTGGGAATGGAGAGGGGGGAAAGAGAAAAAGGAAAAACCAGGGAGCTCCATTGTTGAGACACCTGAAGAGTTAAAAAGTCAGAAAGACAGGAAAAACAAACAAAAAAACCCCAACCCAAACCAAACCTCCCTGTACGATTCACTTTTGACTACATGATTGTTTTGTTGGGATTTTTTCTGGCTTGTCTTCTTTCTGGTCTTGTGAAAAATGTTGTTTCCATCTTCATAATAGTTATCTGCTTTTGCATATTTTAGTTGTAATTAAGTTTCTAGTGCACATAGATGCAAAATATGCTGTGTGTAGAAGTTAATCTCTTCCAGCTGCATCTGGATGCTGCTGAATAAGATAGTGAGCACTTCCTCATTTCCTCGCACATCTCCCAGAGGAAGACATTTATTTATTTATTTAGGTACAATTTTCTAGGGACATGTAGAAGCTCCTAACTATTTGATGTCTTTTACTCTGCATGCCCTAGTCAGCCTGAGCAATAAGACTGCCTGGGATCCCAGACAAAGCATAGGAAATCTGATTAAGAGGGCATTCTTTGATCAATTAGAGGTAGCTGCAAGCACTCTTGTGATGCACCACAAGCAGCACGGCTTCCTGTATAGCTCACATTACTTACAAGATTAGCAAGATAATCTTTTCTGAATGGTGTTCACTGGGAATTTTACTTCCTCTAAGAAGAGGAAGATGATATTCTACACAACCTGCTTATTTTCAACCAACATGAAGATCCGGAGTGAAAAAAATGAAGGAAAGAGGAAAGTATGTGGGAAATGTTTCCACTGTTTTTTAAAGAAAGTAAATGCATACCTCTTCAGCCTCATTAAAACAGCCTGTGGCAGCTTTGGCTTGGGCATAGTTGAAGTTAAAAGTATCATCATTGTAGAAGTAACTCTGGAAAATAAGCCGCACAGACAAAATCCAAATAAATAAGGCAAAACCCCTCCTCCCATGGTATAACAACATTAAAAATACCCCTGCTCTCCAATCTGAGTTAGACTATAATGAGACAATGGGAAGGAAAAATTAAAACCCACATTATGAACATACGGCATTTATAAACAGTGGGTAGAAAATTATGGACTGGCTTTCCATCCTACATTCGTGACTACAAACACAGCTGGAACATTCCACAGTATTAACTATGAGATGTCTGGGGAATGCTCCAAGATCAAAATTGCAGTGGCAGCTTTGTGAGTATAATTTTCACTTTAGGCATGTGAAGACATGCTGTGCTGCCATGGTCTCTTTCACCTCCCAAGCACTTATTTCACCACTAGGGTGGTAAATAAGTAGTTGATTCCCTAATAGCTTCAGGAGATGAACAGTTTGTTTTTCCAAGACTTCTCAAGGTGCAACAAGAGATCTTGTGTATCTGGTTGTGTGATACATGCTAGTCTGACACACTGGATCCCATGATGGAGGTGGAGCTGCAGTAGCAGCCGTAGGCAGGCAGCACACCTACCTGGCGTGTAATAGGTGCAATGGGACTTCTTTGAGCTCAGGCTTTGCTTACATGCACTCTATCCGATGTGCAACAACACATTTTTTTCTCCCATAATATTAGACTGGACAAACCCAGTCAATAAGTCAGGTTGATCTGCATCTTTTTGAAAAGCTGTATGTGCCAAACCCAGTAATATAACTCTAGGTATAAGTTAGCCTGATATTTGGGTTTGACCCAAATAGCTTAGATTTGATAATGGTCATATATCCAGATTGAAGTATAACTCAGATGACCAAAAGCTGACTGTGTTCTCTGTTCAGCACTGTCTTACACTGCTACACCCAGTAGACCTGGTAGAGCTAAGGTGGAACACAATACCACAACTACAAGCATAGATGGAATTGAGGATCACTGCTGAGCAGAGGTGCAGTGCTTATGAAAGAGCATGGACAAAAGAGCAGGGTGGTTTATACAGTATAATGGCTGCAACAAAGGCCTTCCTGGGTACATAACAGCAAGGTGTGTGGAAGAATTGCAGAATCAGCTAGGCTGGAAAAGACCTTTAAGATCATCAGTCCAACTGTTACCCCAGAACTGCCAAGTCCTGGTATGGGTCCTAAACCATGTCACTAAGGTCCTTGTCTACATGGTTTTTGAACACTCCAGGGACAGTGATTCCATCACTTCCCTGAGCAGCCTGTTCTAATGCCAGATCATCCTTCTGGTGAAGAAATTTTTCCTAATATCCAATCTAAACTTGATTGGGTATTAGGCACAGCTTGAGGTTCTTACCTCTTGTCCTATCACTTGCTACTTGGGAGAAAAGACCAGCCACCTCTTCGCTCCATCCTCCTTGCAGGTAGTTGTAGAGAGCAATAAAGTCCCCCTGAACCTTCTTTTCTACAGACTAAACAACCCGAGTTCCCTCAGCCATTCCTATAAGACTTGTGCTCCAGGGCCTTTGCCAGCTTCATTGCCCTTCTCTGGACCCAATCCAGCAAGAAGAAATGTTTTTCCTTATATAGCATCTACAAAGGAAACAGAACTTGTGTAGGAAGATACAATTTTTGTTTTATTCCCTCATTAAGAGTGAGGAGGAGGCAAAAGGCATAGTTGGGACTGTATAAAAGATATGGGAAGCAAGGGGTAAACCGCCTTTCCCAGAGCTCTCTATCTTCTTTCATGATGTAGGGACATTTGAGGAGCTTCTTCTGTTCCCTGTCACAGGCACATAACAAAGGGTATTGATCCCATCCACCCACATACATCAAGCTAGTGCCTTGATAAGAGATGGGGGGGGGGGAGAAGGAGCACCTTTTCTCAGCTGTCTATATTAGGGTTCAAATATAGCAACCCATAGCAAATATAGCAAGCTATGTGAAAGCATGAGGATGAACCAATCAGGGGTAAGCTCAGCNCCACATACATCAAGCTAGTGCCTTGATAAGAGATGGGGGGGGGGGGAGAAGGAGCACCTTTTCTCAGCTGTCTATATTAGGGTTCAAATATAGCAACCTATAGCAAATATAGCAAGCTATGTGAAAGCATGAGGATGAACCAATCAGGTGAATCTTAAGCTCAGCTTGTGAAAACATTTCAGTACCCTTAAGGTGAACTAATGGGTTTCACCACATCAGAATTACAACACATTACTGTATTCTTCCTCAATGATAGTTTCATGTGAATCAGCACAAGTCCCAGGTTAAGCAAAGATGGTGAGCATAATGCTAGTTTTACTGCATGAATAGCTTCTTCTTTTACTGAGTAGTTTCATGGGGGAATGGCTTTAAACTCAAAGAGAAGAGATCTAGACTAGATATTAGGAAAAATTCTTCACTATGGGAGTGGTAAGATACTGGAACAGGCTGCCCAGAGAAACTGTTGTTGCTCCATCCCTGGAAGTGTTCCAAGGCCAGGTTGGATGAGACCTTGAGAAACCTGGTCTAGTGGAAGATATCCCTGCCCATGGCAGCATGGTTGGAACAAGATGATCTTTAAGGTCCCCTCCCACTCAACCCATTATATGATTCTATGATTCTTCTGTTCAGACAGCCCCTATGTATTTTTTAATGAAAATGGAAAAGTAATTCTGACAACAACAAAACTCAAAAATGATGTCATTTTATCCTAACTGCATAATTGCTAGAGACCACACCTGCTGCAAAACCCAAAACCAACAGAAATGAACTAGTGCTGCTGATAGTGCAACACATTCATAGCAACTAGATGTTTCATTTTGTTTTCTCAAACTACATTACATGTACTGCACTTCACTCTTGTGAGGTCTTTTTAGTGGTCTTCAATCATTTCATAAAACTAACTGTGCTCTGAGTGATGTCCATTTCAATGACATGCTCAGATACCCAGTTGAATAATGAAGCATTCGTTGTGGCTAGAACTCAGCTGAGCCTGAATTAGCTTGTCTTCTCAGTCGATTGTCACTGTTATTGTGTCACCCTCAGGGCAGCTGACAATACATTTATAATAAGGTATCCTTTGAGATATTCTCATGCCTACAGTTTTAATCAACCATGAACAAAGGTGATGTTTTCACGAGTGCACAGCTCCACTTAAAGAGCTGCAGAGATTCTACTAAACTTTATTCCTGTGAATGAAGTACAACAGTCACTGTAAAGCCACCTAAACCTTGCCTAGAACATAGCACAGGAAGAACTGTTTGCATCCCTGTGCCCTGAACAGAAAGGAAATGACCTAAGTAAATCTGAGCAGTGGCTAGTCTCAGCTAAAAAATTATGAGAATGATGCACTACTTCAAAAGGATCATGCAATGAAAGTGGTAGTAGGCAGAAGACTTCTGTCCTTAGTCCTTGCTACTTATCAACTCCATTATGTCTCAAATTACCAGTATTTATGATTCCCTTCAAGAATTTCACAAATAAGTATTTTACTTAAGCTTAATTGTATTGCAACTTGCTAGATGCAATCTATAAGACCATCCAAAATTGCAACCTCAACCCTACCTTGAACTATGACAATGAGTTCCATGTATCAACTGTGTTCTGAGAGGGACAAAATGCATTTTCTTGGAAGACACTGAGTTTGCCATAATTCCAACAAGCTGTATCTTGTTTTCAGCCTCTCCTAATACAAATGGAGGTTTCAAATACACCTTATTTATTCTAATCCTCATTTTGTATAATTTTCTTAATTTTTCTTTCTTGCTCTGTAGCAAATAATACCTGTCTTCTAGATCTCTTTAGATACTATTTCAATATCTAGTTATACTCCAAATCACCTTACTTTCAGAATTTGAGGGGGTCATGGTCAGTGTTTCAAATAAGAGTACACCACTGTGCAATGAAAAGCATCGGTCCTTTTTTTTTTTTTTACACTGAATTTTCTTTACTTAGCTTAATATTTTGTTTCACCCTTATAATGAAAACCAAGGAAGTATTATCTTTGCTTAAATATGGGCAAATCAAAACAGATATATGGTTACTGATGCCAAGCTGTGTATATGTGGGTAAGTCCAGCTTGCAAGCTGAGATCTACATATGTATGTTATGTGTCATAGTAGTTCTGCACGCTTTCAGAATAGCTAAGTTTTTAAAACAAAACACCCAAACACAAGTAGTCAGATAACCCTTCCCCTGTCCTACGCACACGTAATAAAGTTGTTTCTCCCAAATCTCACAAGGTTGCTGATAAATATAGCAGGATTGAAGGCTTGCATACTTGTACCTGTCACTATTTCTGCCTCCCTCCTGACAGTTTTTAAACATTAAATCTATTCCTCAGCTATATTTTCACTGCATAGGCTCTTACAAAATAACACCGAGTATTCTGTGCTCTTCCTTTTCACTTCAGATTTTCTTTCCAACCCTTCTTATGATGCTTTCCTTTATACCCTCACAGATGCACAACTGTCTCACCTAATCCCCTCCCTGTAGCAATTCTCTTACCTCATGACTGTGACCTACCCTCTGCTCACTCCATTGCCTGCTTTCATCCTCTTAATGTCTGTTCAGTGTCTTGTTTGTTTCTGGCCCTTTTCTTTACAAATATTAGCCTTACTTTCCAATATTAATGACAAATACATTTGCTTTCCCAGATGATACTCTCTCTCTCTCTCTCATTTCTAAACTTTTCAAAATACCTTGGAGGTGGTGAGCAATCACATTTAACTTTAAACTTTTCAGGTTAGAACTAGTTGTTTAAGAACTTTTTAAAGGAAATGGCAAGAGCTAGGCATTTATATGGGGTGACTCATTGCATTCTAAGGTAAGTTTAAGAAATACATAGGATGAAGTCTCTTCTGGAAATTACCATGTGCCCCCCTTGGCTGACTGAGACCAGATGATTGGTTATAACTTAGAAATCTGACTTCTAGATGGTTCAAGTTAGGCAAAACAAATCTCACTGTTAAGGTTCCAGCTCTACTTTCTTTCAATTGCACTCACACTCCAATTTGGGGTGGTGATGGTGTGTGTCTTCATTCCACTACAGCGGAGCCATTCCAGTGCCTACAGCCACCTGGGATTTCTTCAGTGATGTATTTCCAGATATAGTTTAAAAACACTGCACCTTCATTTTTCACCCACCAGATGCTTTGCCACCATTACACAGAATCACAGAATAGTTAGGGTTGGAAAGGACCTTAAGATCATCTAGTTCTAACCACCTTGCCATGGGCAGGGAACCCTCACACTAAACCATGTCACCCAAGGCTCTGTCCAGCCTGGCCTTGAACACTGTCAGGGCATGTTTTTCTTTAGATCTCACCCACCTTAGAACATTGCAATTTTGCTTATCACGTGTATCTCCTTAGTAATTGCTTTTTAGATACTTGTTCCTCTTCCTACTAAATATAGAGTTCTTACACCCTAGTTTCAAATAATTGGAACAAAACTCCAATTACTATTGGATTACTCTATAATCACACTCCAGCCTCTCTCTCCTCACATCTGACTTGTAACTGAGTATCTGTACGTTATACCCATTTTATCCATTGAATTTTGGTAATCTGGTAATGCTGTATTATGACAACCACAAACACCTTCTCTTACTTCGAAAAATGGAACATTGCCTGAAGGATACCACTCAGATTATTTTTGCAAAAATAATATTCTTAGCTTACTGCTTTGGTGATAATGCCCTATCATAGCTGTTCAGTGGCTGCTCTCCCTGTAAAATATAAGCATTACTACTTTCAGAGTCCTTCATGTCCTATATTCCTTACACACTCTTGTTCATTGAAACGATGCTCACAATATGGCAATTGACAATAATCTCTGTCACTTATTTGGTAAATCTTGAGAAAACGTTTGTTTGGCTCGTTGGCTTTTCTCCATGTTGCCCATACCCACATTTTTTCATTGTCTTCCTATTATTATCTTCCTCATGTTCTGTGATGCCACCAGAAAGCCTGATAATGGTTAAATTGCAAGTATGAGGAAACCATCATGTCCCTCATGCTGCACAATGCTATCTTAAAAATGGCTTCTTCACATTTTGAGCCTTTTGCTGTACCTGACCACTTACATCTCCCTTGTTACTGTGTTTTGTTGTTACTGTTGCGTTTCTGTATCCTTTTATGTTTACACAGTGTCTCATACAGTACAGTCTAATTCTATTAGTATTCATTGCATGCATTAGAGTACTAAATAATAATACTAACCTTGATTGAGTTGAGGTAGATCAGGACATTACCAAACTGCCTAAGAAGAAAGAAGTAGGAGGACATACACTGTCTTCCTGGAATGGTATCTAAAATTCAAAAGAGAAATGCAAATTTGTACAACTTAAAAAGTCACATGGTAATGGAAATCACTGCCCAGGTTGCTGGCAACTGTGAAAGCAGCTAACTTCTAAAAATAGCATAGCTTGCCTTTTCAGGCATAGGACCATACTCGAGGTTAGAAAAACTATTAGTTCATCTTGTCAACTTTCTCTACAACATGCAATAACTACTGCAAGACTGTATTCAACAGGAAATTCTACAAAGACAAACTGTCTAAGTAACAGGCCTTCTCCATGACACAATTCCCATAGCATAATTTTACTGCGAGTTATTCTCACTCTTAGGACTCTTCATACAAAGCCTGAGTTTGTAATTCTAACTTAGACAGCCTTTTTTCTTTTTTTTCCATAGACTCATAGAATCAACAGGGTTGCAAAAGCCCGTTAAGATCATCAAGTCCAACCTTTAAAATTCAGTTATCCTGGACAAAGAAGTTTGATAGATTTTGATTTTAGTTCCACTAAGAAAGTAAACCTGATACGCTGAAAATACTGGTATTGAAAAACAACAACAACAACAGCAACCACTGCAGGAAAAACACTGAATGAAAGAAGATAACATGAAAATTAACTTCCATGCATTTGGGATTACCACATTGCTCACAAGTGGTAAAGCCATAAATAAATTAGGCGTATCAGTACAAGTAAGTGTCAGTAAACTTTGCTTCCACTATGTTATTGTAAGCTTTTTGCTATCATACTATTCTGTCATCTGCACTGAAATTGCATGCTGTGTTACTCGAGAACTATTTTAAAACTTTTTTAGAGATGCTGAAGTAAGCTTACTAGGACTAATTTTAATTAGACTCAACCAGCAGAGACTGGAAAGAGATGGATCATAGAATCATAGAATGGTGAGGGTTGGAAAGGACCTTAAGATACATACAGTTCCAACCCCCCTGCCATGGGCAGGGATGCCTCACAATAAATCATGTCACCCAAGGCTCTGTCCAACCTGGTCTTGAACACTGCCAGGGATGGAGCATTTACCACTTCTTTGGGCAAGTTGTGCCAGTGCCTCACCACCCTCACAGGAAAGAATCTCTTCCTTATATCCAATCTAAACTTCCCCTGTTTATGTTTAAACCCATTACCTGTCCTGTAATAGTCCTGTCACTAGAGCCACTGATGAAGAGTCCCTCTATAGCATACTCAGGCCCGTCAGATATTTGAAGGCTGCTATGAGGTCTCCATGTAGCTTCTCTTCTCCAGGCTGAACAGCCCCAACTTTCTCAGCCTGTCTTCATGCAGGAGGTGCTCAAGCCCCCTGATCATCCTCATCACCCTCCTCTGGGCTTGCTCCAACAGCTCCATGTCTTTCTCAAGTTGAGGACACCAGAACCGCACACAGTACTCCAACTGAGGTCTCATGAGAGCAGAGTGGAGAAGTAGGATCACCTCCTTTGACCTGCTGGTCACGCTCCTTTTCATACGACCCACGACATGGGTGGTTTCTGGCCTGCAAGCACACACTGCCAGCTCATGTTCAGTTTTTCATTGATCGTCATGTCAATGTTGGTCAAGTCCTTCTCTGCAGGGCTACACTGAATCAGTTCTCTGCCCAACCTGTAGCTGTGCCTGGGATTGCCCCAACTCAGGTGTAGGACCTTGCACTTCACTTTGTTGGATGAACCCAAGCAAGAGCTAGGAATGCACAAATGCAAGTGATGTCAAATCACTACTACTTCATTATGTCAAATGATCATTATTACAGTATACCATCCTCCATGTATTTTTAGTGAAAGACTTCATTAAGAAAACAAGTAGAACGTCTGTAAAACTCAACACATCTCCGCAAAAACTACTGGCAAACCCCCTCGGATTTTATAATCCTAGTTCATCCAATGTGACTCATGCAGAAAAAGAAAAAAGTTCTCTTTTTGAAAAATTTATTCAGGTGACCTAAGAATACCTTGAAGCAAAGACTACACAAAGTCCAGAAGTGTTTCATTCCTCCCACCCAACACCACATACGCCTCGCTTGGTCCTAAACCAGGAACAGTTAAAATGAAAGGAGTGCTTTCCTCCATTATCCTTCCAGTGCTTTTAGGATAGTTTGTAAGACTGATGTTAAGCACCAAGAAACACTGCACTTAATGGAAATGTTGATGTTAATTTACTTTCACTAATGTTCCTCTTGCCCTATTTCATCCTTAACTTATCTCAGAAATCCGGTCTGTTTAATTTTCCACCAGTTGAGACTCTGGCAGAAGAGCATGAGAATTAACTATAAAAATCTAGTTATATCCCCTTTGTAATGCCAGTTCTATTTCATGTCACTGGGATTAAGAATTTTTAATAAGCTTAAAAACAACCCACCCCAAAGCAGTAAACCAAGCTGCTGTTCTGGGTGTTATTTATTGCTGCTAGAGGGAGAGTACAGACTCTTACACTGTAAGTGCTTCCTGAATTGAGGGATTTTGGGGTTGGTTTTTTGGGTTTTTTTTTGTTTTGTTTGGGTGTCCCTAATCCTCCTAAAGTATATAACTTTCAACATGAGATGAAATGTGTACATGTACAAATGCATTACACTGTATTTTTCCTAAACTCTCTGATGTTGCTTTTTTCTTAATGCCATCATGGGATTTCTACAGTTAATAAGAGCAAGATAGAAAGAAATCTGTCATGAAAAAATATTCCACATCGTCATTTTAGTCCATTAATTTTTGATAATCCACACTAAAATCAGGAGCCCTGTAGACACAGTTGTGAGCAAACGATTTACTCACTTTAGCAAGCACAACCTACTTTTGTAACAAAGTGACTTGATAAAGATCTTAAACAGACAATCTAGTGGTACAAGCTCCTTGCAAGGACTGGCCCAGTGGGAAGTGCTGAAGCATAACCTACAAGCTTGAATAGCAGGAGCAGGGCTGGCTATTTAGCAAAACCCCAAGTATACAAACAGCAAGAATTCTGTTCTTAATTCTAAATCCAGCAAAACAAAGGCAGCAGAACAAAAATGACCACAAATATACAACATAGTGGCTAACATGCTAAGTTATGTAAAACCATAAAAACTATCCTATTGAAGCCAATCTATCTGGTTCAGAAGCTTCCTGAATAAGAATATAGATATCAAAAGAATGTATTCTGATTTCACAAGTAATACATGCTGTGCTATGTAATGCACTTCCTTTGAAGTTTCGCCTAGCTTCCAACAATCTGCACTGAAGACTTCCTAATCATCACTGAAATCTTGTGTTAAACAGCCACTGGGCTTTTCTTGTCCTTTTTTTTCAATTTTTAATACCTTCTCATTCTCACAAGATTCTGTATCAAAAAAGTTGTGTTATTTGAAAAAGTAGTTCATGCTCTTTGTTTTAATTGTCTTGCTTGATGTCAACGCTCCTTGGGTTTTGTATGGTACAGTAACCAATTCTTTTCTATTCCTCTTCTCCTTGTCATTTATGATGTCCTGTATTGTGAACGTAACCAAACCCAGTCATTATTTTCCAGGCCATGTATCCTCTTTCTCTGATCATCCTTGCTGTCTTGATTGTACCCTTTCATTTTTTTTAATGTAAGAACTAGACCTGCAGACAGTATCCAAGAAAGGAAACCCTATCGGTATACAACGACACAGTCATTATTTTGTTTTGTTCTCTCTTTCCTCATCAATTCCTAAATTTCTCTTCAACTTTTCTGATATTTTGCAAATACAATTTAAGGTGTCCCGCCCCCACCACGGGCTACTTTGCATTTATCAAAGCTAAATTCAATTTGCATGTTATTACCCAGCCTCAGATATTCTTCCACAGCTTTCATCATTCCGAAAGCTTTCATTTTTCCTTCATTGGGTAATTTCGTACCATTGGCAAACCTAGTCATGTCATTATTTGTCCCCTATACCTCATTAATTATGAATACAAGCCCTTTCTTTAAAGAAACAAAAGGTTCCTTCAAGTGTTCAAATCAGGTGCATTTTATCCCTTTCACTGCTACTTCAATGAAAAATTTCTGATGGAAATGAGAAAGGTTATTATGTAGCTTCCTTTCTTGAATGAGTACTGTGGGATTTTTTTTTTTTTGAGGTATTCGCTAACACACGGATTTTGTATTTGATTATACTCAGATCACTATATCAGAATGGGATTTTCATTATAAAATTTCTAATCAGGTTCTATGTAATCTTTATATTGGTCTAGAGTCACTTGCTCACTTGTGTATCCTGTAAGAAAGATGAAAACTTAGCATTTAAAAATGAAATCTTTGTATCATGCTATGTCATTGCATTTTGTAGGGCAATATGGGCAGAACAGAAGCCTCCAACAATTATTTAACTATCTTTCTATATAAAATCTCTAACCTCTTTAATATGCAGCTCACTGTCCCCATCCAGGCTGGCTGGTGAATATTTAGCCTTAATATGATAACTCCTATTTGAGCATGTAATTTAAAACAATTTCATGTTACTCATTGATAAAGAAAATATATTTACTTTACTCTGAGAGCAGGCTTCTATAACATTTTAGAACCATTTCTCCACTGGCATCATCTATTTAGTAATACTGCATTGTAGATTAAATAGGAACAATATTCTACATGTTACCTTCCTCCTATTACATTTAAACATTATTATAGGTTTATACCTTCCTCTTCTAAACCCAGGTGCTCTACTTTATTCATCTTCTTTTAAAACATCTAATATTTGTCTAAAAACACTTACATATTTAGTTTTCATATGTTTGCTTTTTGTTTTGTCCTATCTAAAGTGAATTCTGTTTGTCTCTTCTATTTCCTGCCTACAGTTTGCTTACCTCCACCTGTCCTTTATTTGAACCTACGAAAACCCCCATACTATTTCACCTTTAAAGGAGGAGTTACTTTGAACTGTGTGCTCTTCTATATGTCAGCTTTCTCCCACAAGTTTCTAAAAAGATGACAAAGCAGTTTTTACATGGAAGTACCAAGACTCTAAAATGCTTGCAGTGGAAACCAATGTTTCCACTTACCTTAAGTTGGAACTGATCCTTCCCATAGGCTCATTTTTTCCCCAATTTTTTCACCTTCTTAATTGAACTACATTTCTATTCTTTTATACTTTTTTCTCCTCTTTCCCTCAACCATACCTCAAGTCTCAGGCTCTCCATCTTTTTCTGCATATGGGTTTAAAAATATTTTACAATAAAATTAAGTCTTCTAGCTTCCTAACAATTTCAGTTTTGGGTTTGGGCTATCTTCACTGTACATCTTTTCAGAGTATCTCTTCTCAGACTACCTCTGAATTATTTTTATCCATGTGTGCTACAGTCACTCATGACACCTGCATGACTGTTATGGGCATTAAGAGGTCTACCACCATTTTATCACTCATGCTGTGACTTTACAGGCATCACAATCCCTGTTAGTTATATGTCCACTGAATTCTCCACTACTGCAGTTCATATTGCTTCTTTCTGTTAACTTGGATCCCAGCTCCAAAGGGAAAACCCCAATGGAAAAGCAGTGCATTAGGAAAACTTCATCTATGGAATCACTTCCAGCCTTCTAACATGAAGTGCTCTGCTGCATAATCTCAACAGAATAAGGACTGCAAGAGAGACATAATGGCTCAACAGTATTTCTGAAAGTTTCATCTGTGCTGCTGCTCTGCCTCTTGAGCTCCTTCTCTTTAGTCACCATGGACACAGGAGACAGCGTTCTGTCTCTGAGGACTATAAGCTCTCTGCACCATAAAAATGCTTAAGTTATCCACCTAAAGAAACAGTTCTAATGACAATGCCTACAATCAAAGCGCTGTTTTGGCTGAATTTCTGTGTTCCAACTACTGTCTTTTTATTTGCAATTTTGGTTTTACTTTGGTAAGGAGAAGGGAAAACCAGGTCTTGTTTTGGTATATTATTGAATAAGTAAATATTGAAAATATATTGATTTTGTTGTTAAGTTTCGGTTTTGCTTTCTTGGTTTTTTAATTCCACCAAAGAGTTAGTCACAGAGCCTCCATTTCTCTCTGTAGTCCAATTCTTCTTTACATTTTTATCATCCTCAGTTCCAGGGCACACTCAGTGCTAGAACTCTATGAACTCGATAGGCACTCACTGGCAGTCCAGGATTTGTACCTGTGAGGTTTCAGCTACACACTTCCTCTAATTATGCTGTTGTTCTCTGTTTCTGTAATGGGAATTATTAGTCAAAGGCAAACTGCCACAGAATTTATCAGTGAAGTCTAGCACCTTGCAGTATAGCCTCTTTTCCAGCCAAATTCATGTAGTAGTAAGGTTTAGAATCGAGACTGCTAATTTAAGCTTGCAAATTTGTTTTCAAATATACGTTAAACTGTTACTCACACTATAGCAACAAAATACCTAGCAAGTGTCATGCTAACAGTCAGCAGTTAGACAGATACATGATGGTATATATTTGGATATTGTAAGAAGGATTACATAATGGAGAAAGAATATTTCAAACATACCACATTCGCTGGCTGATTCACCCACCAACTGGAAAAACTGCTGAGCAATTTTCAGATGATCTCTCTGGGAGAAAAAAAAAAAATCCCAATCCAACATGAGTTCCAGAGCTGATGCTCCAATACATAGTGAAAATACACTCTGAGGAACGGAGAGGGATGTACCACTATATATGCCTAGAAGGCAAACAGGCATTTTGGAAGCAGGACAGAAAAGCCAAATTTATCTTGATTTATTGTCAGGACTAGCAACAGTGATTTGCATTTCACTCATTCTAGATTGAGTACTATACAGAAGATTAATAGACTCAGAGATCCTGTAATTAAATGACTAGCTCTTTTACTCCATTCCAGTCCCTACAGATCTCTTCATATTCTGCTGTTGGAGAAGTTGGAGAATCTCATGGGCTTCACTTACCAAGCCCATTTCTTGTCCAATTGCTGCATTTACCACGCCTTTGAGGATGTACTCCTGGGGAAAAAAAAAGTTAAAAGCATTAGAGAGGACAAAGTGAAGATTTCAGGAGATGAGTAAGAGCTGCCTATGTGTACATATTTTCTTCCTAAATTCAACTCTATCCCAAATCAGTTTAATAGGTAGCTGGTTAATATGATACTATGATGGTGCTTCAGCACAGCAGGACAAGGTTACCCCCAAAAAATGTATTTTACTCACTAGTTAGTCACTTCTGCTAAGTATGTGGGATGCCAAGGTGTAATGTGGTTTCTGGAAAGTCTTATGCTCAAAGACAATGCACCAGAAGGAACACCATAACATACTATCATGCTTTCTTCAAAATCATAACACCAAGAATTGTAAGTGCTATATTGTTATATTAAGGCACAGATCTCACATCAAGTATGCGTATTGGTTAAGTATAACCACTAACATCCTTGCTCCAAAATGAATTGCATTTTTCATCAGGGCAAAAATGTCACTAGGTTTGTGCTCTGTGGTAATTTTATTACTCTACTGAAATTAGGAACAGGACTAGAGTACCCTTTAATCTGTAATCTCTACTCTGAGATACAACCATAGTTTAATTCTTTCCTAAACAAGATTTTCTCAGCATGTAACAGACTCATTTGTCTTACTAAAATCTTTTAATTAAGAATTATTTCTATAAGCCTGCTTTAATAAGTACTTCTGATAAATCTGGCCAGCACTGTCACAGATGTAAACATGGAGAAACAGAAACACTTACATAGACCAACAATGGAGTGCAAAGAAATAATCTGAGAGTACTAGGCAGCATGCTAAATAATCATTTTTGCACTCTTACCAACTCTCATACAGATGCCAAATTATTACCCTATAGGTATCATGACAAACAAGAAATTTGAGAAGACCTGAAGAAAGATATACAAATAGTTTAGCAAGTCTTAGAAGGGAGTTCCTTCCAAGTGTGAGAAAATAGGGGGAAAAAACCCACAAAGATTCTTGCTTCAAAATGTGACCAAGAATGACACTATGTTATGTGCATTAGGCACGTGTATCAGAAACAGAGGCTAAAGGACCAATAGATGCTGAAAACTGTTCAAGTAAGTCATGCTATACTGAAAAACGCAAGTGTAAAGCAACAGCAGAAGACACTCCTTAGCACAGAATCACCAGATCTGTGTTCTTGAAGTTTTCCTTTCCCCTCCCTCCATCTAATCCTCACACAGACACATGAAAGGTTCCTTTCATGCCCAGCTATGTGACCTTTGGAAAACAAACTGCAAAGAGGAATAAATCAGAGACTAAGGATGTTGGAACAGCCACAAAAGAAAATTACAGTAGCAGTTCTCATTCATTGCAGCCAAAGTGAGATGGGATTAGAAAGGACCTGTTCTTTAAACCATTTAATCTAATCTAGCTAATTTTTACAGAAATGGCTTCAGGACAATCCACATAAGCATCTAAGCTAGCAGATCTGAGGGATGGTAACCATCACCAGGGCGGAAGTGACAAGTAGCTGTAGTTGGAAGAGGGCCTTCATCTGTGCACTAATGGTCATCTTCCCAGAATCAAGTCTGTATACAACAGAGCTGTATTCTTAGTTAACCCAAGAGGTACAGTAAAAAACATCCTAAGTATTCATATATGCGCATATATAATTTATGCATGCACTCAAGTCTATTGTTGATAAAGATGCAAAACATAAGAGTTTTAAGAGTGGGAATGGGACAAACTGTCCTCAGGATGCCAGTTTTGTATGTGGCAGATTTCATATCCATTTATAAACTCTGTCTTTATGTATCATGACATCATTTCCAATTACCTGTGGAGCTGTAGGTTCCAGGTCCTTCATCAGGTTATAAGCCTCCTGCACATCATCTGAAATACCAGACATTAGAATGCATGACAACCCCATAGCACACTGTATTAGAACAAGTCACTCGTCCTCTACAACATTCCCCAATAGTCATAGACTAAAGAAATAAAGCAGTCAGACAGGAGGAGAAAGATAACTATAAATCACTGTGAATTTATATCACAATGGTGATGGTTTTCTAGAACTCATCAAACATGGAGTGAGTAATAGCTTCTTTATTACTACAATTTTCCTAGTAGAGATGACTTGCTCCCCTTGTTCATTATTTAGGGGCTGCCTTCTCAACAGTACAAGGTCCAGATAATAAATCCATCATCTCCTTGTCTTTTTTCTTCTCATATTTATTTACCCCTTAAGGAGGATAGGGTAACATGAATCTGGAGGTAAACTTCATCTCTTCCTTGTCAATATTTCAATATCTATCTAGCAGCTCTTACCTGATCCTAATTCTAATAAACAAAAAGCACTACTGGTATAGAAATTTAAATGTAAGGTTTAAATTCAATTAACAACTTCCTTCCACCCAAGAAATAAACAAACTGAAAAGATCTTGAACACCTAAATCAAAAAAGATGTTGGCACTATGGTCAGCTTCATAAACCAACCTAGTGAAGATGCCCTTTTTATTGGCAGAATTTTGCTAATACAGCATCGTACCAGCCTCATCAAGCAAAACTATTTTTTCTTAGTACATACCATCCATACACTGTGAGGACAGAACTCTAGTGTGACTTAAGGCAATATTCATCGGAGCTGCAGGGCTCCCATCCAGCCCCTCTGCTTCTGTACCCATTCCCTTGAGCAGTCATGTAGTAAGCCAGCACAAGGTACCAGACTAGCCAGAAGACTTTTATTTTTTTCTTTTTAATTAAAAAGAGGGGATTTTTTGTTAATTTCAGCTAGTTCACCATTAACCAACAGGAGATAAAAAAAAAATAAGAGCAGCCTTCATTTTCATTAATGTAAACCATCAGCATGGAATTATGCTCTTCAGGCTCCAATAGCCCCCTAAAAGTCACTACCTTAAACAGTTGAAAAAAATGGGATGCATGTTTGTGCTTCAGTCAGTCTAGCTCAGAGCATGTTGTAACATAAGCTTGCCTTTATCAGAAACCTTTATGTTTTGGAGAGACAGCTGTACTAGCTCCTTTGTCAGCATGCAAGTCATTTGTATGCCACAGTGAAGAACAGAAACTAATGAAAATTACTGCTAAGTTGACGGCAAATTTGTAAACAAGGCTGATTCTTAAGTGATGCAGAAGATGTACCTTCCTTCTGTGTAAGTAGAACTTAATTTGAAACATAGTATTATTAACAATATTATTAGTAATAATACCAGTATTACCTATGGTGATATTGGCAAAAAAATACTGCACAGAAAGGTGGCTGGGAACAGCAGGTGTAGATTTACCAGTGTTCAAATGTACTGATTAACCCAATGTGTGACTTTGTTTGGATAAGGGACAGTAGTGGACGCTGTATAATGTGATTTTATTGTATTGTGGCAAATTTGTATTTGTCACAATACAAATTTCTGTAACAGCTAATGGTTATCAGTAGTGGGATATACTAAAAATTGTCAGTCTGAGTTGAACTGAAACAATGAGGCAGTGTTTCAATTGTGTATATGAAGACAAAGAAGCAGTCCTGAATACTGAGCACCAAAGAGAACTTATTCCAACTAAGAAGATTAAATCTCACCAGTCTTGTTAATTACAAATCCTACAGATGTTACTCAGAATCAGTATTTGAAACTCCAAGTCAGTCACACTCATGAAGCTTTTTTAATGTACTATGCTTGTGTATGCTCAGATTCTCTGATGAACTTGCTGTGATGCAAAGAGTAACAAGGTGGTGTGACTTACTTTTGCCAGAAGTATAGGTCTCCTTATCTCCTGGCAATTTTTCAACATTTTTGGAAAAAAAAAGAAAAAAAGATAATAAAATGCATTTTTCTGCTTTCAGATGCTCTGGTCATATAAACTTATTTTGTCACCTTTAAAAGGTTTTGGTTTTTTCATCACCTTTAAAAGGTGACAAAATACATTATAAAGAAGTAGTGGCTGGAAAAGCAGTTACCACATCACCTTATATTAGATGACTGCAGTTAACACCTACTCAGTACTCAGCCAGTCAAGCTGCAGTTGAATAAAGGAACACAATGAAGGCATAGGAATGGCTCTGAAAATAAACTCATAAAATTGAAAGAAGCCAGACAACTAAGAAGAGAAACAATGCTTTCCAACTGGTTCTGGCTATCTACCTGCATTCTTTGAGAGTTGTATAGTAGACTTGGAATGAAATGTTTTGCTCACAAACTATAGCCTTTTTTCACAGTGATTTTGGCTCATACTCTGTGTCATATTTACAGAAATAGTGTAACTAGTATAACTCTCACTATAAACATATAAACACCATCATCCCCAAAGCCATCTTCTGCAGCCCAAGAACCTCCAATACTCTGCTGAAGTAGATTTATTTGCATACAATGAAAGTCCTTCTCTACAAGCCATGGGAGCTCTTAGATCATTATTTTCCAGAGGAACAGAAAACGAAATAAATTGCATTTCACTACAAAGAAAAAAAAAAAAAAAAGGCATTTAATTGAATAGTCAGTTGAGATCAGATGAATTAATGTCATCCCTGAAGATATGGAAGAGCCATAGGAAAGTGTTATTTACCTTGCCGGAGATAGTAAATCACAAGATTCAGTCTTGCCTCAGGAATAACATCAACCAGAGGAGGCAGGACCTGCAAAGCCCCTTCTCCTCCTCGGAACACCACCTGTAGAGAAAAGCACCATCTTGATAACTGTGTTACCAAAACCTTGTCTATGATCTCTTAATTCAAGGAAATTAATCCTGAAATTCCTATATTAACAATAGGAAAAGGGCAGTGGTACTGACATTATTATATTCCCTACTTTAATATAACTATAGAATTACGCCGTGTGACAATCTTTATTCTGAAGAATATAAAGTATTTAAAAACATCAATAAAGAATAACTTATTCTAGCTTTTAGCAACTCAAAGCAGTGACACATTACATATCAAAGATTTTAAAGAATAATATAGTCTGAGACAAGAGTAAGGGGAATACATACAGAATTACAATTTGCTTATGAAGTGTTCCTATGGAAAAATTAGGCTAACAACTCTGCATTTATTTAGAATGCCACAAGATCCCAAATTGGTTAGGAGCAGTCAATTACATTCCAGTTTCACATGACAGCTCCTCCAACAGAATCTAACATACTTATTCAGTGAACCACTGGCAAAAAGACAGAAATTCAAAATAAATACTGTTGACTTACAAAAGCTCAGTTGGAAAGTAGTTTTAACTCTTGGGGGGAAAAGTGGTAGCTTGTTGTGACTACTCTTGAAAAAAGACAAAGCAGGCACTCCTCATTGTTAAATAAAAGCAATCTACAGTTAGGGGTTGATCAGCAAATAATATCACTGCAGGGAAAATTAACAAGTGATTAGCGACCTTTTAACTGCAGAACATGCAGCAGTGTACTAAACACTGCAGCCTTTTCTTGACAACTGCTTCTTAAGTGCTTTTAGGATGAAGACCATTTTATCTGAGTTATTTTAATTCCACTAATCTTAATTCCACTCACACTGTTTTCGTACTAAGAGTTCAGGGTCATGCGTTCTGACTTGTTTCTACAGTGTCATTATTAACTGGGTTCCACAAAATATCTTGCAAAGGTGTTATTACAGGACATAAATTATTTTAATATGCCCTCGGGGTTAAAAACAACAGCGTTGTTGTTTTCTTGACAGTCTCGAACTGACAGGAAAAAATGCCATGGATAAAAAATACACTTGATGGCACATTGATTATATAGGTAGGATGTCTAGAGTGGGATTTACGTGGTAGCAGAGATTCAATTGGGTCTACAAGTCCCAAAATATTCCATTTTATGAATCATCAAGAAAAGCTCTAGAAATGAATGTAGTTCATATTAAGTCCAAGAAATACGTTACTCACCAGATTGTGCTTAATGAGCTCTTTGCCAAACTCAAATGATGATGAAGCACTCTCTGTCAAGTTCTTGAGCTCTGCCTGGAATTGCAGATATTCCAAAATTTTAACACAAGCATAAATGGAGTTTCATACAAGCCTGACAGAAAGATATCTCCAGCAGTGCTGGATCACTGGAAGGTTTTTGCCTTCCCAGTTTCATGTAATGTTTTAGCAACTGGGTAATACATATAGACACAAGGTCATAAGTAGGAAAAGTTTAAGACTACTGGGCACACCAGGAAAACTGACAGAGGTGACATTCCTAAGAGAAGGACACAATAACAAAATAAAGACCGATATCAACATTACTCATTAAGACAGATAAGGAAAAAAAAACCCAACAACCCTGTACAGAATCTTGAATTAAAATAAAAGTGAACTGAAGGGCTGTCCAATAGATACCTCAGCAGCCTTCCCATTGTAAAGGCGGAAATGGTTACAAGCCTTAAGGTTAAGAGCAATGGTACTGTCAGGAACTTGCTGAAGATAAACAGCTAGCACTTCCTGCGATACATCATAGTAATCCAGTTTGTAATAGCATAGGGCCACATATACATTCAAGGCCAGGTATTCCCTGTGGGAAAGAGGATTAAAGAGAACATTTAAATTCCAACACAAAGTTATACCACAGAACATTAAAATCAGTGATAAAGCTCTCACATGTCTATACATCTTTTATAAGCATGTCAAATCACAGAATCACCAAATCAAGTAGATTGGAAAAGACCCTTAAGGTCATCAAGTCAAGTCCAGCCATTGCCCCAAGACTGCCAAGACCACCACTAAACCATATCACTGAGGACCTCATCTACATGGTTTGTGAACACTTCCAGGGATGGTGATTACACCACTTCCCTGCGCAGCCTGTTCCAGTGCCTGAGCATCCTCTCTGTGAAGAAATTTTTCCTAATATCCAGTTTAAGCCTACCCTCAGCTTGAGGCTATTTCCTCTTGTCTGTTAGCTTGTTACTTGGGTGAAGAGACCAATCCCCCCACCTCACTACAACCTCCTTTCAGGTAGTTGTAAACAGGGACAAGGTTGCTCCTGAGCCTTCTCTTCTACAGACTAAACAACTCCAGTTCCCTCAGCTGTTCCTCTAAAGACTTATTCTCCAAACCCTTCACCAGCTTTGTTGTCTGTTTCCAGACAGCTCCATCACTTCAATGTCTTTTTTTGTAGTGAGGAGCCTGGAACTGAATTCGAAATATAGGAACTGAATAGGATTCGGGGTGTGGCCTCACCAGTGTAGAGTACAGAGGGATGATCACTGCCCTGACCCTGCTGGCCACGCTATTTCTGATGCTGTTGGCCTTCTTGGCTGCCTGGGCACAAGCTGGCTCATGTTCAGCAGCCATCAACCAGCACCCCAGGTCCTTTTCCATGAGCAGCTTTCCAGCCACTCTTCCAAAAGCCTGGATCACTACATGAAGTTGTTGTGGCCCAGATGCAGGACCCGGCACTTTGCCTTGTTGAACTTCATGTCACTGGCCACAGTCCATCAATCCAGTCTGTCCAGGTCTCTCTGCAGAGCCTTCCTATCCTTCAGCAGATCAATATTCCTACCCAACCTAGTGTCATCCACAAGTCATTCTTGAAAAGCATCCAGCTTTCCTGGACCCCTTTGTCCTTCAGTAATGTTTCCCAAGGAATTCTGTCAACCAGCGTCCTAAACAGGCCAGTCAACCCTCTGGAAGTTGAAGGTGAAGGTTCTGCTGATCTTCTTTCTGTCTTCTCCAAGGATTAAAAATACAGTCATTTCTTGACTGCTTTGCCTCTAACCATCACATCACCCACCAGTCCTTCTCTGTTTGCAAACAGCAAATCCAGCCAGGCATCTCCCCTAGTTGGCTCAGTAACCAGCTGGATTAGGAAGTTATCTTCGACACTCCCTAAGAACCTCCTGGATTGTTTCTTCTCTGCTGTGTTGTACTTCCAGCAAACATCTGTCAGGTTGAAGTCCCCACGAGAACAAGGGCAAGTGATTGTGAAACTTCACCCAGTTGTTTGAAGAACACTTCATCTGTAGCTTCATCCTGGCTGGGTGGATAGACTCCTAACAGGATATCAGTTTGGTTGGCCTTCTCCCTGATCTTCACTCATAAGTGTTCAGCCTTCTCACTTACCACATTGAGTTCAAGGCTGTCAATGCACTCCCTGACATACAATGCAACCCCACCACCTCTTTTTCCTTGCCTAACCCTTTTGAAGAGCCTAAACTGGGGTTTCCAAGAAAAGCTTAGAGTTATTAGAGCTCTAACTGTCAGCTAAGATTGCACAAATCCAGATTTGCATTAGTGCTTTCAATGGCAGCTACTACAGCTTTAAAGAATTACCTGTAAAACTTCTGGTTTGCAAATTGGGGAAATGATGGCAACTTTACACTAAGAAAATGCACAGAAGACAAGCACTATTTGGCCTGACAGAACAGGATTTTCTATGCAAATACATTTAATATGCACATAGAAGTTTGAAAATATTTTAATGGATCTTATTATCTTATACCAAGTACAATTATCTCAAAAAACCCTTGCCATTACAAGCTATCAAGCCAGAAGAACTAGACACAAAAGATAGGCAGGCATTTGTGGAAACAATAAAAGTGTAACTGTTGTGAAGGTTACCCTTTAGCTTTGAATGTTTCTTTCTATGGGTCTTGGAAGTTAAAAATTCTCTTCCTTGAGCATTATGCGACCTATATACACACATTATCATGGAATTCTCTAAAGCATTCAAATGGAAAAAATATAGCTATGTATCCTGGGACAGCAGTTTCTATTTTACTAAACAATTATTTTAGCCACTTGAGAATTCAATTTGTTACTTGTTAAATTCCAAATTAAAAACTTGAAGAATATGATAGGAAAAACAGCAAGTGTCATAGCAAGAAAAGGGGTTCAAACTTAAACAGGGGAAGTTCAGGTTAGATATAAGGAAGAAGTTCTTTACTGTAAGGATGGTGAGGTACTGGAACAGGTTGCCCAAAGAAGTGCTAAATGTTCCATCCCTGGCAGTGTTCAAGGCCTGGTTAGACAGAGCCTTGGATCACATGGTCTAGTGTGAGGTGTCCCTGCCTATGGCAGGAGGGTTGGAACTAGATGATTTTAAGGTCCTTTCCATCCCAAACCATTCTGATTCTATGCTAAACACAAATTGAAAGAAATTCAGACTTAAAGAAACACAAGGAACTCTCTACATAGAATCATAGAATCACAGAATAGTTAGGGTTGGAAAGGACTTTAAGATCATCTAGTTCCAACCCCCCTGCCATAAGCAGGGATACCTCACACTAAACCAGGCCACCCAAGGCTTCATCCAACCTGGCCTTGGACACTGCTAGGGATGGAGCACTCACAACCTCCTGGCCAACCCATTCCAGTGCCTCACCACCCTAACAGGAAAGAATTTCTTCCTTATACCCAATCTAAACCTCCCCTGTTTAAGTTTGAACCCGTTACCCCTTGTCCTGTCACTACAGGCCCTCATGAAGAGCCCCTTCCCCAGCATCCTTATAGGCCCCCTTCAGATACTGGAAGGCTGCTGTCTCCACACAGCCTTTTCTTCCGCAGGCTGAACAGCCCCAACTTTCTCAGCCTATCTTTGTATAGGAGATGCTCCAGTCCCCTGATCACCCTTCATAACCCTCCTCTGGACTTGTTCCAACAGCTCCATGTCCTTTTGATGTTGAGGACACCACAACTGCACACAATGCTCCAGGTGAGGTCTCACAAGAGCAGAGGGGCAGAATCACCTCCTTCTACCTGCTGGTCACGCTCCTTTTGATGCAGCCCAGGATACGGTTGCTTTCT
>NDXB01007414.1:120153-134042 GCA_002631895.1 Agapornis roseicollis | reverse complement strand
GGGGGCAGGGGGGGGAAGGGGGAAGGGATATTTTGGTCATAGCAAGATAAGGGGGAGTGGCTTTAAAGTGCCAGAGGGGAGACTGAGGTGAGCTCTCAGGTAGAAGTTCTTCCCTTTGAGGGTGGTGAGGCCCTGGCACATGGTGCCCAGAGAAGCTGTGGCTGCCACATCCCTGGCAGTGTTCAAGGCCAGGTTGGACTGGGCTTGGAGCAACCTGGTCTAGTGGAAGGTGTCCCTGCTTGAAGCAGGAGTTTGGAACTGGGTGAGCTTTAATGTCCCTTTCAACACAAACCATTCTATGATTCTATAATAAATCTATGTTTGTCTATCTTGAGCAGTGGTGTAAAGAGGGTGCCATCTCCCAGGACTAATCACACAGGGAAGTTTTATACCTGCAGGTGGTCATCCCTTATATGGAGAGCAGTGTCAGTGAAATCCAGGTATTTTGTGAGCTGGATAAAACATGTGGTCTGCTGCTTGGCTAGCAGTCTTCTGGGCTACAGTGACAGAAGTGGACAACTAAGCCTGGAATGGACTTTCTTCTCCTGGTCATCTTACCCATCAGCATGCTAGGTGGCACAGCAGTCGTAATTCCTGTATCTCGGCCAGGTGAAGTAGTATGGAGGTGGTGGGGTGAGAGGAAAACTACCCAATGCAAAATAGATCTGCTGAAGTATGGCTTAGACATATTTGCTATTACCACTGATGAATTAGGGAGGATAGAGTGATGTGTTTGACCCACTTGGTCCAGCAAATGCAAACTGAGAGCTACTGAAGACATGTAAGCATAGTTAGAGCTTCGGTGGTCCATTCTCTATCCCTGTAAACACAGGTTATGAATATAACAGGACGTCCTTTTCAGGAAAGAAATAACTTCAGCTTAACTTCCTCCTGTAAACATTCTGGACGAAGGCTATGTAGTGGCTCGAGAGAGGGAGCTGGAATGCTGTAGAGAAAATGAAACCTCAGGCTACCGAATATGCCTTGTCAATGCTACTTTTTGAGGAAGAATTTGTAGGTTAATGCGGTTATTTTGCTGGGTAATTCTGCCAACTTAAGCCATCTTACTTTTATTATAAATCCATGAGATCAATTTATACCCCTCTGGTTAGACATAGCTTTTTGCCCATTTTCAAATGAAAACTAGTAGTTTTGAAAATTCCACCACTCTGGTATGGGCAAAATAATTCTATTTAGCCTGTAAGTGTAGTCAGAATAGTGTGAAATGAGTTGAAGTCTGTATTTTCTCTAGGATGCCTTGAATGTGTGTTTACTATCACAGAATCCTGGAATTGTTGGGTTGGAAGACCTTAAAGATCATCTAGTTCCAACTCCCTGCCACAGGCAGGAACCATGTAAAAGCAGTTCATAATTTCAAAAAAATGGGGGGTTTATTTTCTAATTTGTTTTGTATTTCTAAAATAACATGATGGATTTGTTCAGGTTAAAGTTTTCTTACTTCTGACCTGTCTCCTTCCATGAATTACATAAAAGGCAAAACCTCCATTAGGAAGCAGAGTTGACACTGGTGTGTTCTTGCCACTTTGTGTCAATTATATAAACTTGTTTTCAGTTATTAAAGCCATCATGAAGGACTACTTTGTAGTGAATAAAGTATTCAGGCTTACATGCTAAGAACAGTTTTTAAGCTGAAGTTTTTTCTTTTGAGAATAGTCCAAGGTTTCATTCCATGATTTCTTCCTAAAGCTACAGCTGTATAAATCGGGCCAGAGGCGTACCTGTTTACACAGCTGTGCCAGGGGAATGGTGAGGAACTTCACCTTGCCAAGAGAAGGATTGCAGCCTGGCAAGGATCAACTCCCTCTTTCGTTCCTAACTTCTTTCACAAGGTTGATTAGTAATAATTTACGTCTTAAAAGCAAAAAATGGGCAATGATCACTGATCCACTGTGATTTTTGTAGCTGGCTGACAAGTAAACCTCAAGCAGAGAGTTTTCTTGTCTTGTTTTTGTGAGGACAAGGAGACAGCCTCTCATCTCTTTGGTAATGCTTGAACATAAGATTACTAATAGGAAACATTATACACAATTCCCTCTATATTTTCCGAGTCATTTTCCGTGCACCAATTCTCAGCCAACACAACTGGCATCACTCCCACTGAACAGACACTAATTTACACCAGCTGAGCTCCTGGGTCTTAAGTTACTGTTATATTTCTATACTATAGTCTGGGAAATGTCAGTAAAGCATGCAGGTTTTGAAATGGATAAGATACACAAGCACAGTGTAACTATTTTACATAACAGCTTGAATCAGAACTGTTACTTATGGCTAGTAAGCCTTAATAGTCTTTCTTTATGACCCTATCTCATGCTGATGCCCACTTCACCTAAATTTTGCTGCAGTTTGCTGTGGCAAAAGATTGAGATTTCAAGCACTGCTGCAAGTAAATAAAAAAAAAAAAGGAAGTCTTTACCAAAATGGTGCGATGAATTCAGCACTGTATGGCATTTAATCTTATACTGCATCCTATTGATTTTCTGTCAGACTTAATTTTTCATTGCAGACTGCAATGTTGGTACCAAGAGTTGTCAGCACAATAAACAGGAAGTCTGGGGAGTAGATATGGAGAAGTTGAAATTTATCAAATTTGGCAAGAATATGAAAATAGGAAGTAGAGATCAGGATACCAAGCAACTGTGGAATACTTAGCATCAATAACCATTTAATGGCTATCAAGTTTTCTGGTTAAATTAACAATTAAATTCAGGGGGCTGTTCATGCCTATTAGAGCCATTACGTTAGGCTGCCTGCAAACTTGGGCTTGTATCTCTGCATGACTTTACTTTCAGTTAACATCTGGAAGATTTTCTTTGCTGCTAACAGCAAAAATACACCCTCATTTTAGCTTTAAAAATGACAGTCTGCATCCTGCAGTGTGTGTCTGCAGCAGTGGGTGGATTCTCTGGCAAATTTAATTGCCACAGAATCACACAAGGCCCTGACTATTACCAAATGGTGTGTGATAAACACAGAAACTTATTTTAGTGAAGTATTCTCTTCATTTAGTACTTAAATGCACTGGAAGTGGCCTTTAGAAAAGCGTGGGTCATGGAACAACAATTGCAATTGGAGTTTCTGGATTTCTTCATTGTTTATTTAACTTGACAGCAGGCTAGCTACAGTTTCACAATTTAAATAATTTATTTTTATGGTCAAAATGTTTGTACAGTAGCAGAAATGATTTAGCATACCTCTGCAGTGGGATAGTGCCTCATCCTGCAGCTGCCCTGGCTCTCTTTATTTTAGGCTTCATACAGAGTGGGTGCTTCGGGAACCTGGCAAGCTGTTCAGTCACAGAATCATAGAATAGTTAGGGTTGCAAAGGACCTTAAGATCATCTAGTTCCAATACCCTTGCCATAAGCAGGGACACCTCACACTAAACCATGCCACCCAAGGCTCTGTCCAACCTGGCCTTGAACACTGCCAGGGNATCTAGTTCCAATACCCTTGCCATAAGCAGGGACACCTCACACTAAACCATGCCACCCAAGGCTCTGTCCAACCTGGCCTTGAACACTGCCAGGGATGGAGCACTCACAACTTCCTTGGGCAACCCATTCCAGTGTCTCACCACCCTCACAGTAAAGAACTTCTTCCTTATATCCAATCTAAACTTCCCCTGTTTAAGTTTGAACCCATTACCCTTTGTCCTATCACTACAGTCCCCAATGAAGAATCCCTCCCCAGCATCCTTATGGGCCCTAGCAGTGCTTTCCCTGCTGTGCCAGTATCCTGCACCCACAATGAGGAAACCTTGGATAGCTAATTTCAGTATGGTTTTCTGGTATTTTGTGGGTAGCCCTGAGGGGAGAAAGAGATGTAGCCTGTGATCTCTCTTGAATAAAAGGGCATGCTGTTATGAAGGCAGAATTCAAAAGTCTCCTGAAGCGAAATAAAGACAAAGCTGTTAACATGCTGGTGGTATTCTTTGTGTTAACACAGGAATGCGTCACTGAATGTATGAAGTTAGCTGGTAATACAAGTATTTCACATTTATGGAGACTTGGGGCAGCTCCTCTCAAGAGCTGTTGCTAAGGAGCCGAGAGGCTGAGCAACAGCAGGCAGGAGAAGGACACATGTGTTGGCCCTTGCCTCAGCTGGCTTCCCTAAAGTGAGCATGATCTTTTGGTATCTCTGGGTATGATTTTTCTGTCTAGTAAGGCAAGAGGACAACTCAGCTAGAGCAGCATCACATCCTGGCGTAGCTCCCTAGGTCTGACTGCAGACAGAGTGTCCTGGTGGTGGAGAATGGGTCCTCATGCAGCTCATGAGAAGAAGGTGAAGTCTTGGTTCCATGGGTTTGGATACCAGGTACTAGCCTGGCCATAGTTAAATTTTCCCATGTTGTAAATTTTTTCATGCTGTGCACGGAAGCAAAAAACAAGGGTCTGATTTTTATATATTTTTTTTATTTACAACTAACGCTGGATTTATTTTTTTATCCTTTTAAGAGCTCCATAAGATTGGCATTATCCTGTAGTAGTGTCACAGCCTGCAGTCATTTAATGCTTCTTCTTGTGGGGCCAGGATTCCACGCCCAAGTGCATTTAGTAGGTCAGTACAGTAATTTTAAATGTCTTTCTCTCAGTCTTTTGCCATCTTCAATTATACCTTTCCACCCTACTATTTGTGTAATTTTCTTCTGTCTGAAGTCTCTTTACTGTTGTTCTCTATTGCACAGCATGACAAATTACCCATCAAGCCATATCTTTTCAGCCCAGAAATGTGCAGTAACACAGAGTCATGGCATTATCACATGTTGTGCACTTTATTTCCTCACAGTTCATTCAAGTGTGTCACTTTATTTTCCTGCTTCCTTTTGTCATCATGAAGATTAAACATTTTATTCTTCCTAAACTTCAGGAACAATTAAAAATAAATTACATTGTAAGCTCAGAGCAACACCTATACAAGTCTGTATAACTTAAATCTTCCCCTGCATGGCAAGACCATGTCCATGATTTTGAGTCTTTGCAGAAACCAAGGCTTTTATCCTTATTATACAGCTGAGTAACCTGGACTGTGGGCAAGAGAATTATTTGTGGCCTCTGGCCACCAACCAAATTAACTGTGAGACACGATTCACTTTGACAGTGTGCACTAGATTCTCATGGGAGTTATGAAACTCTTTGGGCCTAATGTGTACTGTGCCACTCCCCCGTCTCTGGCCCCCCTTCTCTTTAATTCAAGATAAATGCCAGCAATTGTACAGCGTGTGTCAAGATACCTCCCAGGCATTGCAAGTATGTGCGTGAAAAATAAATTGGAACAGCTCAAAGCATCGACAGGGCTACAGCTAATACATATATATAATGAATCTTCGGAACCTCGATTAAGATGATACAGAGAAAGTCTGTTGTTAACAGCATCCTTTAGAGCACTCATGAGCATTCCACAGGGACATTGAAGGGGTTCAGGGGCTGGTAGCTCCCATATTCTGAAGAGAACCTCAGGTGTAAATGCAGAATTGTCCTCATAACTTATCTGAGATATGTTTGGGGCAAGCATGCCCAGTTCTTCTTTACAAGCCATTTATGGAAGAAGGGTTGAGTGAAAAGGAGGAAAAAAACCACTTCTGTAGGGCAAGCTATGGGAGTTAGGACTTCAAATAGTCAGAAACAGTGCTAAGCCTTTGTTGGAGATAATTTAATATACTTTCAAAATGCAGACTGTTTAATACAGTTAGATTTTATGATTTATGAAAGTATGCATACCTAGGAAAGATGACAGGAGAGTATAATAAGCTCAAGGTATACTGGTGCCAAGGATGCCAAAAACCATTTGCATGTTAGCGGTCCTGTAACTGAAAGAGTGGCAGATGCTAAGAAACTGGTCTTGAGATATGCTGGGAGAGGTGAGAGCTGCCCGTGGCTGGTATAGGCAAAGGTTAGGGACAAGTCCCAAGTCTAAATTAATTTAATCCTAAATAAGGTTCCTTTCCCACCCTCTGCAGCATTTTAACTTGTACTTTGTAATATTTACCTATTCTGTGCCTATTTTGAGCCTTTTGTGTTGGGTTTTAAAAAATCCCAGGTATCAATTAGCACCATATATAATTTAATGATGATTCTTTTTTTTCAAGCATATCTTTACAGGTTTGATGGCAAGCATAGAAAAAAAATACATGAAGAATTTAGAAAAAGCATGACTTTTAAATGAAAGACAAAATCTTTTTACTCCATTTTTTGCAACCTTTTGTGAAAACTCTCAAAACTGGTTTAAATGGGATGAGAAGCTCTGGCTGTTGCAGTTGGTGTATCCTGAAATTTTTTCTAAACCATTTGCTTTAGAGAGTCAAGTAGGAGCTGGTAATAGAAAATCCAGCTCCAGTGTGGTTTTCCATATATTTTCCTTACGAAAATTTGTTACTGAGGCTGATAAACAGAATTATACAAGCTTTGTCACACAAATCACATTATAAAAGGTTCCAAAAAACTTGACAATGTTGACAGTTGTTTTCAGCAAATGGCTGCTTTACTGTAGCACTGTCAATGTTGATGTCCTTGTGCACATGTAAAAGAGCAATGTGATTAAGGCAAGCTTGTCCATGCTAGATAGGAGCCAAGTTTTCAATCTCCTCATGGCACTGAAAGATTGCTCAGCTGTTGCAGATAAGGCAAGAATAGCTAGCAGATTTCTGCCATTAAAAAAAAAAAACCACACCCATCCTTTTTTTTTGGGCATGCGCCTATAGGAATTTGTAACATCTGCTACTGACCTTAAGTTCTAGATAAGAACAGCTCATATTTGTAACTTAAATTGATATCACTTGCTTTAGATGATGCACTTCGAAGGAGATTATTGAAGTATCTTTTAAGAAGAGGTTTGTCTAGACAGCAGTCTAAAGTACGATATACTTTTGTAAAGTGGTACGGTAGTGAATTATCACCATTCCTCTAGTGCCACTTACCATAGCAATTTATGCCCCCTTATGTTGAATTTAATTTAGACAATCTATACTGTATTCTGTTCTGAGAATTTTCCATATTTATATATGAAAATCGATGCATGTGCCCTACCTAGGACATCAGTCATCTTTTCTGTATTTTTTTTCTCACTATCAGCTACATGAAAAGGAGTGGAAAACTCAGTTCCTCAGCCAAAATTTTGTCAAGGGAAATGGGCCTGAGTTAACACAGTCATATATTCCATCCTATTGACCCTGAATTCTTTATGTAAGATGTGAAAGCCATGGGACTCAGCAGATTTGTTGTCATATCTGGGTGTGGAAATAGTGGGAAGAAGCCAATTTCAACAACATAATCTTATAACAAAACCATGGGGATTTTCTCATATAAATTAATGTAGACTTTGTTAGTCTAAACATACTCAAATTTCTACTTTGTATCTGCAAAAAACTTCTGAAAAGCCTGGGTTTCAGACAAGAGGCTGAGGGGGAGGAGGGCCTGGATTTTGGGTGGCTTGGGGTGACCAGCTGCACACACACAGTGTGATGCTCTGCACATTTAGAATATCTAAGATGTGTCTATGCCTTTACAAGATGATACAGAAAAATCTTTGAACTGAAGCTATCCATTAGTGGCTTTTCCTGACAAGCTTCTGCAGAGGTAGTGTTGTTCTAATGGGCAGCATCTGATAGTCTTTGATTACAAAACCATTATTTCTCTTCACACGTCCTGTGTTTTCCAACAAACTTCTGAAACAAGTATCTTGGCCAAAAGTCTTCTTCACTTAAACAAAACCAATTCAAGAGCAGAAAATGGTCCATTGAATGAGGCTGGATTTTCATAAAGATTTATGATATGGTATTCGTAGCACAAGACATAATACGTGGTGCAACCAAGGGGAGAATGAGATAGTTGAAAGATGCACTCCTTATTTTTGCATTTTCCTGTATTTTAAGCACCTTTATAAAAAATAATTTTATTATAGCAAATCATGGGCAGCCTTAGCTACTCGCAGCACCACCTATGCCTCCTATAATTACTAGGTTTAAAATAAAAGTTAGAAGTATAACAAACAGGGCCTTGCCCTAAGCAGAAACCAATATTAATTTTGCATTTTGCATCATTAAGGTAAAATCAGGTGCTGAAATAAAAGCTACATTGCAGGAAGACGTTCAATTTTTTGTCATCTTGTGAAATTCAAGGTGACGATGATTTCTTTCCTCCTGCAGTCTCCGATAGATTGGTACCCCAGTACAGTGGACTTAGAGAGCAGCAGTTTGACTCTTATTTTGCCCTCAGGCTCTCTGGTTGAAAACCTAAATCCCATAAATGAAGGGCTGTAATTATCAGGTAGTAAATCTTTCTATCAGTGGTCTATCTTTAAGATCAAGTAGAATGAAGAACATTTCAATCTGAATGTTTCACAAAGGAAAATCTTTCATGCAGAATTGATGGAATGGGAGTGCTTCTCCCTGTACCCATCTACTCTCTGCTGTTGTGTGTTCCTCAACTGCAGCTGCATGCATTAGGAGGCTGACTTCACTTTGAAAACCTTAAGCCACATTCTTCAGAACAGTTGCTTGGTGTTGGTCGGATTTCTTTGCAGCTCTTTTTTCCATTTGGAGCCACTGAGGCGGACACATAGTTTCCAAGAACTTCAGCATGTCTTCTGTCTCCAGAATCGGCTTCTGAATCCCAAATATTTCTCAAGTGGCTAGCAAAAGAATATCCAGATAATCTTCAGCCTGGTGAGGCAAGCTTCGAGAAGAAAACCAGATAGCTCTAAAAATGAATAGTAATTGTTTCATTTTATATTAGCTTGGTGTCTCTAATATGTGTGTACCTTAATTGTTACAGTTAAAATACTTGTGAGGTCTGATGAGACTGTGAAATCCCACTAATTCTAGGACTAATAACAACTTTTGTTGGTCAGACTGTAAATGATATTGCATAATGATTCATGTGAAAGACCAATAATGCAGCTTGAAAAAGTAAAAGATAAACAAAGAACTAAAACAAAAGAGCTTGTTGCTTTGCCCAAAACATTTTTTCATTCCTGACCTAGGAATGAAATTTCATTTACCTCCCTCCTACCCCCCTTCTTTAAGCATCCTTTACATTGTATGCTAAAAATAAACGCATTCGAAGTTCAAACTTTAAGTCCAGAATTGCTGGCTTTCAGATCCTTCATTATCCTTTCAAGCATCTGAAAAAATAGGTCAAAGCAACACCACATAATTTGGAAAATTTGTTTATGGAACAAAAATGAAGGTAGATGTAATTACAACCACTTTTGAATGCACTGATTCCTTTTGACTGTCAATTCACTTTTTAAAGAACTGAAGTTTTAAACAAAGTTTTTTTTTTTTTTTTTTAATTTTTTTTATTCTTTCAACAAGGTGAAATGAAAATATGGCTTCAGGTGACACAAAGTCCACCTGGGCCCCTGTCTCCTTTCCAGCAATATGAGTGAGCTTTGGCTTACCACTTCATTTTGTTCTCACTCAAAACATTATGCCTAGATACCAACAGGAAGATGAAGAGTAAAGATTGACACATGGCAACTGTAGACACAAACATACATTATGATAAATAGGGCCTGATCCTGTAAGCAGCCTTAATCAGACACAGCTCCCCCTGAGACGTCTGCTCTACCAGTCAGCCGACATCATTTTTTCTCTTCAGTTTGAGTATTATCATGGGCTTTAGCTTTCTCAGTATTCAAGGACAAGTGGCAGACATAACACATTACATTCATAGTGCTTGATAATGGAGAAACTGCATGCAAACTAAAAAAAGATATATTTATTTACCAGCCATACTTGAAAACAGTACAAAAGTGAAAGACAAAACATTGAAGAATTTCTATTTACAACTGGCAACTGAAAAAGCCAAATTTCCCTTTAAGCTAGGTTTCTCAGGCTTTGGGACAAATGTCATAACATGTTTTGTTTGAACATGTACTCTGCAATACAGAGTGAAGGAGGAAAGTCTCTAGAGATGTCTGCACAAGGCTCACTTAGATGTTTTACTTCTGCAGTTCATTTCCACTGGGAGAAGCCACAGGGACAGTGGAAAAGATGCCAGGCCTTTGCTGGCATTTTGAGCCCAATGGGTAGGATTATTCTCACCAGGTAATGTGTTGCATCTAAGCTTCTCATGTAAGTCTCTTGGTGGCAAGAGACAGATATTCTGTTTGGAACCAATGAACTCTACTCTAATGGTACCCCCTAGTCCTACAACAGCCCAGCAAGTCTAGATAGCTTGCTTCATGTCTTGAAACATACAACATACTACCAGGCAAGAACCAGATGAGAAGGAAGCAATCACCAACCAGGTTTATTTCTTGCTGCTGTGAAATCACAGAATGGTTTGTGTTGGAAGTGACCTTAAAACTCATTCACTTTTAGCCCCCTGCCATGGTCAGGAACACTTTCCACTAGACAAGGTTGCTCCAAGCCCCATGCAGGCTGGCCTTGAACACTGGGCATCCATTAGATGAGCAGCCTTAGATCACTCTATCCTCAGCCTTCAGGTGCTCAGAAACAGTAATGCCTGAAGTTCAGGAGTAATGTGCCAGTACTGAGTGTGTCTACGTGTGTGTGCTGTGTAGATGTTCTCCCTGACTCACTTTCCTATGCTGTAATGAAGCTAATCATGCATTTCTCCAGTCAGTTCACTCTTTCACCAGTGCTGCTCTTTAAGGTTTAATCATAAGTACAGAAAATGCATGACATATTTTGAACGCCATTTCAGGGTTTTCTTCATGCAGACATGTGCAGTAAATAACTGAAATTAGTCAAATAATTGTGTGCCCAGTCTTCTTACCCTGCCCACAAATACAAGCAGACACAACTAATGCAGGGTTAAAGACAACCTAAATTTCTCTGGCATGGTTGTCTTACCAGATACAGATGTATAGGACAACCAAACTCTGACCTTTTATCAGCTATGGACTGTCCTTCAGATATACTATATGATTTAATCAAGACGTATTTGTAAATCTCTTCCCAGGATCACTCAGTGGTATCCACCAAACCAAGAAAACTGAGGCTAGAAGCACCTTCTGTGGACGAGAACCCATTGTGCATACATGTTTGAACAACGTAGGCTTCATAATCATAAGGATTATTAAAAAACTGGAAAAAAAGGGGGAAAAAAGGAAAAGGTGGTATTTTTCAGACTTAGCAGCTGCTAATTGAATTGTCCAGTGTGGCAAAAAGGGAGGATCTGAGGTTGCTCTTTTGCACACTGGAGAAAAGATTTGCACACATTCAAGGAATATTTAAAACACTGATAAATTGCATTCGGGTTAAGTGTCAAAAATCAGTGAATTATGTGACCACTAAATCAATGTCTTGCAGACATGTCATATATTGATTTACAGTTGAATGGATTTTGAGAGCCATGGACTCCATCTTTCCTGAAGTGATCAGGAAAAATGCTTTCAGTATGAAGGAGAAGACTGTTTGGTAGGGTATAAAAAAATGCCCTTTGCAGAACAAAAGCATGACTTTGTGTACTGGTGGGAAAAATAGCAAAGTAATTACTAAAAATTTCCTTTATATTTTTAAGAGGAAGCTGGATGTGAAGCTTGTTTTNTCTTTGTATTACCAGCCTACTAGCTTACATATAAATACAATGGTCCAAGCTCTTCCTGTCCCCTCAGCTGACATTTGTTCACTCTAGTCTTCACATAATTGTACCCCTAGATTCTGACCTTTGCATTACTTTTATTGGAACTTCTTAATTTATTTTTTTTTTTTTTTTTTTTTTTTTTTTTTTTGTGCAAAGCTTCACAAATTTATTTCTCATACTTGTTTCATTTAAATCTTGAAATAACACCACTATCCAAATCTGAAAATTATTTCCATGGAAAGCAGTGCCTTAGTCCCTGAAGAAGATACGTGCCCTCCACCTGAAACACTGTGGCTGTGACCAAGCGAAAAGATCTGAAATAGAAACCAACAATTTAAAAATACAAGATTTCTGCAGAGAAAACATGAGGTTTTTGTGTGTGTATTTGTTTTAGCAGTCTTTATTTGATACTTGCATAATTAATTGGCTCTCTGGTGCTTCAGAAACCTGATTGTGCTTAAAATGGGAGCTTATTCACAAGAATGTCTTTGGAAGCTTTTTATTCAAGTCTCTTCATTTTTGCATGCTGTTCTTCAGTTTTATAAAGCAATTCCAGACCCATTATGCAGCCTGGTACAATGGGTAGGCTTCGCTGGTGCAAGGTCCTCTAAACGTCTTGACAGTACACAGAAAAAGACGATACCCCTTGGCTGTGATCAGAGAAAGTGTCAGGGATGAAGCAGGCTGTGCTTTAATCTGCAACACATCTCCTGGAGGTGGTAAAAATACATCTGTGCTTTGGGCTGTGGGGGAAGAACTGTGTCTGTGGGGCACACGAGGTGCTTCCAGCCCTGCAAGGATGCTCGGAGGAGGGATTTGGGATCAGAGCTGCTGAATTACAACCTGTGATGCTGGTGTTCATTAGATTGGTGGCAGCTCCAGGATCCATACTGGGACATCCAAGTCCATCTGCTTAATGGCCAGGGGAGGGAAGGAGCAGCATATGACTTTTTGGGAAAGATCTGTGGATATACCCTAGTTTTTATGACTGATGTGTAGGGAATAAAGGTAGTCACTCTACTGCTGCTCAGTGATGGCACAGATGCTTTGGCTCCCGTCTGACTGGGAACAAAAGGGCTGTTTCACAAACTCAGCCACCACCCCATCGCTTTGGGTTGTTTTGTCAGACAGTCTTTCCACTTGTACTCTGCTGTATCAGTTTTGTTGGGAAAAAATGCTTCAGCCCCAGGAATGGCTCTAATAATGACGGTGTAGAGGACAATTTCAATGACACCGTCTTGGCTCTGATGCATGGTTTCAGGAAAATACATCCAAGCCAGAATTCAGACCATTTTAGGACCAGAGACAAGTAGTTTAGCTGACTTCCAGCTGATAGAAGATTGAGGAGAATGCAGTACTGAGTTTCTTGACCTTCACTGAATTTCTTGGCTTGTTACTATGTCTGATACTGGCCCCTCTGTGGGCAACAGAGCTGGTGGGGGTCAATATTACAGAACATGTATTTTGCCTTTTGTGCAGTTACTTGGTACTCTCCTGATTCATGTAAATCATCCTTTAGCAGCAAACAGTGAAGTGCCCCACAGATGAGTGTTTTTATGGGTTAATACATGAGTGGGTACTAAGTAGTGCTAAGAGACTAAATTTAAATTATCTGCCTGTGACCTCAGAAAAGGGTACTATATATATATATATTTACATTTAACTCCCCTTTTTCCCCCAAGTGTGGCAAATTGCACAGATGTATTCTGTCTGTTTACAGATGTCTTATGTTCTGTCTATCTGTTTTACACTGTTGTATTCATTTTGCAGGCAGGGATAAGAGTGTCTGCTGATAAGATGCTTTGTCCTGAGTGCTGCTGTTATGTTCCATCATCATTACCTATATGCAAAGCTTGATGTGGAGTTGTGGGTCCCAGTGCACCCAGTTTTGGTAGGGAAACTTAGCACTAATTGCCTCAAAGATTTGCCTTACAAAGAATGGAAATGCTGCTAATTGAAATGGAAATGATATTTTATTTCAGTTGTCTGAAAGGTTTGATAATGACTTTTTTCATAGTTAAAAATGGCATGCTACAGATTTGTCTTTGTCAGCAATTCAAGACCTTGTACCCTCACTTAAGATTTCACATCTTCAGGTGATTTCAACAAAACTGTTGAGAATCAGATTTAACACAGCTGATTTGGCTAAGACAAAGAATTACATGTCATGCAGAACTTACTTAACTTACTTTCTACTCGTTAATTATTTAGCATAGGTAGAAAACCTTTCAGAACAACTCCATTTATAATAAATCTGTTGTGGTCTTTTTTGTTTGTGTTTTTTTTTGTTGTTGTTGTTGTTTTTTTTTTTTTTTTT
>NDXB01007414.1:100237-113806 GCA_002631895.1 Agapornis roseicollis | reverse complement strand
CCAGTCCTGCATTCACCTCTGGGGCAACAACACAGGAGGGATGTGCAGTTTTTGGAGCAAGTCCAAAGGAAGCCATAGAGATGTTGAGAAGGTTGGAGCAGCTCTGCTCTGGAGACAGGCTGAGAGAGCTGGACTTGTTCAGCCTGGGGACTTAAGGGGAGACCTTAGAGCAGCTGACAGTGTCTAAAGGGGCTACAAGAAAGCTGGAGAGGGGCTTTGGACAAGGGCCTGTACAGACAGGACAAGAGGGAATGGCTTTAACCTGACAGAGGGGAGACTGAGATGAGCTTTTAGGCAGAAATTCTTCCTTGTGAGGGTGGTGAGGCCCTGGCACAGATTGCCCAGAAAAGCTGTGGCTGCCCCATCCCTGGCAGTGTTTGAGGCCAGGTTGGTTGGGGCTTGGAGCAACCTGGTGTAGTGGAAGGTGTCCCTGACCATGGCAGGGATTTGGAACTGGGTGAGCGTTAATGTCCCTTCCAAACCAAACCATTCTATAATAGTATGATTTTTGTTTGCTTGAATAGAATCTTAGCCCAAAACTAACTGGTTTGGAAGATTGTTTTCCTGTGTAATACCCTCAACATATTGGAAGGGAAGGAAGGAGAAGTGGGAAACAGCAGTTGTGATAACTCTGGAGCAGGGCCCAAACATCTAATGGGACCAAACACTACTGATATCTCCTGGGGGCATGAGGCATGGGCTTTGTCCCTCCACCTCAGTCCTGGCACAGCCGCTGAGGCAAAGAATGGGACTTGCTGGTTCAGACCCAGATCCTGGAACTATAAAAATCTTTTTGGCTTGGCAGAGTGGCTAAAAGTAGTGAGCACCAAATATATCAGAGGATGTGGAAGACAGTTCAGGCTTCCAGCATTTACTCTACTCATTTTAATAATTTTATGGCATGCCTTTCACACAGCATTGCCCTAAAGAAATGTAGCAGCTCTTGCTGGTTTTCACAGTCAGGTCTCCTAAGCCCTGCTAGTTTTCTAGCCCCGTATCACAACTGCAGCTAGCTACTGTGAAGAGCAGCACCTTCTTTTCCTCTCCTCCAGTGGTTTGGGATATATATATATATATAAAACAAACAAACAAACAAACAAACAAAAAAACACCCAAAAAAAACAAACCCAAAAAAACCCCAAAACCAACAAAGCCAAAAAACCAAAAACCCAACAAAACCCCTACTGCTACTGACTGTGACCTGCAAGTAGGGCTGGTGCCAGGAGCTGAAACCATGATTTCTTTAACTTATAAAATGCTTCACATAGCCTAATGCCGCAGTGGTGTCCCTTCTGGGTCTTTTCTGAGCAAGCTTAAAAAGAGGAGGGAGCTGGGGATGGGGAAATGGAAGAATGGTGGAAAACCAATGTTTTAAGTGTCAAATTACTAAATAACAGAAATGGTATTTTCTGACTTAGATGTTTAAGAAAGATTTGTGAAAGAGATGAATATTAAGCCAAACAAATGTTTGGCTTTGCTGCAGCCGGCTGCAGGAATGTAAACTCTTTTTTTCAGTGACTTCAGCTGCTAATTTAAAAGCTAGGGGTTTTTAGCAGTGAGCATGAGACTATATTTGGCCAAAAAATTCTGCTGGCTTTACTTAGATGCCCGTCACATTCAAAACAATACTCCTTTATCAAAAAACAATAGTCTGTTTTATTCACAGCACATGTAGAAGTTGGACCATCCACCAAATTCCACTTTCTTCTCTTGCAATACGTCTGCTGCTAGCTAATGAGCTGCGACAGTGCCTGTGCTTCATTTTCAGCAAATTAAATTTATGCCTCGCAGGAATTGTGGTCTGGTTGTGGCACTGCTCCTAGGTATGGGTGGGGTTTGTTTCTTCAATCAGCTCTTGGTTAGCCACATGGGTACGTGCTGTCGCACCACACAATAAAATCTTCTCTATAATGACTGGTTTGAGTAGCCATCCACCCCACTAGAGTGGATTGAGTTTAATTTACTTTGTGTTTACAGCACTCCCTTTCAAACGGTATTGTTGGCACACACGGGCATTTATACAATTTTTATTTTAACCTATTTATTCAGAGTTGGGACTTCGGCAATACTCACTGTCAGATTTTTGTGCATGCTTAAAACCAAAGTTCTAAAAATGAAATGTTTCAAAGAAGAGGAAGCAGACAATGAACTTACACACTGGGGAGTCTATTCTCTCTCTGAATGTGATGGGAGCCACGCATGCTGCTGACGAAGGAATCGGCCTTGTGAAGAACAGTGTATGCATCTGTGTTTATACAATTGTGCTTGATCAAAACCCGTTAAGTGCATGTGCAGTCTTCAGACTTAATGTAAAACCAACAGTCTGCTGAGAGAAAGATTTTGAATTTCAGCTCGCTGCACTCCCATGGGAAAGATCTGATGGGATATTCCTTTGCTCATGGTTAAGCTTAGATCTGCTGTTGACCTTTGAGGGCAATGAAGTAAACAAAATGAGGTACACAAGAAAAGTAAAAAGAGAAAATGTCTTTTGCTTAGCCACTGAAAACAGGATTAATCCAAAAACAGCTTTCAAAAAAACCTTTCTTCAAAACCAGCAGGGGAAATCCACCTTCCACTTTTCAGTAAGAGCTTTGAGGCTTGTTATAGGGCAGGAGGAAGCATTATTTGGTCAATAAATGAAAACCAATCTTCACAAAAAATGGATATTATGAGCTGAGAATTTACTCTCAGTGCCACAGTTCTCTACAGCTGGTAGAAGAATAAATGGCAATGTGTATAAGGAACAGAGAATACATTATGACTACAGGAACAGAAGTTACCTTTAATGAAGGCAAAACATGGCCTGAAACATTTTGTTCATCTTTTTTTATAAACTTATGTAATTGCTGTTGTCTTCCCCCCACCATAAAAGCACTATCTCAAAACTTTAGTTTAGAAAGGCACTGGTGGATACATCCCTGCAATAACAACAATGTGGAAATATAATGAAGGAAAAATCTGTCTTCAGGATTTGGCTTTTCAAGCTTCTTGCAAGTTACAATAACAACCATAAAATCACTTGGCAAAACTCATACTCCTCCTTTCTCCTGAGATTCCAAAATTAAAATTTAAATTTTTACAACACGCTTGTGAAATAACAGGGAAACGGGTGAAATGATATAACCACTCTTCACTCAGGAATTCAGTGAGAAAATCAGCAGTAGCTTTCAGCACTCTTGACTCTCCATCCCGTGCTGTGACTTCTAGGGCTCTAGCCTTTGAAAAGCTTACACCCTTAATGATGTATACAACAAGCAGTTCTGCATAAACTGGTTTATTTGTAACGTGAGAACAGTTAAAAGTTTTCGTGAAAGTTGGAAGGAACCATATCAACTTCTTCTCTGGCACTAAATGCAAAGAAGCATTAAAATATAATAATAGAATAATAAAAATGAAAGAAAATAAATAGGTACATGCTAATACATATCCGCATGTGCATTTGTACGTATATACGTATATATAGAACCACAGAATAGTTAGGGTTGGAAAGGACCTTAAGATCGTCTAGTTCCAACCGCCCTGCCATAAGCAGGGACACCTCACACCAAACCATGTCACCCAAGGCTTCATCCAACCTGGCCTTTAACACTGCCAGGGATGCAGCACTCACAACCTCCCTGGGCAACAAGTTCCTCACCACCCTTACATTAAAGAGCTTCTTCCTTATATCCAATCTAAACTTCCCGTTTAAGTTTGAACCCATTACTCCTTTTCTTGTCATTACAGTGCCTAATGAATAGTCCCTACACAGCATCCCTATAGGCCCCCTTCAGATACTGGAAGGCTGCTAGGAGGTCTCCACGCAGCCTTCTCTTCTCCAGGCTGAACAGCCCCAACTTTCCCAGCCTGTCTTCATATTGGAGATGCTCCAGTCCCCTGATCATCCTCGTGGCCCTCCTCTGGACTTGTTCCAACAGCTCCATGTCCTTTTTATGTTGAGGACACCAGAACTGCACAAAATACTCCAGGTGAGGTCTCACGAGAGCAGAGTAGAAGGACAGGATCACCTCCTTTGACCTGCTGGTCACGCTCCTTTGGATGCAGCCCAGGATACAGTTGGCTTTCTGGGCTGCAAGCACACACTTCAGTCGGCTCATGTTCATGTTCGCATTGACCACCACTCCCAAGTCCTTCTCCACAGGGCTGCTCTGAATCTCCTCTTTGCCCAACCTGTAGCTGTGCCTGGGATTACTCTGACCCAGGTGTAGGACCTTGCACTTGGCATGGTTAAACTTCATGAGGTTGGCATCAGCCCATCTCACAAGCGTGTCAAGGTCCCTCTGGATGGCATTCCTTCCCTCCAGCAGATCCACTGAACCACCCAGCTTGGTGTCATCGGCAAACTTGCTGAGGGTGCACTCAATCCCACTGTCCATGTCAGCGACAAAGGTGTTGAACAAGACCGGTCCCAACACCGATTCCTGAGGGACACCACTCATTATTGGTCTCCATCCGGACACTGAGCCATTGACCACAACTCTTTGCGTGCAGCCATCCAACCAGTTCTTTATCCACAGAGTGCCCCACCTATCAAATTGATGTCTCTCCAATTTAGAGACAAGGATGTCATGTGGGACAGTGTCGAACGCTTTGCACAAGTCCAGGTAGATGACGTCAACTGCTCTACCCCTGTCCATCAGTTCTGTAGCCCCACCATAGAAGGCCACCAAGTTGGTCAGGCAAGATTTCTGCTTAGTGAAGCCTTGCTGGCTGTCACCAAGCACCTCGTTGTTTTTCATGTGCCTTAGCATGCCTTCCAGGAGAATCTGCTCCAAGAGTTTGCCAGGCAAAATGAAGTGAGACTGACTGGTCTGTAATTGCCCGGGTCATCCATTTTCCCCTTCTTGAAAATGGGGGCTATATTTCCCTTTTTCCAGTCATCAGGAGCTTTCCCTGACTGCCATAATTTTTCAAATATGATGGCCAGTGGCTTAGCAACTTCATTTGCCAGCTCCTTCAGGACCCACAGATGGATTTCATCAGGTCCCATGGGCTTGTGCACATTCAGGTTCTTAAGATGGTCTCAAACCAGATCCTCTCCTACAGTGGACCCAAGGTCTTCATTCTCAAAGTCCCTGTGTCTGACTTCCAAGACTTGGGTGGTGCAGTCAGAGCTTTTTCCAGTGAAGACTGAGACAAAGAAGTCATTCAGAACCCCAGCCTTCTCCAAATCCAGGGTAGCCAGTTCTCCCGATAGGTTCCAGAGGGGGCCTATGTTGTCCCTAGTCTGTATTTTATTCTCTATGTACCTATAGAATCCCTTCCTATTATCCTCAATATCTCTAGCTAAGTTTGATCTAACTGAGCCTTATCTTTCCTAACCTACTTCCTAGCTTCCTGGACAACATCCCTGTATTTTTCCCGGGATGCCTGTCCTTGCTTCCACCTTTTATAAACCTATTTTTCCCTTGAATTTTTCTCAGCATCTCCTTATCCATCCAAGGAGGTCTTCTGGCCCTCCTGCTGCACTTCCTTCTAGTTGGGATGCAGCACCCCTGAGCTTGTAGCAGGTGATCCTTGAATAAGAACCAACTGTCTTGGGTCCCCCTGCTCTCTAGGGCTATATCCCATGGAACCTTACTAAGCAGGTTCCTGAAGAGGCCAAAGTCTGCTCTGTTGCAGTCCAGGTCAGTGAGTTTGCTGCACGCTCTTCTCACTGTCCCGAGAATCTCAAATTCAACCATCTCATGATCACTGCAACCAAGGCTGCCCTGGAGTGTCACATTTCCAACCAGCCCTTCCCTGTTGGTGAGCACGAGGTCAAGCATGGCACCTCTCCTTGTCAGCTCTTCTATTACTTGCAGAAGGATTTTGTCTTCCACACAACCGAGGAACCTCCTGGATTGCTTGTGCTGGGCCATACTGTCCCTCCAACAGATATCAGGGTGGTTGAAATCCCCCATGACAACAAGGGCCTGTGAGCATGAGGCTGTTCCTATCCTATCTGTCTGTAGAGTGCTTCATACACAGATTCCTCTTGGTCAGGCGGTTTGTAACAGATCCCCACAGTAATGTCTCCCATCGCTGTTCTCCCTTTAAAGCTGTTCTCCCTTTAACCCACAAACTCTCTGTTGACTGCTCACCTGTCCCCAGACAAAGTTCCATACTCTCCAACCTATCCCTAATATAAACAGCATCTCCCCCTCCCCGTCTGCCAGGCCTATCTTTTCTGAAGAGCCTGTAACCTTCCATTCCGACACTCCAGTCATAGGAACCATCCCACCATGCTTCTGTGATTCCTATTTGTCCTGGGTTCAGCAGTAGCAGTCAGTTTTTCTTCTTCTTAGTAGCTGCTGCAGTTCTGTGTTTTGACTATCGGCCTAGAACAGCACTGATAGCACCGATGTTGTTGCTAAGTAATGTTTATTCTGACCAAGGACTTTCTGATTCTCATGCTCTGCCAAAGAGGAGGGGAGGTCAGGGGGACCGAAACTAGCCAAAGAGGTATTCCACACCATAGCATGTCATGCCTAGGGAGGTAATGGGGAGTTATCTGGAAGAACACTCACACTTCCTGGTCGGGCGTGCTTTCAGTGTTTGGTATCATACTCTCTTCCCTTGTTATTTTCCTTATCATTGTTGTTATTGGTGATAGCAGCAGTGGTTTGTGTTATACCTTAGTTACTGAACGGTTCTTATCTCAACCCGTGGGAGTTGCATTCCTTCAATTCTCCTCCCCATCCCTCCAGGAGCGGGGAGGAAGTGGGGGAGGAAAAAAATAGGCTGGGGGAGGAGGGGGTGTGAGTAGAAACTGGGTTTAAACCATGACACTATTATATCATACCCCTGTAGATGTGCACACATCTCTAATTCCTCTTATTTGTTCCCCATGCTATAGACATTTGTATAGAGGCATCTGAGCTGAATATATATATATAAGAAAATAATATAATAAAGAAGACATATATATATATAAGTGCTAGGTTTGAAAGCTCACAATAATACCCACTGTATAACTTCACTATACCTGCAATTTCAAATAGCTGTCCCTTTACATGAGGCAATAGAAACTGGACACAAAATAAATTACAGCTTGTCCTTTCAAAGGGCCTGATATTTTAAGCTGGTGAATAGAAATTGGGAGTGAGCCTGAGGAACTCATAATGATCTTTACAGTATAGGTTATAGAATGGGGTGCTCGTGCAGATGTGGCATCAATGTTTCTGGATGGGTCCTGAAAGACAGGAATACCTCAAAAACTGTGTCTGCAGTGAGGCAATGGGAAAATAAGTGAATTTTATTTATGCACAGTATAACTACATAATTACAAACGGTGGTGCAGTTCTCTTATTGAAAAGGTAGTGAAGGGAAAACATCATGAAATAATTCATATTGCATCATAAGATTATAATACTAATGATGGCAATGTAAACAGTTGATAATCGACCTATATAGGACTTTTCATTACTTGTTTTCCAGGTCCCTACAGAGGACGAGAGTAATATTATCCTAACCACATAATCAGATGCCTTTTGGGAGTTATTTACGGGATGTTCCTGTCTTAGAGCTAGTGCTTAACTCACTTGGATGTTACAAATCATGACGTTATTTTCTGTTTCCACTTTGAAATGACTTTGAGAATACAAAACCTTTGCAGAAGTGCAAAATCTTGTTACTATCAGTTCACCATCATTCACAATGAGCCCTCTTCTTTCTGTGAAACTATTGCAGGTAAAATTATTGCCAGACATATTGCAAAGAAATGAAGGTGCAGGAATGCAAAGATGTAAAGATAATGCAAAAAGTATAATGTGGATGGCAGCAATTTTTTTTTAATTCCAGATTACCTTTACCTGTCTAATTATTAAGAGTAGCTACATTCCTATTCATTTCCTTGTGCTGCATCAAGGCCATGCCTTTAATGTTGTGAAAGCTATTTATGAAACAATCAGTAGGGTGGAATCCAATTGCCAGAGCTGTGAGTGGAGTTTCAAGTGGTTGCAGAAAAGTGCAGGTGGTCAACACTGAAAAAGTGTCATTGTCAAGCGTTTTACCTCATTTATAAGTTGCACAAGAAAGTCATTATGGCAATGAATCCCTCAGCCCTTAAGGCCACAAAGTGGGGAGGGTATTGCTGAGCAGGTTGCAGGAAATTAATTATGTGCTGGCAGGCAATTCATTATAAGCAGTGTGAAGAGGGGTGGTTTTTTTTCTTTCTTTTTTTTTTTTTTTTTTTTTTTCTTAAATGGGAATGATTCAAATAAAGGTGTTAATGTAAACTGGTTCATAATAACAGTACAGAGATTTCTGCAAATGTGCATGTGCGCTTTGGTGTTATTTTCAGTTATTTTGCAATCACTCTTCTTCAGGTGGTGTAAACTGTGTATATATGTGAAACACAGTTGTTCCTGTAATAATCCAATATTCCTCATGATTATTTCAGTGGTGGCTATAGAGGGCTTTGAGCTGGACCATCCTACAGAAATGGGCCAGTGTTGGCTTGTGCTCAAAAATAATAGGAAGCTGAATTTTCCATTTTTGCTTGCATTGCCCTATGCGATATAGTACACAATTTAGGACGCTGGTGTCTAAAAATAGACCTGGGCTTCTTCCAAGAGAGTCAGAAAGTAGTAACCCTCTTAAAATGCCTTTCTGCAGTATAAAGCAAAGGTAAGCATTCAAGTAGGGCTCTTTGTACGTAAATATTTTCTGGTAGAGTCTAAGGGATTTGGGTCTCAGAATGAAAAAAAAACCCAAAAAACCAAAACAACACAAAATCGCAAAAAACAAATCCACCAAAACAAAACCCAGAGAGAGAAATGAGCAGTATAATTCTTGCTTCTAGTTTTATTTTTAGAGAATTTTGTAAGCAAGTTTCTTACTAAATTCAGGGTTTATTTAAAAGCCAACAAAAACAGGTTTTAAAAGATACCATGCTGCAATAAAAAATAAACAATTTCCATGTAGACTTTCAGTTGTTAAATTATTTTATGTCAAAAGCTAAGAAATGAAATACTTCTAAATATAGTGCATTGGAATTTTCTTATCAGTTAATTTTTTAGAAGCTCTACACTTAAGAGCACCATAGTAACAGCTCTACAAGCTGATTCTTCATTACAGATATCCACTGAGAGCTTCACTGAAGACATTTCCTCTGGGATCAGAGAGACTAAAAATCAATTCTGATAATATTAGAACAAATTTAAAGAGCAAAAAGCCCTAGAAAGTATGTGATGAATAAATAAGGAGATCTTTATTCCCTGTGTAATCTCTTTCACCTCTTTTCTTCTTTGTTGTGCTGTAAACAAATGCTTTCTGGTTGGAAATGTTAACAGCTTTTCATTCCTTCAAAAGGTTTTGTAAAACTGGGGCTGAAATCATTCACTCTGAATTATGCAAGCATTTAAGGTACACAAGTATTTAAGTTACTGAGCTACCAGTATTTACAAAGCAGACTGTGAGAAGGTCAAAGTAATGAAGATATTGATGACATCTGTGCCAATCATTTATGGTTTGAACATGTCAGTCTGGGGTACATTTTCCTTGTAGGCTTAAATGTGTGTTTATGGGTGAATCAGAATATCATTTACCTCCTACGAAGAAAGCCTGAGGGTTATGATGATGAAGGCAGCATGCTAAGCAGAAGTCCAGCTATAGCTCCAGTCCCCCAGCCTAATGAAGATGGACTCTGTTTTGCATAGCTGAAGCGACCTCACTCTGCAGCCTCCTGCTCCAACACCAACAAAGTCTACCCCAAGCCTTTTGATTTAACTTATTGCTTTTATTAAATGAGGTTGTCCTAATTATGTGCTATCAACAATTAAGAAATGTATCATGTGCCGCAGACTGGCTCAGTGCTCCTGGAGGGGTGCCAGCAGAGGTGTCACACTCCACACCACCTTGTCAGATCAGCGGCATATCTCCTTTTGCAGTACCAGCAGCAGCTGTGCTAGACAAAATAATCTGAATTCTCAGATGTACTTTTCCTTTAGGAAACAGCTCACAGTGAATAACATTTAAGGTACAGAGTACTGCTAAACCTGAGTGAAGTTCTGCTGGGAAAACAATCCATTAAATGTTTTCTGAAAATAAAGCACAAATTTGCCATCATTTGTGGCTTTAACATTCAGTCTTCCATCCTGACATGTACACTTAGTCCAGAATGACAACCAGAAAAGACCTGCCAACCTTGAACTTGTCTGGGGGGATGCTCAGGAATGCATCTCAGCCTGTATTCATGCCCTATAACAGGACACAGCATCAGTTAGGGTGTCAGCATTTCTGATGGCAGATCTGCAGAAACAGGGGAAGGGTGATTATCACTTATCTTACTTTCTCCAAATGTTTCTTTGCTTCTCTTTTTAACACTGTTTTGTCTGAAGGGAGAATGAGATACAGTCTTTCTGATGCACTTTGCTTCACAAAGAGCTTCTTTTGCAGTGGCTGGAGACGAGTGGAGCCCTGTTGATCCCTGGTTTGGGATGCACGGAGGGTGCGATTTCCCATCTTGCTGAAATCCTGGTGCAGTAGTTTCTGAAAGTACAATTGACTTCAGAGGGAGAACAACTGAGTCCTTTGTAACCCTGCGTGTGAAATCCATGTGCCTGCTGTGGCCCTGGGCCATGGGATAGCTGGGGAGCTGTGAGGGCTGGCTCTGAGGCATTACAGAGCACAAACCCTCTCATGCTAGTCCAAAAGTTGTGTACAGGTTAACTTTGCAAGCCTGAGCATCACCTGCCAAAGCACTCTACATTTATACCAAAGCAGATATTATCTTTCCTGGAGCTTACCTAAATCTCATGTAAAGAAATAAGATTCCTAGTGTATCGTATAGCTTAAAAACTAGGTATCAGCATAACCCTAGGGAAGGGAAACAGTGTATGGGGGATTGGAATAGGAGTCTCTGAAGCTGGTTTTGTTGCTAGAGTGAATGGCACTGTGCCTGCACACCTAATAGTAGAAAATACTACGCTAACTCACATAAGCTCTGTGATGCAGTAGTTCGTGCAAGTGAAATAGCAGTGTCAAGGACAGTCTGGTATCCACTGTTACAGTGAAGCCCTGTGTACCTGGTGGCTACACTGATATTTGGGTTATCTGTTTCACACTAGGTTGTAGGTAGGTTGGCTGTTTTTATCAGCATGGTGCCCAAACACAAGGGTGCTGTATGCACATCAGGGTGCTCCTGCCCCAGAGGTGCTCAGCCCCCTGCAAAGTCAATAGTCCTTGCTCTTTTGAATCTGCAGTCAGGTGAAAGGCTGATGCAACAAAAAAGTAGAAGATGATTGCAAAATCAGTTTGAAGTGCATTTTGTCTTTTCAAGGCCAGGTTGGATGGGGCTTGGAGTAGCCTGGTCTAGTGGAAGGTGTCTCTGCCTGTGGCAGGGGGCTGGAACTAGATGAGCCTTATGGTCCCTTCCAGCACAAACCACTCTGTGATTCTGTGCTAATTCACTGTTTTATGAATTAAAGAATAACGTTGAAATTATTATCCCCTTAAGGACTGCAGGAAATGCAGGTTACTCTGTCTCCTTCAAGGGGGGAAAAGATATTTGAAAAATGAGGCAACCTTTAAAATGCCTACAAAGTTTTAAAAATAGGTGTATGCAAAGTTAAATTCAAAGAAAAGACCTGAAAGGGAAGTTATAGATGTTGTGCACAATTTTATTTTAATACTGTTTAATGTTGGTTGGAGCAGTGAAGAGTAAAATCTGGATTTTAAACCCTGTTTTGACTTAGTCTCCATACAATCTCCTATAAAGAAAGAGCTATTAATATTTAACATTTCTATACTTCACTTGAAAATATAATCTATATCTTGCAAGATACTGCCATAATTAAGCAAAATCCCAAATGAGTAGTAACAGTTATACCAGCAGTTCAAGACCAGAGTGCCCTCTAAATGATGTAGCATTGATACTTTGTAATTATTAAATATGATTTTTCAGGATATGATTTTAATTTTGCAGTCCCACTCATCTGGACATCTGAAAACACATCTCAAAAAGTTTTAGTTATTTTAATAAGTAATGAATGAGGATTCAGAATATACCAAGAAATTGTGCAGTATATACTGTAAAACAAATATAATGAAATGAGGGAAAAGAAATGATAGCAAGATGTGGAATTGCCCGAAGTCATGGCTCTTTTCTCCTAACTCCATTTTTAGTCCTTGACACATAAAAAGGTGTTGTAATACCTCATGTGAGCTCAAAGGGATCGTTAAGTAATGTTGAGACACAACTTCAGTATGTACAACCAAATACCCTGTGCAATTTTCTAGAATTGTACACAAGGAATTAGTAATTTCTGTGCAGCAAAAATTTACCAGGGGCAAGACAATGTCAGCACTTTCACCACAAAATCACCATTGTTCAGCAGACAGAGAAAAGGTTTGAGTCATTTGAGTCTGAGAGAGTGGCAACCATACAAGATGGAAAATAAAAGGAAAATTTCCAGTCATTTTCGTGGTTAGAAACATTAGTGCCAAAGAAAAGGGAAATTTGTCACTTTTCCCACATTTTTAAAAGCCTTGAAATGAAAAGACAGTGTTGGCTATTATCATACTCTGAGCCTACAGAACAGAAAACTGAGTGCCACTCCATCATTATGTGAAAATGAGGCAATAGTGAGTTATGGCCCTTCACAAAAAGCTTTTGGAGTGGGCGACCCTGTGTAGATGAACAAACAGGACAGGATCAAGTGAGGGCAGCCCTTTTCACCTGGGACTGAAATACCTCTATACAAGCTTTTGTTAATTAGGTTCAGAAGACTTCTGCTGAAGCTAGACACTGCTAGCTGAATTGCATGGATCAAAACCATGCAATTATTCTGGGGCCCTTTGCATCACTGTGGATTGGTTATGTCCTCACCCACAGGCAGCTGTTTGAGTTGGATGTGTACTCTGAAGCCAATTGTGAGCTGTGTATCACTCCCCTGGACAGTGGAAAGCATTATTTGCTGCTTCTTTGTGATCATTTTGGGTTTGGCAGAAGGTGAATTGCCACATGTATGGCTGTGTAAGGTCAACTAGAAGGTTCCTAGAGAGGGACTCTTCATCAGGTACTGTAGCGATAGGAGAAGGGGAATGGCCTTAACCCAACAGAGGGGAGATTGAGATGAGCCCTTAGGCAGAAGTTCTTCCCTGTGAGGGTGCTGAGGCCCTGGCACAGGTTGCCCAGAGAAGCTGTGGCTGCCCCATCCCTGGCAGTGTTCAAGGCCAGGCTGGATGGGGCTTGGAGCAACCTGGCCTAGTGGACGGTGTCCCTGCCTGTAGCAGGGGGTTGGAATTGGATGAGTGTTAAGCTCCTTTTCAACCAAAACTGATCTGGGATTCTGTGAACTATGTCCTGCAGGAAGAAGCAGGAGACTTCAGTGTTACATGGTGAGACAGTACGACTGAGCAGCACATGCCTCCTCACACAACAAGGCTGGTATAAATGGCTAGAGGATAAAATCCACTAAACCACTTCTAAATAAAGGTGTTGAGCTGTTGTACTAAGCATCACATGCAAAAAAAAAAAAATCTCTGCAAACAGGTATGTCCAGAAGACAAACACGAAGCCAGTCATGGGCTGCAGAGGAAGCTTCAGATGCTGTATTTCTGTCTTTTTCTTTTTTTTTTTTTTTT
>NDXB01007414.1:81807-100115 GCA_002631895.1 Agapornis roseicollis | reverse complement strand
TTTTTTTTTTTTTTTTTTTTTTTTTTTCTGCTGGGTTTCCCCATGGACTGAGCTATACAGTGTCACAACGATTAGCTTACCCTCCCCATTTAGCTCTCCAATGAGGTGTGAATATCTTAGCACTGATGCACAGTTTGTTTTCACTAATGTTTCATCTGTGTTTTGTCATCCTGGGAGAAATGAGTCTTTGGGCATTTCTGAGGACTGCTGTGATGAGGATAGGCATGTTTCCTCATCGTTTTGTCATGAGGTGTGATGGGGTTTGTCTTTCATGCTGTGCCAACCTGCTTTGAGGGAGTCTTAGGGTAAGTATGAAGGAGTATGCCGTGCTCTTGTTAGGGTTGGCTTTGTGACTTTGGCACTTACAGGGATATGTGAGCCTGAGCAGAGGCTAAATCATGGGTGCACAGAAGCAGTGAAGTAATTTAGTGAAGAAAAAGCCTCTTCTGACTTTCCTTTTCACACATTTTGAAAGAGAAGGAGTAAGGTTTCTCTCTCATCCTACTTTAGCATTGTTAACAAGGTGACTGATATCAGCACAGTGAAACCCAGAGAGGAATACCAGAGGTAGCTTCCATTAGCAGATACCATCCGTTTGACAGGACAAACACAACCCACAGACCTTCCTACAGTTGAAAGCCACTGCTGTGTCTGAATGTGTGACATTAGGTGTCCTGGGGAAGAGTTTTACAAACCTCCCACCCTCTGATCAGACTTAGGGTGTAATGGGGTATAGCATTTCTTCTGTACAATGTGAGCTGCTCTTTTGCCTTTAGTCCTTTGAGCAAGAGTTACTGATAGCTATTATATGACAGTGGGTGCCTGTAAAGCAAGTATCATAAACTTAGTTTTATCCTAAAATTGACTATAGCTTTATTTATAGGAAAAATAAAAGTCAAATTGTGGTTTTTAAATAAGATGGTATGCTCCTGGAAGGCTGCTTCCCCTGTTCTCCTTTCAAAGTACCTCCTAGCCCCTGCTCATTTTTCAGGGAAGCTCTCCATTCACTAAGCCCTATCTCCTGTGAGACTAAAGCAGCTCAATGATGTCTTTACACAAAAGCTTGCTTTCATCTCAGACCATACACATACAACTGGGCTAAACTGCCATAGGTGATATTACCAGTTCTGAAAAACTGCTGAAATAACATGATCCCTAAAGTAATTTAGTTGGAAGAGTCAAGGCTTTGCTTATCATATCTGCAAGAACCTTATCTTCCAATACACTGCTGTTTGCTGTGTGTGGCTGCTGCAGTCCCCATAGTAAGTCTAGTGTAACAGACAAGCAGTTGCCACTGCCTACCTCTTCACTAGTTACAATTGCTTTTTATATGGATAAGATGTGTGTTGCATGGGCTGCAAACATGCTTTAGTCAAAACTCTTGCAGTCCTTCATTCATACAGTTAGAATGTCTTGGGTGCCGCATGTGTCTGCTGGCTCCCAGGAGGCTTCTTAGCAGGTGATGTGTCTCTGTTTTCCTATAGGAATTCCACTGAAACACGTGCTGTGTAATGTAATACTGTGCTGTTCCCTCTCTGAGTCTATAATTTGCTGTTGTGTGGAAAAAAAAAAAAAAGTGGAGTTGCTTTAATACAGTTTTATACAACTTAATTAATTAGTAGTTAATATATTTAATTTATTAGCTCAGTTAAAAGGGGAGAGGTAGTACAGCAATGCAAATCAGTCCTGCTCCGATAAACAAAGGCACTTGTACATTCCCACCTTGTGTAGATAACCTCACATACATCTCCCTTAAAATCACAGAGGTTTCAGGAGTACTGGGGTGCATCTGTATCCACTGACACAATGAATGCAAGCCTTCGAGTGAGACTTGAATCCAGCAGGAATGGAAATCTTTAACCATTGCTTAGGTCATGGAAAAAGATTGAGCTCTCAGCTCTCAGATATCTGTCCCTGTGCACACAACAACTGCATGGCTCCTCAGCCTCCATCCCCTCCCCCTGCCCCTAAGCAGTGGCAGTGCAGGCAGTTCCTAGCCCTTGATTCCTGATATGCCAACACATGTTGGCAGAGTTCCTCTTTGCACAAATTTAAATTTCTCTTGGGAGCAGGTTTCACTGGTCTGAGAAAGTAACAGACTGTTCCCCACTTCCCTTCTACATCTGAGTATATGCCCCTCCTGCATCCTGTTCATTGGCTCTGACATATGTACCATATCTGTAGCCCTGACATGCAGCCAAGCTTCAGAACTGCCCCTTGTCCAAATGCCCGTACAATTTTAGCGTCATGTTTGACATCAAGTTTTGGAGAAGGAATGATAAAAGACTAAGTAAAGAAAAAGTTTTAATGTGGATATTTGTCTCTGTGGCTTTGGGAAAGCCAATCAGCATGTTGCATGTTTTGCATTTCCAAGTCTGTAAAACTGCGATGCGTTCTATGTGCACTTATAGGAAGCAGCGGGCAGCACATATGTGCGATCACTACATGCACAGTTTGAAATATGGTATGTTGTACTGCTCATGCTCAGTCTTCACTTCCAGCTGATCCAGTCCTTACCCTAAGACCAGCTCTTCCCCTATACAAGGAAGAGTATGCAGAGGTTAAGTGCCAGCTTTTATTCAGGAATGCCCTCCTCCTCTCAGCTGCTCGTGTTCTGTCATGGTCAATCTCCTTTGGCCTTCTACCTCTTTAAAGTATATTAGGGAAGTATTCCATTAAAATGCCACAATTTCTTGTGTGGGGATAGTTGGATTTGCACCTACTCCTCTGGAGGCTCTGCCTAAAAACAGCTTCTTCCTTACCTGTATTTCCAGATACTTCAGAATCACTTTATTCCATATCAGTTAGTAATGATAAATATTACTGACTAATATAATTAGTAATATTGTCATGCAGTCAGTAAGCTGCATCACAGTAATGATGCAGTTCAATAGGTAACTGAAAAGATAGCTGGGTTAGAGCACAGTTCTATGTAGAAAATACCTCTGCATTGTGGCAATGCTGTATGGCAGTTTGCAAAGCTAAAATTCACTTCCATGTTATGGAGTCATAGGAAGAGAGGGCAGGTTATAAAAGAGAGGGCTACACTGACGAAAAAGTGTAGAATCACTTGCTCTTGGAAAATTTACAGCTTCCACAAATGAGGGGTTTAGTTATGCCAGTGGAGTTAGTTTCTGATAAATGTAGACTAAGTGGGTTTACAAATTTGGCTTGTCAAAATAAGGCATAAGCAAACACCTCATGCCAGTTTCAAAGGTCTTGTGGGCAGATTAGCTGGTGCTTATAAAGTGACTGAGGAGGGCAGAAAGGGAAGAGAAAGAGACTGCTTTGAAAACTTCAGCAGAGCTCCAAGCCCTGATGAGCAGCTCCTGTGGCCTGCCAGCATTTTGCTTAGGCTGTGTGAGATTTATTTGGCGCAATGCCTCCTGCTTCCTCTAGCACTTTGAGGACATGAAGGAAGGTGCAGGCAAGGGAAAACCTTGTCAGATAAAATCTCACAGAAGGGTTGAAGCTGAGAGAGGAGCTGTACTCTGTGTGCTGGCCTAAATTCTGCACAGTCGTCAGCTGAATTTGCCAACCTCTGTGCATGCTCAAAGCTCACATCACATACGACCAGTGTTTATGCAGGAGCAGGGTGAGGACCGGGGGTGGGTGGGTTTTCTTTTGTTTTCCTTTTTTTATTTTGTAATTATAGAGGTAAATGACATTTCTCAACTGTTTTGTTAAAGCTGGCAGATCAGCGAACAGATGCTTGCTCAGATCCTAACAAGCAACCAGCAATCAAATGTTTTATTTCCCTAAAACGGGATATCCATTTTCCTTGCTTTACCTTTTTGAAAGGGTCTGTAAAAGGTCTACGTTTGCAAAATTAACTCAAGAGTGTTATTAAAAAACAAAAGCTATATTATCAGTCTGACAGTCCTTCTTTGGACCTGACCCCAATTTCCTGGTTCAAACTGATTATTAGGACTAAACTCATTGACTTCACTGGGACTGAGTGTCACAAGCTATTCAGGCTTCACAAGTATATCTGAGTCTGGCCCATGATGATTCCACCCTTTTTCTGTACATCAGCCTTGTAGAGAGACCTTGTACACTTTTAGCTTTACCAAACACTTCCAGCATCCCTGGATATACTGTGAAAAACGGTTCAGGCATTTTTGTTGCAGCATCCTTTTTCCCTGAAGAGAAATTGGCTGTATTGCAATACATTTTTTTTCCCCTTAAGTAAATAGATATAGTTTATATCTTCTGGCAGGAATAAGAAAGCAAAAATAAAACAAGCCCTCGCAATTCTTGGCGAGATCTTCCAGGGTTTGATCCCTTGGCAGAGCTCTGTGGTTTGGCTTTCTCTCTTCTCTTAGTATTGTGTGTGCATGCCTCATTTTCTTTGATTTCATAGCACTATTTATGTTTATCTGCTAGCTTTTGTCTCTGTTGCCAGTTCCTTTTCCTTTTTAAGATGCTTCATTTACTTGACTACTAAATGCCCTCTTTTCTCTGCAGTTGGGATACTTTATTTTCTCAGTGTCCATTCCTCAGGACAAGACTTTGTATAACCCACTTCTGCTACTTTTTTCCCTTGTTTCTGTCTTTCTGTTTCTCGATATCCTTTTTTGCTCCTGTAACTCTGTCAATCCTTGCTTCTACTGCTGTTTTTTGGGAAGCTGTTGTCCTCAAAGTGGAGTTCACTCTTCTTTTTTTTTTTTTTCCTTTTGTCCTGGCTTTTAAACTTTTGCTGTTCTTGGTATAATTATTACTATTTAGTTTTGTGTTTCCTTTACAAATACCAACATTTGGTTTCATCAAACTTTTTGGATCCCATGGAATCATGGAAACCAGTCTTGCTACTGGTTTACAGGACAGTTCCTGTTTGTTTTTAATGAAACTGCCAGTGGCAACAATATCTCTCAGTAAATTTTCTTCACAAAAATGAAACATGTATTCTCAGTTAAAAATTTTTTGTCACTGAAAAGGATTTTTGGACCAAAACAGGGAATTTGATGTTTTGACAGTAGATAAGTTATGACAGAATTTCTTAGTGTTATGTTGAAGACCTCTGTGGAAATAGTCCTTCTGGGCTCACTACTGTTTCCTCCAAATTCAGCTATCAATCTCTTCTTAATTGAATGGGAGCAGTGTTGGATCCACAGCAAGGGACCTGGAAAACAGTTTTTAATATGGGTATTTATAAGCCTTTTACAAACTGCAGGAGTTCACAGCTTTGTGAAGCTTGAGGCTGCTGGATTTCCAGCCCAGCTGATCCTGGAATGGGGATGGACAGACAGTCAGGGATGCTAATCTTATCAGTCTTCCTGGTTTAACTTAGTTTTTAGGGGAAAAAAAAAAAAATCTCATTTAGTAATGACAGTGTCTATCCATGGAAATACACTGATTTAGTGGTGAGCTGCTTTTGCAGAATACAACCTGGATTTTTAGAGCTAATTCAATTTAATTTCACTTCAAAGTGCATTATAAATATTATTCAGTTTGGTAGACATTGTTCTAAAAGACATTTTGACAAATATACTGGATTTAATAGAGTCTAATGGAAACAGTTAAACATATATTTATTTTAATTACTGAAAATTAAAAGGAACATCTTAACTTAAACTCTAATTTGGTGTTCTGCCAATTCAAGCAAAGATGAATGAGGCATATTAAAAATGAACACAGTTCTTATTTTTATTGGTTATATGGCCACCTTTCTCACTACATATATCAGTTAGCAAAGTCTGCTTTCAGCAGTGGAAATTTCATTATCACTTCTAATTCTGGTTTTGTAGCACATTAAAGTTTCCAACAGTTAATGACTCTGGTTTCTTTCTGTTCAGATTTACCTTTCATAAAAGAACATGGAAGAGGAAAGAAATGACAGTAAGACTGAATTATGAACTCTCAGAAGTTGAGAACAAGAACTGATTGTATTGTGGAAAGTGAATTCACTGCTCTTGATTCATGCTGGGCAGCACTGATGGCATGCATGAGATTTCTGAAGCAGATGTAGCATGCTTATTACTCATGCAGGTTAGAAGACACAGAAAGAAAACATTTATTCCAGTTTTTATTTTGATATTTTAAGAATGCCACAAACTCCACTTTAAAAGTTTGTTGGTTATTTGAAAACTGATGATGGGAGTTCCTCACCTTAACTAAAGCTCATTTCCAGCCTTGGACACTGATTGTCATCCTCTAGACTTTTTTACCAGTATTGAACTTTCTTTGTCTCAGTGACTTGTACAGTTGAGGCCCAGAGACAGGGTCTCAGGTCTTTTCCAGCAGTGCTATCACCATGCCCCTATGCTATCCATGCCATTGTGACCCTTGTATCTGGTGGCTGCCAAAACCAGAACTTCTCAGTTACTTCTCAGGTATTCACCTGAGGGACTTAGCATCTTTTTGAGGGTCACCTCACTGCGGGACAACTGCAATTATATCTCACAGAGGTGTCATAGCTCTTAATAAAATCTTCTGCAAAGTGCTTGGAGGTTCCGTGACAAAAGTGATTTCAGCATGCAAAATACTGCTGCAATATAAACTAATCTAGATAGCAGGGGTCAGTCCTGTCTGTCTATGTTAACCTAACAGCCTCTGCTTCTCCTCTTCCCTTCACCATTTGCCACAACAGATACAGTTTGTTTTTCCTTTGATCCCATAGAGCTGACAGTGACAGATTACTTTGAGTTTGTCATCCTGAACCTTCCCACTTCCCTGGTGAAGTGACCCATGACATGAGGAAGATCTGTAACTGTGGACAGCTGCCTTTCTGAGCAATGTCCAGGTACCACAGGAGAGGTGTGATGAGACCACACAGAAGTCACCATCTTCTCAGCACAGCCGCTGGGTCCTGGAGGTGAGTGGTGAGAAATAACTGAGTGAGGAGCTGTGTGTGTGCTTAAGTTTTCACAAGCAGCTCAGTACTCTAAAAAGTCTCATTTTCTTAATGCAGTAAGGGTTACAGGCCATTTTGAATACAGAAATAAGAGACTTTCTCAAACAGTGGGCTCCCTGTGTAACATGAATTCTATTTATTATATTTTCACATCACTCAGTGCTAATTTAATAGAAATATTTTGTGTTCAGCCTTCAAAAACTGTAAAACCGATGAAGATGGGTTTTGTCAGAGAAAAGCAGGACTCAATCAGGATCCAGTGGTGTGCTGTATGTATGTCAAAGTTACCAAGCACGTATCTAGGACTACGGGTAACAACAGTCTCAACAACTGTCAAGATTAGTCATCCTTATTATTCTCCACATCCCAAAGCTCTTAGTGTACTTTGCAGTACACTAATATATCTCATAAAGCCATATGAAACACAACATCAGAACAAACTATCAGCAGAAGATTCATCAGACTTGTCCAGGAGTTTTAAAATACTGAGCATACAGCCACAGTGTAACTCATGCTGGAAGGGACCTCAGGAGGTCTACCCCCACCTCCTCAAAGCAGGGACAGCTTATGGGTCAGAGTGGGGATGTTAAGGGCTTTTTCCAGCCCCATTTTGAAACCTTATGAGGCTGGATACCAGAGAGCCTCCCTGGGATATTGCCCTACTACCCTGTGTCCTCACAGAGGAAAGTCTCTACCATATCCAGCTCAGATCTTTTCTATTATCTGTTGTCCTCATACCATGTACTAAGAAGGATGTGCCTCCATCTCCTTGATGGGTTCCTGGGCTCAGTGGTCATACCCATTTAGTGTCACCTGCAAACATGGTGGGAGAGCAGTCCAGCAACTCCTCCAGGACACTGTTGTCAAAATGGACAGATACCCCAAATATTTGGACAAACAGTCACTGTTGATGCTAGCCTGTGGTGTTAGTACACCATGTAAGCTCTTGATCACACCCTAACATATGTGATTAAAAGCAAAGGGACTGAATTTTGTCTTTTTCTGCAGTAAGAAATAATGACTAATTAATGGCATAATTTTTCTCAGAGAGAATTCCTTTAGCAGATTTCTGACTAGAGGGACTTGGGTTTTTAGAAGTTAATCATCAAACCTGTTGTAAAGGTTCCTTTGACTATGTTATTGACATGTTAAAGGCTATTGTCAGCAGACGTGTTCTGTGTAACAGACTGCTCAAGAGATGCTGTCAGACATAAATAGTACAAAGCTCCTGTGCTGGAGCTCATTGAAGATCATGTTTGAAAGCTTTCAGAGCAACACATGGAAAAGTATTTAACTTTTATCTGATTGTGTTTTCACTAGCTTTTCTTTGGTAAACTCAGCTTCCATGACCCAGTTGTTTACAAGAGCCTTGGAAGCTACAGTGGCCAGTTTATGCAGTGCATTGGTTGTCTGAGCAAGGGTATTTTTTTTGTTGTTCTTGATTGAACTTTGTAAATCAGCTAAAGGCTGGGGGTTCTATATAAATCACAAGACGATGTCAGCATGTTCTAGGCTAATGTTTTATTTTATGCAAGGTAACATATTCTGTAGTCCAACATTTTTACATGTTCAATAAGTGCAAGATACATTTTTTTATTGTTATTAGATACGTTCATTATTAAGATACATTTGTTTATTGTTATTGAAATTGTTTAGATGTAGGAACTGTCTGGCTCTTTATTCTGCAATGGAAAACCTGCTAAAATATGCAACTTGTTCTTGAAGAAATAGCCTCTCATTAAGCAATACACAAAGTAACCCATATTTTGACCAGAGTCTAATAGTCATACATGCATAACAATTTCTGTTCAAAGTTTTGTACATTGTTACATGAATTTCGAAGAATATTTTGCAGACTTTCCTATGAAACTCTTAAAGGTTACTCCTAAAGCAAGTTGCTCATCCTACAGCTATAGCACCAGCTTAATTCTACCATGCCTCTGTATAGGTATAGTAAATCCACTGCCGGAAGAATTGCCTTACTCTATAGGTACAGGATAAATTGTGTGCCTCTGTGCTGTGACCATTTGCTTACAATTTCTGTATGTCCATCTCCAATAATCCTACTGGAGTTATTGCTAAAGCTCTGCTCCTACTGAGCTGTCAGACATCCAGAAATCCCAGCATCCAGAAATTCTTGAAAAACATATTTCTCAGCTTCTGGAATAGTGAATGAAATTAGAGGCAGAGAAACTTGGGTGGTGTAATACAGCAGCCATAGACTGACTCTTACTCTTGGCAGACATCAAACCTACATGTCCACTTTTAAATATGTTGAGATACATATGAGGTAACTGTGTAACTTCTAACAGCTGGAGTTTAGTTCCTTAACTAATTTCAAAAATAGAGCTTTAGATTTGGTTTCTGGACTTTTTCAGTTTTGTTAGATAATAAGACAGTAAATAGACTTGCAAGAGAAATAACAAGAAAAGCATGCCTAAATATTTCCATCACATAGCAACTGTTTTTTACCCTCTATCAATATTATGGAGATGTAATTAATTGCATCATAGTCTATGTTATTAAAATTATATATCAAATAAGTGACTGGCTCTACTTAAAGAACACAGATTTGAGGTGATCCAACTAATAAAGCAACTAAAGCCCCTGTTTTGTGGAGATTGCAAAGGTCTATCATGTCTACAAGAAAATACACCAACACTTTCTATGTGGAAGAAATACCTGCGTGACTTATGCAAAAAAAAGCACAATGCATCTTCTTAGAAGGCCAAGTATCACTGAGTGTGACTGCCTACCTTGAAGGTTTTCTCTGTCCTAGTGAGGCTTTTTTGTGTAATTCCTTTTTAACTTGTGGGCCAGTTTACACTGACACCTTGAAGGCTAAACCCCTTTGCCTTTCCTCCTGCCACTTGATTTGCTTTTCTATCACCACATGCTGCACATATGAGGTGGAGCTGGCTTTTAACTTCAGAGAGCAGCAAGACTGGAGGGCAGTGGAAATCAGACAAATCTTCAAAAATACAATGGTACTAAGGCACCCACAAAACTAGCACTTGGATCCAAAACTAGATGGGTGGCCAGCTTTATCCCAGGCAGTCCATCAACAGCCTAACCACAGGTCAGACTAACTTCAACGTTGCTCGTGCTATCCTCTGACATTCACCAAGAGGCCAGATATTTCTACCCAAGGAGTTTCCTTCACAGGGATTGCCTTTAAAGAGAAACAGAGAAGTCAGTCTCTTGGAGAAAGTGCACATGTATGATACCTAATGAAAGACTTATATAGAAAAAAGCAAATTAAACCTATGTTATTGATTGCATAATTGTGGGGAAAGTAGGAATTAGGCTTTCACTTCATTTCACATCAGCCTGAGTCTTCCTAGACTTGAGGAGAAAAATAATAAATAGAAGATATCCTCATGACAGTTTGTTTTCTTATGTAAATTATCTCATGTGGGGTTCTGCTAATTCAGTCCCTGCCCATCCAGTTGCCAATACAAGTACTCAAAACATTACTTTTTGAGGCTTGCTTCCTGCAGTAGTACAACTGTTCTTCATTTCATAGTAGTGGTGTGAGACAGAGGATCCAGGCACTTTTGGCAGGGGTGAGTTATATTATGTTTGTTATGAATGCATGTACTTGCTTGAACAAATATAATTGCTAAAGGGAGAAAGAACAGCCCTAATGATCCTACTGTCTGAGACAGTAGACAATGCACCCATATTCATTTAATACAAACTTTAGCATCAGTTGTTTGATTCAGTTAATTTAGGCTCTGAAGACTGTCTTAGACTGGCCACCAAAGGGCAGGTATTGAGAGTCTTAGTGAGCAGATGAATCCATCCATGTACAAGCATGGATGATAGAGCTTGAAGGTCTTCACGGCCAGTCTTGGGTTTCAGCTTTTCAGCTATTGCCCAACTTCAGTCTGTGCTTTAAGGTGAATTCCGGTAAAAAATCTAAAAGCCCAAGCTAAATGTACCTGGTCTCTTTCCCTTCACATTCAGCTTTCCTACCGACTTATGCTTGTCTGCTAAGCAGAAATGACTGGGTTTGTAATAAGAAAAAGTGTGATTTCCAGCTCTTGATCCAATTTCTTGTTAACAGAATTTGGCTATAAGACACAAGAAAGAACTTGGAAAAGGTGTGGTTTTGAAGGAGCCAGCACAGAAAATGAGCTAATAGCCAAGACATGCAGTGTTTGAGGTTTGCAGGTAGGTTTCTTAGGATGAGCTCTCTGGTGGGACACTGAACAGAAGGAATTTGATAAAATTACAAGGACTTGTGCTGGTAGTTCTACCCTAAATTAGGCAGAGCAGATGAAGGGCAAAAGCATCTCACACTTTTCTGCAATTAGCTTTCACTAAACTGTGCAGGAAAATCTTTGATTTACATATGCCTGCAGTTTCCAATCATCTAAGCTGTGTGTTATGCTGTTCTAAAGTATCTTTTCTACTTACCAACTATAACAAGGCAGGCATTAACTTTTTGCCATAGCATAAAGTGAAATTCTGTGTAATCCCTATGTTATGGCTCCTGTTCTCTCTAGTTTAATCTACAACACTGGTAATTTGTTATACAACAAGAAACACATTTTAAGAATTGTCACATTTTGTAATTCCTTTTTGTGTTTGGAGCATCACAAGCATTGTGGCTCTGGTTCAAGCCAACTGTAGCCTGGAAAAAGAAATATAATCTAAAAATACCATAAAAATGGAAATTTTTAGCGTTAATCTCGTGTGAGGCTCTCACATTCTGTGGTGAAGCTATCTGAACCTGAAAGAGACTCTGACTGGAAAGTGAGGATCTTTGCAGTTATTTGCAGCTCCTCTCATCCACCCAGGCTATTCCTGTGGGTCCCGTTCATGAAAGGGTTTGATGAGGAGACCTTGCTCCATCTGAGGACCTATCAAAAAGAGTGCCTTAGCTTTCATGACAGGATAACTTTGTTCTGAAGGAAAGGACAGAGGCTTAGCCAACCAGAGGAGGATGAGGGCAAGAGTGGCTCAATAGATAAAGGTGACAGTTTGAAATTCGGGCAATCTGGGGTGCAGTTCCTCTGCCACTGCTGGGTTCTGGTGAAGCCTTGGGCATATCTCTTACTGTGTGTCGTACGTGGTTGACCACGCAATGGGGAGAGCTGCCCGCAAGAGAATGATGGCAGGGATATTTACAAGAAAAAAACAAAGGGAAGGAAGGAGGTGTGGGATAAGTCCGTCCCATACCAGATAACAGGGACCTCATGGAAGGGAGAAATGATCAACCCTCCAGTCCTATGCAAATCCATCAGAAACACTAGGCAGCTCCCCTATATGCCTCTTCAGGACACCCAGCATCTTCTGAGAAGCCAAGATCTGGCATGATATGATCTACTATTAATGACTGAAGCCTGGGTGCCAGCATCATGTGTCTGAAGTGGAAGAACCAATGGGACCTTTCCTCCTCCCCCCCTTTTTTATTTTATGCAAGCATCTGTAATTTACGCAGGTTGCATGCCAGGGCTGAATAAGGTCATATAAAGTTTGCAAATATGCATTAACAAATTATCGTGCTGCCAAAATAATTTGTATTTATAACATGTCTAATGCTCTTAAGCAATGCTGTGGGTGAACCTGAAAAGCAGAAGTAGTATTTTTATGCTAATATGCTGTAAAATATCTTAGCAAAATAAGCAAGTCCCTTTGCAGTGGGTGTTTATTTTCCTTGATATGATTTAGAAGATTCTCATGTCATGACAATCTTTTGTGTTTTATTTGTAAAATGATCTCTATGAGAATAACACACCATTATAATATGTTGCCATCTAAAGTTGCTTGAGCAGCAGAAAGCTCCTAATACAGTGCTTCACAATGGAGCACTTAAACAGTTTAGTGTAGCTTTCATGTACAGTATTTTAAAGAACTGCTACAAGCCATGTTTGCAGTGCTTTCGGGAAGGCAGGGTAATATCGAGGAGAAAGCTCCTTACCAGCAAGCTTCCTGTCACTGAACGATCATGTTGCTGTTCCAGCAAATCCAGGTGGGAACATTTTCAAGGAAATGTCGAATACTTCTCCTTTTGCCCAGAAACAGCATAGCTATTTTTAGGGATATTTTCCATTGGCCTGCAGCACATTTCAGTTGCTGTAGCATAATGGAGAGTGGCATATTGTACGTTACGTTGAATTGAGAAAATGACTATGTTGCATCATGTCTGTATTTGGCACTGAAGGATGCTGAGATATTCACATTTCCTCATACTTGTGCCAATTTGTATGCAACACAGATATATTATAAATGGAATGTAGGGTATGGAAACCATCCTGCGCTCCTTTAACCCTGCAATACCTCGATAGTATATGACTTTTTTGAGGGAGACTGGAATCAGTCCCAGTGTATCCCAGTCATAGTCTGTTTATAGTACTTAAATATAAGGCACTGTTGGTGTTGTGGAAGGAACTGTTGTAATGCATACTTTATAGGCTCTACCTATATTGACATGTCAGGCTCAAAAATAGTAATATAAAAAATGTAAATATACAAAAAATTTTCAGTCTTTTCAGGTTATTTTCTAATTAGCACCCTGCATGTGAAACTCCTTGGATGCAACATGTCAGTTATGCACCCTGGGATAATCAGGTTCAGATCCTTAGAGGGAAAAGCCTGCTCAAGGGTCAGGAGGTGCCTCTGCCCTGAAAAGCACCATAACTATGTGAGGATATCTGCACTCATTTCCTTTTGTTCTATCCACCCCATGATAACCTCTCTGCTGGGGTACTCAGTGGGGCAGGACCAGACTCTCCTGCCTCTATTGCACTTGAGAGTAAATGGACAGATGAGCTCCAAGGCAAGGCCAAATTGAGGGCCATATTATCTGCTGTGAAATTTCTTGATGCTGATTTCCTTCTCAAGTCTTGTATCAAATTTATAGAGAAAAAAAAAAACAAAACCAAACCAAAACCAAAACCAAAAAGTCTTGGGCACTCTGTTTTAATCTATATAACTCTTATTCATACAACTATTGTAATATTAAATAGACATTATATTAGTGTCTGAATTGTGGACAATTAAACAGCTGTCTTTGGAGATGCAGGAGTTGAAATGATTTTCCATATCTGGTCTGTGAGCGAGAGAAGTTGGCACTCAGTAGAAATCTATCTCATGTCTCTTGTTGCAAGCCACCAGACTGTTTGCCTAAACATTGCATTATTATTAACCTTAAAGATTAACACTGAACGAGTAATGTGGTCATCACAAGCTAATACTGTAACTCTGCCATTAAAAACAGGAGATTTTCGTTTTCAAGTCTTCCATTATTTCAACTTTTAGGTATGCACATCTCTGTTTCCCTAGAAAATGGTGCATCTTTTATGTGCAGATCTCAGCAATAACCAAGAAAAGACTTTCTGATTTAAATTGGAAGAATCAGCTACAGTCTGTTTGGCAAGCTGAACTGCATATTAAAGTCACTTTCAATTCAGTCATTTTAAGAGATCTGTCCCTATCATGTCTGTTTTCTTTATCCCTTGACAGTGAGTTGAGAATGCACTTTACTTTTATATCTTATTTAAATAAAATCACAAATAAAACTGTTTCCAAAAGTTGTTCTAAATTATTTTTCAGCTGGTTGGGTAATATTAAGTGAATTGAGTCCATTTGGGCAGTCCAACCTGCTGTGTTGAAAGATAATATTTTAAAGTGCTCTAAGAAATGGCCTTTTTTGAACAAATTGGGGTGGAGGCCCTTTGTCCACAGCAAACTCCATGAACGCCAGTGAGGACTTTGCCACTCATTCGAGGTGAGGGTTTGAGTCAGGAGGAAATATTGGTAGATTGATATTTAACCCTGTAGTCCCAGCTGGTGGTAAGTTAAGTAGCAGCTCATTAGAAGGTATCATTTACCAGGTGAGTGAAGCTGTGATTGGGATTTCATGCCCTCACACAGTTCCCGTTGCTGCCTGGTGTGTAATCTGATGTTGTACATATATTTAAAAAATTAAGACAAGAGCCACATTTTTCTTTTTATTTCCTCTCTGTTCAAATGCAGGCTGCAACATGCAGCGCTATCACTGCTCATAACTATCACACTTAATTACGCTTTATAAGCCGAATTTGGGATCTGAATGTCACTCAAATTGTTCTTGCACACTTTATGATGGATATTTAATCCAGAAACCTGAAGAAAACAGATAATTTAATTTTCTAATCAGTTTACCAGATACAGGCTGCAAAGCATGGAAATATTTTGAGCATTTTCTATGTTTTTTAATGAAGTGTTACTACAACGAGAGGCGGATGTTACAGCCCAGCTGTTGCTATACGCAGCAGCGGCTGCTGTGCTCTGTGCAAAGCATCACATGCCGGCTCATGGCAAACATCCAGGCCTCCAGCCAAGGACAGCCAGCAGAGAGCTGGAGGCCGTGCGTGTTTTCCTTTCTTCTATTATTTATTCTTTTATTCTCCCTGCCACCATGGATAAATACCTCAAACATTTCAGAATTAAAGTTATAATATTGCTAGAGGAGGAAAAAGGGAGGATGGATGCTTTTCCCTCCTGCTTTTACAAAACTGTGGGTTTGTGTCTCCCAGGAGCTCCATGAGAGAAGGGGACCCGCTGGAGTTTCTCTCCATCAGGGTATGTTTGCTTCTCTATCATAAAACCCCTTCTGCTGTTTCTTCCTCCCTTTAAGTTAATCTTCTCAGTTGATGATATTTACGAAAGTTGTGCATTCCATAAAATATGTGGACCGAGTTTTTTGTTTCAATGCTGAGTGTCTAAAATAATGGGGAACACGCTAGCAACATTAAAACAAATCTGCATCAGATCTCTGGGGGTGTTGGATGTCATGCATGCAGTGTTTCACCCAGACACCCAAGAACCAGCATCATTGCTCTTCCAGAGTGTTTCTGAGGCAACAGAAACAATAGGATGTGTCCATAAATTTTTACATGAGTGTGTGAAGCTTTAGGACTCAGATTTTATGTTTGAATACTACCTGATATGAGTGGATGGTGCTGGCTTATCAGGGTCTTCCCTTCCAAGTTAGTCCTTGTAAATAGGAAAACACACACACTATTCCCACTGAAAGAAATGTCTATGTGTTGTTGTGGGTTTTTTTATTTATTTTTAATAATTAAATTATCATTAGAAGAATTCTGTGTGGCTACAGAAACTTGAAATTAAATGCTTTACTGATAATGGCTACATATATACCTGATTTTTTTAGGAGCAGGGTGTGTAGTAATTCTAAAGAGCTTTTGCTGTCTGAAGGGAAAATAGAGATGTGTCTGTGGGATGTCAGCATCCTAAGACCTTTTAGACCTGGAGCCAGCTAATAAGCAACAGCAAAGATTAGAAATTGATTTTATTTGAAAGGAATTATTTCAAAGTGATTGGATAAAACAGAGAGGTGTGTTATAAAATAGCTGAGGTAAATATTTCTTATCCTGAGAGAGAAGATACATCTTTTATTTGAGTGGCTGTGGCTCAATACTTCATGCTTTGCCCCTATTATCATTATGTGCACTTAAAGTCAGATAATAGATGTACAGCAGTTAAAAAAAAAAAAAAAAAAAAAAAAAAAAAAAAAAAAAAAAAAAAAAAAAAAAAAAAAAAAAAAAAAAAAAAAAAAAAGGCACAGCATAACTGGAAAGAAGGAATCCTGTATTCCCCAGGACATTGATTCATTTACATGATTAGGAGTTGGAGCTCATAGATATTTATACTTTAAATCAATGCACAGCAAAACAACCTACAACTGACTTGAAAAGATGGAATCTGTGGTGTTAAGCTTCCCTGGGAGGTGCTGAGCATTTTTGGCTTTTAGCAGCATCTCTAGGAACCAAGTCTGACTTGTGGCTCATCAACATTGAGCCCCACAGAGATAGGGAAATTTCCCATCCTCTCCTGATTTTAACCCTGCTTTCCTCATGGTCTTGTACACCCACCACAGCCCTGAAGCAAGAGGCAACTAAACATCATGTTGTTTAGTTATCCCAGGAGGTTGCTGTTCAATGTCATGAAGCCTTTTCTAATTTATAGGTCCTAAGCAGATACTGCCACACTGTTTCCAGTCCCTTATGGTGCCAGCATAAGGGTGTAAAGAAGGAAAATAAACTTCTTCAGCATTTGAAATTAAACTTAAGAGCTTTTAAGTGACCCAGCATTTCCCCCTCTTTGCTTTGGACCTTGCAGTACCTCTGGAATAGCAGACACTTTGACCCTGCTTTGTAAAATTACTCAGTGTCTGAGGGTGCTGAATGAGATTTCAACTTGAACAAAATCATCACAGTAATTATTAGGAACTCTTATTGTCTTTTTGTAGAATATTTCTTTAATTTATTTTTAACAGATTGGATATTGGGAATCCTTATAATTATTCTGAAGATTAAACCCTGCCCTTGGAAGCTTATAGTTCAGTCAGTATTTGGCCTTTTGAAGCTGTGTCAAATTAATTAATTAATAACGACTCGATTTATTTCTTAAAGCTGTCATTTTATCAGACTGTACCTTCCCTATGCTGTGTAGATACTGATACAGAAGTAGTTCTAGATGGCACAGGTATTTGCTATCCAAGTTACTTTATTAATATGGCAAACCTAAAAATAAGTACTTGAATACTTTTCTGCTGTGCTGAAAATTAGTTCAGTCACACACAATGTCAAATGTTTTCTAACTTAATACTTGGGAATTCAGCCAAGAAACAGTGTTTTTCTGCCAGAAGTAGAATAACACAGAAAGAATATTTCAGTGCTCAACAGCATTCTTATTAAAAGAACAGAGACAATTTTTTTAACAAGTTTTGCATTATTTTGCCTCTTTCTAGGTAATTCAGGTGTTACCTCAAAATCTGCATAGATTTTGCATGCATTTCATGCAAGCAGAGACTAATTGCATTACCAATTATTTTTAATCATTAACCAGCTTGCATCGTAGTAGGCTCATTTGTTTTTGAGACATTACTGATACTCTGTTTGCCAATTCAGCTGGGTGCAGTCAGGCTGTTGTGAGGTGGTGGCAGTGAGTTGAACTCAATAGCTATCCATGAATATGGATGTAAACCAGCTTAGATATGGCCAATGTGCAGTAGAGTCTGTTGGCAAATGTCTCTTGCAGTATGATTTCACATGATGCCACGGACTGTAATAACTGATCCTTATGTGAGATGGCTGTGCAATTGCAGAGTTATTTTCTCCTTATAAGGATTTCAATTAGTTTCTATTTTTCAAAGCTGAATATTAAAAAATCCTCAGCAATATGTTCACATTGGAATCAGTCATTGACTTTACTGGAAGAAGAGCTATACTCAAAACTTTAAATGTTTGTGGTCTGGTGCTTCTAGAAAGCCATTTACACCTAAATAAAATGTTGTTCTCAGGAGGGATATTTTTTTTCTCTTTTCTCTTTATTCTGTCAGAATTTCTGGTGATGTCAACTAATGTTTTCTGAGGAAAATCTATTTAGCTGTACAACATCCAAATAGTGTTAAATTAGGCTTTCAAAGCATACAAAAAAA
>NDXB01007414.1:31495-78374 GCA_002631895.1 Agapornis roseicollis | reverse complement strand
TTATTTTTTTTTTTTTTTTTTTTTTTTTTTTTTAGTTTTTTTTTCGGCAGATGGCCACTGTGTACAAGTATCAGGGAAATGATTCACATCAAAAGCTTTCCCTGGAACCCATACTATGCAGCAGGCCAGTTCATGACAGCAGAGTACAGTGAAAGTTTACATAGAGAGACTTCATGTGTGTGATGCATGTCTTGTATTTCCATCCTGTTCTTAACAGGTCACCCTTTGATCTGCTCATTATTCTCCTTCATGCTGAAAGGTTTCAGCTTTCCTATACAGAAGCTGATAGAATGAGAGGTTTTATTGTCTCAGCATGTTTGATATCCAGACTCTCACAAAGAGGATGGAGGAAGCGGAGCAGATGCTCAGATATGATGGCTTTGGTATCTCCCTGCTTCCAATATAGCTCTCTTCTGGGGGTGAATATTTGAACACCATGCTCGGCTATCCACTTCATAGCTTTTTCCATCTTACAGTCTTATTTTCTCTGTGATCATGGAGTGTTGTAAAATATATTTTGTCCAGGGTCAGCATGTCACGTGTGTGCCACACATCTAATGATAGTGCTGGGGAAGAAATCGTCGCTAGCAATTCATAATGCCCAGACTCCAGCTTCAGTTGCTCTGCTCTGTGGCACAGAACTTTTTCTATTGCAGCCTTTTTTATTTTTATTTTTTTTTAATAGACCAAATATACTCTTTTTATACTTCTTCCCTTACAAGGAAGTCCTTACTATGGAGATATTACATAGTTGGTCAAAGGGTTATTTTTTATTTTTTGGAAAATGGGGCAAGGTAATAGAATTTTCCTGTCAAAATCTGGCAAACTATATTTTCTTTTTCTTTCTATAATTTGACAGTAATCCTGATATAAATAACATCACTTACCTTTTCATTCTTTCCTAGATTTCACATATGTTTAGAATCAAGAATTTTGACCAAAGCTTTGAAAAATGAAGAATCTTAGACAGAAGTTGATCTATTTAATGGAACTTTTTCTGTGAAACCTATTTGTATAACTAATATTGGTATTTAAAGTTGCAGTTAGCTAATGTTTGGGTTTTTTTAAAAAGAATACCATTGCCTCTTTTACCAAGAAGACAGGGCCTCATTTATGTAAGAATTATCTGAAAATTATGACATTTGAGTTGCAGTCCCATCATCAAACTGTTTGTGAAAAACAGATGTATTTTCTTACTTCGACAGAGTAACATTGGGAATTTGTATCCCATCTTTATTCCATCAACCTCCTGAACTGAGAGTATCAACAAAATAGTTTTGTGAATGTTTCTTTTTTTGGCATTCAGTAACTTAATATATAGAGTTGGAAATCAGTTAGGGCAAGACACTGATCTTATGAGGAATTGATCTGTCGAATCTCTGTAGAGTAGAAGAAATATCAAGAAAATTTAGACTGTTGAAAGCAATTTACTTGACTAAAAGGATTTGAAAATTGTGAATGAAAAGGATCAATAGTAATATGCAGGAAAACAAAACATAAAACTTTTGTTTATATGAGCACCATCTATCCAATGGTAGATTTTCCTAAGTGAAATTAAGTGGCGTGAATCCAAGCAAACTGTGAAAGGATTAAAGTGTTTCTCAATATGTGAATGCACTACTTTTCAGGCAGACTGCTTTTTCCTGAGCTGCTAAGGCTTTGATTTTTTCTCTCACATGCAAGACCTGATTCAAAACACCTCCCTGCCAGTGGAAAATCTTTATTAGCTTCAGACTCAGAGATCATGTTAAGGGAGAGAATGCTATTGTTTAAAAAGATTGTTTCATTTTGAGGTTCAATCCATCCATTCACAATAGATAGATGATATCTCTTGCTTAGTTAAAAATCTCCTTAAAAGCACCCCTAGTTCAGACTGTCTGCAAATTATACCCCTCCTTGGCATGAGAGATAGGAAATGCCCTTGGCTGTCTTATCTACGTGGTGCTGGCCAGATGATGTTCCTGTCTCACAGCTTGTAAGGCCATGCCTCACCCTACACTTCATGTAAGTTTCACCACAGCATCCCTTTCCTTCTGCTGGGGAGCTTAGCAGGAATAAAGCATCTGTGCCGCTCCATTAGCTATGAAACTGGGTAAATAATTAGTTTCTGGCTGGTAACAGATCAAGTGGAAAACTCAACAACTGAGTGAAAACAAAATGAGTGAAAATTTTGAAAATTTTTATTTATAGGTTACCTTATGAGCTGTTTGTTCTAATGTCAAACAGTTTAACATGCAGTAATTCTCTTCACCCTTTTCCAAATTCAGAATGAAACATACTCCAGTTTAAGGATGTCAGAACAAAACATGTTGGGTATTTCCAAAGCAATAACTTTAAGTTGGGAAAATGCTGAAATGACTTAATGACTTTTCTTGAAACTGTAATCTCATTTTTGATGGGGAATCCTGAACTTTTTGGCATTTAAAAATCATTAATTTACTATTCTTATTAATAATTTCTTTTCATCCCATTGCTACAGAAGGCAATATTGAGCTGGATCAAAAGAAAAGTATTAACACAGACTTGTAATATGTTTACAAATCCTATCTCCTCTCTCCCTTCCTATAAATGGCTGAAACCCATAATTAAATGTAAAGCTTTTGTGAAGTAAAAGCTTATTTTAGTTGCTGATGAGGCAAAAAGTTCATCAGGATGGCAGGACGAACATGATGTCAGCAGCAGTTCTTGACAGAGTTGCAGAACAGCATTGCTATTTCTGGGTTTTCATTCAGATGTATGAATGATTGATTGCATTCTACATTGCTTGCCATTTTCATAAATTATTGTAAAATTATATATTAAAAGAGTGAGATCTTTAAATGCAGAGCAAAGTGGAAAATGCAGTCTGTTTGGAAATTTAGATTTAGATAGTCTTTCAAGATGTGAATCTTCAGGGGCCACGGCTGCCAGTGGCTGTTTTTGTGGCTGACCTGTGTTCACCTCGTTTGTTGCATCAGTCATCTCTGTGAAGATCAGTGCAGCTGTTTGTCTCATTAATACCTTGATGAGATTAATTATCTCTGATTATCTCAGACCTTTGAAATACATATACTGCCACTATTGTGTAACAGAGGAAGTTAGAATTGTCATCCTTTGAAAACAACCTTGCAGTGTGTTGACAGATGCTAGTTTTTAAAAATAAGAATTAAATGAAGAAAAATAGTATTTTTTCTCTGAAGAACTTTTTTTTTTTTCAAATGATGAAAAATGTGTTTAAAATATAACTTAATCTTGCAAACCCCATTATAAATACCAAACAGCTGATCAAAATGGACATTTTGGGATGTTTCAGGTTCTGAACACCTAAGCTGTCGTTCCAGAAGTTTATTTTTTGTACTACAGCTGTGACAAGCGTTATGAGCCAGAAAAACTTTGGAGCTGGACAACAAAGGCAACCTCAAGACTCCATTTTTTACTGTACCATAGGCCCATATAATCCATGGTGTACCACATCAGCTAGGAAACAGTTATCAAGTGAATCTATGATTGTGTCTAAAAGGGGACCTTGTAAAAGTAACAGCAGGGGTTCACATGTCTTGCCATATGCAAAAAGTCATCACAGGTGTCTAGGTCAAAGATATGGCCCATTGGCGAGACTGTGTCGTCCTAATCTTTGACAGTTGCGCAGTTTTATTATAGAGATGCTCAACTGAGCTCTACAACCTGTAATTTAGAGTTATGAACTCTAACCTGAGTTCATAAGGATTGTGAAGAACTTGTGACTTGGTGAGGTGCCCTATGCACTCAGATGGCCCAAGGAGTTTCTCCTCTTCTTAACCTTACAGAATCACCCCTGGACATGGAGATGTCCACAAAAAAGGACCCCTTTGCATCTGTACCCTTCCATTCATATTGAGGGCTGAAAACCCAAAACCCAACAGTGGGCAGGTGTGTTTCACCCTTTCCATCAGATGGGATTAAAAAACCTCCTTTAACTGTCTGCTTCTCTCTGTATGGGGTTTCTTCCTACCTTCTGTCAGCCTCCTTGATGTAATTCCACAGATGTTCTCATTGTCCTAAAATGGCACCTGGTTACCTTTGCTGAAGTTACTAGACAGTGTTCTTCTTAGGCAAGCAAGAAACCAGCTAGCAGCAGAAGAGCTTTTAAAGGATTTTATAAATGCTTCCTTACAGTTTTGGACCTCTATCTTTAAAAGTGTCAAGCCACTTACTGCTTTGGTGTGATCCTAGAATTCACATCCCTCTCACCACTGGCTAATAGTGCTGCACATTCACACTTACAGACCTCATAGATCAAGTGGAAAGAAAACAGGAGGAAAAGAAGCAGACAAATGGCCAGAGAACACATCTTGCATGCCCTGATTACCAGGGTTCTCCATCTGAATTTTTTTGAAGAGATAGTTCCAAAGGTTTTGCAGGTTTCCCAACTAGAAAAATTAGGAACTACTTCAGCTATCTCCTTCTCATAAGATAAAGAGCCAAGAGAGTGACTCGCTTTTTTTTTTTTTTTTTTTTTTTTCCACAGGGAAACCATCCTGTTTATGTTTTCATTTTCCATTCATGAGGACAGTAGATGACACAGTGAACTAATGCTTTGGTTTCCCAGTTTCAGCAGTATTCACTTTAAGAAGATAAATCCATAAGCCACAGCGAGAGGATCCATCCCTTCTCCTTGGGGTGTCAGTTTTACAGGCACAAATATTTAAGTGGGAAATCTCCCCCATGTTCTTACATATGTAGTTCTTCTGATACTGGAAGATCCACAGATGTTTTGTGAAGCTCATCCAAAGCTTTTGACAGCTGACATACAGCCACTTCTGGGGTGGAAGGAAAGCACATGGAGAGCTATGCTATGGATATTTGAACATGAATACAATTATTCAAACTGGAATTCAAGTCAAAACACTGTGCTGGGGCATTAGCTGTGTACGGCTCACTGGCAAAGGTGCCATCTGGTGAATTACCCAAAAGTTTTTGTGATTCTGACGCCTACAGTGGTTGGAAATCACATTCCCAGCTTCTGCTTGCCAAAAAGAAAAGCTCAAGTCTGAGGCTGCCAACAGACAGCTTTGCAGGTTTGGACTCTGTGACATTGGTACATCTGCATCTGTACATCTTGACAACCAACCTGTAAGGTGCACATTTCTCCACTTGAATCATGAAGGCAAATCAGACAGCCAAATTAATTCTTGTCATAACTCACCCTGAATCACACAACCACAATTCCCACTGGCTTGCTGGAAGTTGCTGCTTTAATCATGGGGGCAGCAGTTTGCCTCTTGTGCAAGCACAGGGTGCTGAAACATCTGGGTCATACTTGGATGTTCAAAGAGTGCTTTTTTACCATGTGCTTCATTGACTGCATTAACCAGAAGCATTTTAAGGAGCTTTCCAGATGGATAATGAAATTACTGAAGGCTGAACTAGGAAGCCTTGAGAATCAAGGTCATGAGTGCATGCAAGTGTTGACTGAAGTGTAGTACATGAAGTGCTCAACAAAGGACTCGAATCCTGCATATTTAAGTATTCACAGCACCTACAAGTTTTGCTGCTGCTCTGTGAAATACAGCTTCATTTGCCAGTGAATCAGACTTATAAAAATGGTAATTGTGAAATGCAGTTGCTAACTGTATCAAGAGAAAAAGGATTTTACATGTAATGGAGATTCTTTTTAATGATAAATTATCTAGCTCCTGGCTACCATGTATGAGCTCTATTAACTGCCAATAAATTGTTCATCATTAAATCTAGTTCACTCTTCTTAATTAGGCCAAGAGGTTTTTTTCCCTTTAAATCTTTTCCTTACTTTAATATGGAAAGATATTTGAAATCCCAATGATCCTAACAACTGCACCAGACACTACTGTAGAGTCACTTAAGGACTGATGTTACACAACGGAAATCTAGAAAGTCTGAAAACCTATGCATTATACAGATCAGGGTTTGAAATACACAGCTAATAGAAATGCCTGTTTATAGCTGCAACAAAATCCTGAGCACACCGTTATTATTCAGTTTAAAAAAACTCAACAGTACACCATAAGCTTGTTGGTTCTAGAAAAGATGCATATTGTTACCTGGTTATTTGAAAAGGATTAAAAGATGTATTGCACAAAAAAATAATAAGGAAAATGTTAGCTGTATGAACTGCTGGTTAAGGAGCTCTGGGTGACTATTGTATTGGAACAAATACAGATTATTTCAGAGAAATAGAGAGAAATTCATGGAAAGGCCGAGACCACCTTTCTGAAACTTACTTCATGGAGCATTCTGGAGGTGAAATAGATTTATGCTGAAGTACAGCACTAACTTTTCTTTTAATTATGATTGTTAAGTTTCATTTGTCAATGCACCGCTACATGATAAGGGACAACCTTTAGTCTTAGCCCAGCAAGTTTCCATGGTGTTTCACCAGCACAGCTGTATTGCTGGCTATTCTTAACCAGCCCCTAAATAAAATGGTGTAAAAGGTAACTAAGAAGTGGAAGTGCTGGCTCTCCATTGTTGGAAACCTGTGTTTCCATTCCATCTCTAGTTGTCCATCTGAAATAGCAGGGTAAATGAACATGCATTTGATGCATGCATTATCACTTGCTTTGCATTGCTAACTGGCTCTCTGGATACCATTTAAGCTTCACTTAATCAGTCAGCAATTTTCGTACTTCCCCTGCAAGACGTGAATTTTTTTCTTCAGGGCAGACAGAGGACTGGACTTGAGCGACAGCAATTGCAACTGCAGGGAATCCCAGTTGTCAGAGCTGGAGTTGAGTCAAACTCATGTGATTTTTCCCATGGGATGTAGTTAGCAAATCTCCCTGACAGAGGCTAGAGGCAAGAAGAGATCAGATGCGCTAGAGCTAAAATGTATTTGTGTGCACTGAAAGATAGCTCTGCTCTATCTGCTGAGCAATTAGAAGCAGATTAGACCATTGTGCTCCTGTGTTATGCCCCTCATGTGGGTGTCCTTTTCTGCAATCTGGCCACTTCATATCAGCAGGAATTTCAAGGCATTGAACATGTACTGTCCCGATTGACCAGTGAAAAGAAAAAAAAAATCACTGTAAATTTTAAAAATTATTAAAACCATCAGTTCCCTGGTAAAAAACTTCTGGGACAGAAAAGATGCTTATTTTGATCTGAATTTCCAAGTGCTACATCAAAACAGTCAATTTTAACTATTTGCTTTGGTGTCAGTTGTGCCAATCTATATAAACATACCTCCTTCCAAAACAAAATATATTGCATATAAACAAAGAATAATTTCTACACTTTCTCAATTTTAGGGGGCATATGGAGGGATATATGAATTTATGTTGATCAAAACAAGAAATTTCTCAACAAGTTTTGCATCATTAAATTTTATTTAGAGTGGAATATTTTAGAGTAGTTTTGTATGGTCCAGTAGATATTTATAGAAGCTCGCCCTTTAGATATAATTAAATTATTTTGAATTATATATATTTTCTATACCAGTTGCAATGCATTCACTCTCTTTAAGCATCAGAGACATCTATTCTTGCTTTCCACCTTCCCTATGCTCCCTAGAGCTCTTTTACACTTCCTTCCAAAAAACATGGCTTTTAAGTGGTCAATTTAAATCAGATAGCAGCAGAAGGCGTGCTTCTCCTTTCCCTGCAGAAACCAGGTGCCCTCCAGCTCTTATTGTTTCCCAGCAATGTTTTGTCTCAGTGGGTTACAACATTACAGCAGATGTAATAATCAATAGCTAGCCTCCTCACTTCAAAAATATTCTCAACTATATTAGATTGGATATGCTTGGTGGAATATTAGGCACATTGGAAAAGTGCCTAGAAGCTGTAGAACAACTGACTTGGAGGACAAATGTAGATTCATTCGCTTCTCTTAACTATTTTGTACAATATTAATGTGCCTAGTTTTTTACTACTCACAATGTATTTCAATTTAATAATCAAAATATCACTAGTGGATTGCCAGTGATTGTTTAACTGATGTTTAAGTTCAGAATTAAATACCAGCACTTAAACCACATGCAGATCAGAGCTATTCACTAAACAGGACAAAGCTAGCTGTGAATGAAAAATCATTTACATGTCCTAAACCTTATCAAGAGATTTATGTCTTCTCTCACCTTTCTTTGAGGTTTTAATAAGGTGTAATCACCTGCATGTTGCAAATTAATACCATAATAGAGGGCCTATTTTTTTTTCTATATCTTTAATAGCTAAGAACACAGTAAAGCTTGGGTTTAAAATCAGACTTTTGAGTCACCTTCGACTCCCTCTTCCAGGCAATCATATATGCAGCTGAACACCTGATTAAAGATTAAAGGGAAACTATTATATGTTCTGAATAAAACTTTCTTCCAACTCAAGGTAAAAGATAAATAGGTTTAATACATTTTTGGAGTCTGATCTTTTACTGTGGTGACTAGCTTTAAGTTCTGTCCAACCCAAAAAATCGTTAGGATGCTCAGTTTTACTCAGAATGCACTCGGTGTCTTTCAGATTAGTTCCCTGAATTGTAACATAATTGTGTTTATTTTGCTTCTGTTGCTTTTCTTTTCTTACTGCAGCAATGGTTTGCTTTTTCAAAATATTTGTTTTAGAGCTTATAAATCATTGAACTTCTACTTTTCAAGGATAAAATCATGAGAGAATGATAAAATTTCAGATTTCCTGTTTATAAAACATGTTTTTAGTCTATCATCTATTAATTTAAAAGTATGTAAGTTATGCCCCAGGTCCTTTATGAATAATTAGTGCACAGTATCAACTGACAAAGAAACCATACTGAAATTTGCCTTGCTGTAATTATATATTGCTGCATTAAATAGGTGACCATTCCCCCCTCCCTCCTCTTCCAAAGGAATTTTAAACAAAAAGAAAAGTCAAGAAGGAGATTGAGGAACAGTCTTTTTCCCTTTCTGTTTTCTAGTCTTGAGATGGGACCACATGCTGGATAACATCTCCAGCCCAAGAAGTCATCAATTTTGCTAATTTCTCCTTTCTGTCTAGCCCATTCCTCTGAACAGCAAAGCTGTCTCAGCTCCCTGAAATGGGAGAAAGAGAAAAAAAGAGCATTGAGCCCAGAAACTGTTCTGCATCTAGCAGTGTCCATGGGTTCATCTGTGAGAGCTGGGACAGAAATCTGAGACATCCTCACCTCTATGTTTGCTCTGTTCAAGATGCAGTGGTGCTTGGCTGTTCCCTTTCCAGCAGAACCGAGAAGCTCACATCTTGCTGTCTTAACCAGAGCATTGATCAGGAAGGGCTTTTTCCTTTCCGGATGTTTCTTGTCTAATTTCAGTGGCAGGATTCAGTGTTACTGAAACTCCAGATTCACCTAGGATTGATGCATATCTGCTTGAACAGAGAAGTGGGGAAAAAGCTGCTGAGTGTTCACATGGATGTCTTGCAAGTCTACTCCATCATCTCTACCTGTGTGGTAATGCTTACTATTAAAACAGGCCGACAGAATGAAAAACATTCTCATGCAAGAAGGCAGGAGAAACTGACTGTGATTTGGCAAAACTTTGGTCTGAGACTGAGGTGCTGGAATCATGTGGTTAGTCCTCTGTGGAGGCAAGTTGTTAGAAAAGGCAGGCTTAAGAATATAAAAGAATGAAAACTTTTGTTCCAGGTCTTATGAAAAAATAAGGCATATAGTCATGGGTGTGTGTGTGTGGAAAAAAACTCATGTATAAGTTATTTTTCACACTAGCTCTGTCTAGCCGTGTATAACGTCTTACCCATAAAATAATCTCAGCAAGTGTGGAAACTATTGACAGGTCTGCATTATAGAGCTGTGAATGCAGGAGAGCAGATGCCTGTTAACTCCTGTCAATCTGGAGGGAAAGAGAAGAAAGGAAGTACAAAAGGCAAACAAAAAGACAATTGGCCTGTAGAAATACCCAGGGCCACCACCTTTCTTCACCCAGTTCTTCCGCTCCTTTCTTGAATGAACTGTGAAAAGACCTGGAGCTATTATAGAGCTACAAAGAAATAAGGAACTGGTACCAGATGGGACCTCTTGTCTCCATCTCTCTCCAGACCAAACAATCTGCTGCAGAATTTAGAAAAGAAGGGTGGAGAATCTAATAGTGTCTCAGAGTCGGAAAGATGGCTCTGGCTCGAGCACTGCCAGCCTGTTCTGGAGGAGGATTATTATTATTCTGTGTGCCAAAGGATATGGCTATTTTTCTCTCTCACTCGCTCTTTGCAACAAACATTTGGCTACTATTAGCCAGCTGGCAAACATAAATGAAACATCACGTACCACTTCGTACGGAGAGTGCCACCCGCGTTTTCCAGTCGTGCAGTGGTCTGACTGCCAGTACACGTCTACTCCTTTATCCCAGAGCACGTGTAAGAGTGGTGGGGAAATCTGTTAGGGAGAGAGAAAGTCCATGGCACAGTTACAAGACATCTTACAGGAGACTCAGGCCAAGATCTGTCTAGTAAAAAAATGGTGGACTTGCTATATGCTCCTAAAAATTCGTTCCATATTGCTTGTTTATAGCAAACTCTCTTCTCTATGGTTATGTGGAAGAAAATGCAGAAATTTCATGTGTAAAGAATGGTGTTTGTACCTGATGTGAAAATAGATCTTTGGGAATTGGTGTAAACAAGCAGCAGACTGGGAAGCACATTCTGCTCTCAGTTACACCCATTCAGTTTCAGGCTGCGATGTTGCCTGTGTGTAACTGAGAGCAGGATCTGGCCTCGTGCCATTGTTCTCCTCTCCAGCTTGCTGTTCTCATTGCCTCTCTTTCCAGCTCTTACTTTTTTTCCTTTTTTACCCCTTCAGACTTGTTTATTTGATCTTTTTCACTGGTCACGTCAAGGATTGATCAACTACTATTTTTCTTTTGCATCCAACCCTTCCTTCTTATTTCCCAAATAATTTTCAGGCATTAGGACACACATTTATTTAACTGGCAGGCAACATCCCAATGACCTGTATCTAGTTGTATAGTAGCCCTGCAAGCTGAGTATTTCAATACTTATAATTGTCTCCTTATCAGTTAACATTCAAGACTTGAATGTTTGCTCCTGGAACAAACAATGCTGTGTGGTGTCATAAAATTGTTCCCAAAGATTTTGCAGCAAAACTAAGTAGCTATTTACTTTAAATATGCCAATTAATCATTACAAATGTACAGTACATTTATAGGCTAAGGATGATTGATAGTAGCATGCAGTGAAATGTTCTAAAACTGCAGTTGGAGAATGTAAATGTACGAAATGAAAAAAAGAAATCCTCACCGACTGACAGCACTATTTAGATGTTTCAAAACAACACTTAAAATTTGTTCTTTTATTGCTCTTTTATTGTTCTTTGAAGCTTTTCCTGCTCCATTCTTCAACAGGGTGGTAGCCAAATCAGTCTTATCAAAAGTTCTTTAAGGCTAAAATATTATTTATTATTTAGTTCTAAAGGACCTTATTCTGAGTGATGGAGAATAGGGACTTGACAGAAAACAAAAATTATATTGTGCAAAAATGTCAACTTTTCCAGGTGACGTTCTTTTTTAAAATCTATCTTTTTTTTATTTTGTATGAAAGTAAAGCAAACAATTCCAATGGGAGACACTTCACAGTTCCAGAATGGCCCAACAGACCCAAGAAGCCACTATAAAGGCATTTTTTGCCTAATGCAACATATGATTTTGAGTTTCCGAATTAGCAGATTACTGATGTTAAGATTTAATTCTCTGACCATGGTGGAGAAAATGGTCTGCTTTGGTTGATTCTTCAGCATGGTGTCTACTGAAACAACAAAACCACCACAAAGACGTTTCGTGTCCCTAACCATTATGGTAATATTGTACCATTCCAGGTGCAGAAGATAAGCCTTTGGGCTATCTCCTGCCTTAAGATGGAGCATATGTTTTTGAACAAAGACCTTGTCTCTTGTTTCACTTCTTTCAATCTGAGAGGAATCCAGCATGTGCATTGTTTGCAAAGAAGCAGTGTTATTTTCTAGGCTAGTCCCTGAATTTTTTACTAATTACTGTTGTGAAAAGGTATAACAACTTTTTATTTATTTTTTCTTTTTTGTCAGAAAAGGATAAGTCAAAAAGGTGCTGACCATTGGCACTGAAGCTTTATCTTAAAAGCAAATAGTAATAAATCATCTGCCTCCTGTCATATTAAGAAGGTGATTGAAATGATCAATTACTATAATCTGCTTTACTGCTGTCGAGATCTGATGCTCTCTGTATGCGCTTGATGCCCTCCATTTTTATTGCCTCTTGAGGGTTGGATGGAAATCAAGGGTGCATTTCTGCTGATTTTAATGAGCTTTGGATTGGGTTGCAAAAAGTACAGAAATAACAGGTAGTGAAACTCCTATCAACAAAGTATTCACTTAGGTGGGTGCCCATTTTACCTGGTGTATTTATACTGAGTAATTTGACAGAGTGGAATATGTGCAGTTGAGCTGTATACCATCATTTCTTACTAACAACACTCACTGGCTTTGTGAGACAGTGTTAATAAGCACATTTCAGTTTTAGAGGCATCACCTGTGTTATTCTTCCAGATTCCAACAGGTACAGCAAATAGACACTTGTTTGTGAGGGAAAGGTCTTGACTCAATAAATCGTTAATGCAAAAGTGGCTTATTTTTAGAAAGGCCCTTTGGAACTTCTCTTGAGTATCAAAGTCCAGTAACCACATTTCTAAAAAAAAAAAAAAAAAGACAGTTTTAAACTCAGTGGGTAGCTTTCAAGACATGTATTTGTGATTTTCAGACTTAAGATTTTCTTTCTTAACTTTGAAGAACAGATTTAAAGTTTATCTTATGTTCTTTTATACTAGAATCTATAGTACTTGCCAAAAGTTTATCTTATGTTCTCTTATACTAGAATTTATAGTACTTGCCAACTTTTGGTAGTTAGGAAGCAAAGTTGGTCCAATGGCTTTCACTGGAATTTATTTTCCAATAGTGTTTAATGTTCTGGGAAGGGAAGAGATTTTTCTAGCCGAAAGCATCACAGTCAAGAAATCTGACATGTATGAAAAGTGGTTTTCCCACCAGTATGATCCATTATGTGTTGCTTGCAGCAGCAGCAGCAACCAAAAATTGTCAAGCCATTTACCAGCCAGGATTATTTCCAATGGCAAAGAATAAGCAGCAACACTTGACTTTCAAAGAACAATGTGTCTTTTTATTTGTTAAAGAGCTTGTAATTTCAGGAATAGAACATTAGCCATACTAGTAGAGAGTGCAAATAGCTATCTATACAACAGACTTGAATATTCTGGTCTGAACTATGTGGTCCATTGCTTCTACCAGCCTGGCACACCTGGGATATACTGGTTCCTCTATCCTCCTTAATTTCCCGCATAACACGTCAGGTTTTATGCTATTTTAATGCATGGTTGTTATAAACTTCTGAGTTAAAAATTCTTTCTGACCTTAGAGTACAGAAGCAGCAGCTTGGGTTTCAAGTTGATGTTGAGACAGATATGGGCTGGAGGATGAGGACCCGACCACTGCCTATAGGAATACTCTGCCCACCAGAAGTCTATGCTGATTTGGCTGCCTCAGTCCCTGTGCTGCAAATCAGGTCTGTGCAATGATCTAATTAAATAAAAGAAAAAAATAAATAATTTTTTCTGGCCTCAGAGAAATGCTTAGATCACAACAAGACCTATAACAGAATCTTCTCCACTGAGGCACATTATAATCGTATTTTATTAGCACTTATCCCTGGCAGGAAAAGGGGTGAAGGGAATACCCAGTCTCTGAGCCTAAACTTGATGGCAAAAGAGATCATAGAAAGAAAGCCTGTTTTGTTGTTTTTTCTTTTTCTTCTTGTCCCCAACTGTTGTACTACTTCATATAACTTTGAAGTGAGTAGTTAAAGACAACTTCTGCTTTCTCTGATATGTTTATACTTCCACAAAACATTTGTCATTCTTCTCTCTCCATTCTACTACATTTGTCATTGTTAAAGGACATATAAAAAGATTTTTAAATAACAAACTAAAATGGATCATCCCCAAAATTACATTTTTTCTTGGTTTTAAATACATACTTTAATTGGCAAAGTAATGTTTTATTTAGATACTTGCAATGCAAAACAAATATGCCCTGTATATGCTCCACTTTTGGGCTCTTCTGTGTGAGTTTGTGGGGAATGAAGGATACTCCAAGCATCAGCTAAGGGTAAGCGATGAAGAAGATGAGGAAGAGCTCTGTTAAAGAGGAAAGTTCTCTAGGCATCCTGTTACAGATGGGGGACATGCAGCTTGTAGAATCATGTCCTCAGCATGTTAGAGAAATAATGGTGGCAGAGTAGTGATATGAAAGTGAATGGAGCCACACTTAAACTTAAAAACAAAGGAATGTTATTTCCTTCTTTGCCACCTTTTCACTCTGCAGAAGAATGAGAAAAATACACCAGGTACAACCTAACTGCTCAGTAGTTTCAAGGAAGGAAATGACATTAGAAGTCTTAATTTTGGGGGATCTGAGCTGAAGATACTTGCTTTCTTAGAAAAGGAATTGGTCACATTTAATTGCCTCAAATTGGGCATCTAAAAACTGGAGCCCTAGAGATAATTAGTAAGTGTAGAAAAATCTGGCTCCAGCTCATACCTATGTTTGCAGAGAGCACGCATCAGGCAGAGGTAGTACACCAAAGAGCATGTGTTTTCAGACGTTTACCGATATGGGATACTTTTCAGCCTATCTGAAACAGTTTTAATTGCTCTGTCAATGACTTAGTTGAGTACCGGAGTATGTAAAAGAGGATAAAAATGAGGTAGGGAGTTGACATCACATGCCAAGTTTGCATTCCTCATTAATGTTGCTATAGTGAGTGGAATTTGTCCTGCTGGCCAAAAGGTAATGGGTGCTAGACAAAATAATACTATATTTGGAAATTTCTAGTGAGCAAAATGATTGACAGTTAGGAGAGAAGGGAAAAAGAAATGCTGTCTTGGCTCTGTATTTCAGATCTTTTCCTTGGGTCATGCAGTTCAGAGTTCAAAAAGTTGGTTTTTGGGAACTCTATGTTCAATTTTCAGCCTTGGAAAATAAAAATAAATGAAAAAAATAAAAGAAAAAAAAGAAAAGGAGCATTTCAATGATGCATACTCAATGCACAGTAAAAGTGGGAAACCTGGAAATATTACTTAATTGTGTGAAGGCCTAAATCTTGGTGTACTTTTATTAATTCTATTTAAAGTCTCAAAATTCTTGAACAACTATGTTGTTGTTATTCAAACTTATTTATAAAAATATGTTATTGTTGTAAGGCTTATAAAAACACGACTGGTGAAGCCCTTGTTTTTGCAGTGATACCCATTTTTTTTAATCACATTCTCACAGTCCCAGTAATGTATTCACAGATTCTTATATGAAAGTACTGGGGATTTGGTGAGCTGACAGATCTTCTTTTGGCAATCAGAAGCAGGTAAACAAAGGTGGCTGTGTTAAATTTAGCTCTGTTTAAACACAAGGAGGAAAATTAAAAATAAACTAGCCCAAACCAGTGTTCTTTAGGTTGAAATTAATTTACTGGCAAAAATAATCTAATTAGCCAATCAAATGCAGTGATCACAGCAGGGGCCTGAAATCCTTAAAGACCCTATGAACAAATATTCACCAGAAATGCACTGTCTGTGTGACTACCTTTCTTAAAGAAAGGTGTAAGTTTAATGAAAAAGCAAGAGTTAGCTCCAAAAACATTGTCGTTGTGGTTTTGCTCTTTATCTTCAGGCTTCTTAGAGAGATAGTGGCTATTTTGAATAGTGGCACCCCATCCCTTTTTTGACAAAGTCCTTGTAGCCAAGGATTTCTGTACAGAGAGCTCTCTGAGAAAATTGAAAGAAGGAAATTAGCATCAATATTCTTAACATGCTTACTGTAAATGCAGAAAATAAACTGTCATAAAATTTCAATGATAATCTATTTTAGCTTGTCTGTTCTTTCTATGTCAAGTTAAGTAGTGACTTTTTCAGAGCTCTATTCTTCATCTGCACTCTTTCCATCCTGAAGTGGGCAAACTGAGCTCTTCTGTGAGTTACAAGAGACACCACCCGAAGTGAAAATACCCCTTCTTCCATCACTTAGGAGAGGCCAACCTAGTCTATGACAGCTGAAGAATTGTCCCTTCTAATGTGTCCAGAGGAGGGCCACGAGGATGATCAGGGGACTGGAACATCTCCCATATGAAGACAGGCTGGGAAAGTTTGGACTGTTTAGCCTGCAGAAGAGAAAGCTGTGTGGAGACCTCATAGCAGCCTTCCAGCATCTGAAGGGGGCCTATAGGGATGCTGGGGAGGGACTCTTCACTAGGGACTATAGTGACAAGACAAGGGGTAATGGGTTCAAACTTAAACAGGGGAGGTTTATATTGGATATAAGGAAGAAATTCTTTCCTGTTAGGGTGGTGAGGCACTAGAATGGGTTGCCCAGTGAAGTTGCGAGTGCTCCATCCCTGGAAGTGTCCAAGGCCAGGTTGGACGAAGCTTTGCGTGGCATGGTTTAGTGTGGGGTATCCCTACTTATGGCAGGGGAGTTGGAACTGGATGATCTTAAGGTCCTTTCTGACCCTAACCTGTGATTCTATGATTCTATGCTTACCTACTTATAGTGGCATTTTGCTTTGGGATTGTTTAAATTTTCCTGGGCTAACACTTAATGTGCAGTGACTGGAGAAACCCCATTCTCCCTGCTGCAGGACATAGAAGTGCACATCTTCTATTTTAAAAAACATAAACCCCTTTCACAGAAGTTAAGACAAGGAGAATGAAATTCAGCCTCTCTGCTGCACAGGTGAGGTTAAATTCATGAATGGAGTGCTGCAGCTATAGATCTGAAGAGAAAGCAGCCTTGAAACAAGAGGAATAAATTCAGATAGGCCAGGGATGATATAACACAAACGCAGCTGTTTGTCATACAGCAGAGCTTCAACTTGCTATAGGTGAATGATATCATCATTTGTTTTAACAAAACAAATGTGCAAACATATGTGCAAAATGTGAGTGAACTTTTACCATGTGATGAAGCAGTTTAATGTTATACATATTTTCTGAAGTGAACTTTATGAACTCTTGCTTGAGAAAGAAATTTTTCTTTATCCCACTCAAATATCAATTATGGCAGACATTATAGTCATAATATTTGTTACCTTCACCATCAGCCTGATAGTGGTTTACACATGTGTGGTCACCGTTTAATCTCTGAAAGATGAGCTCAGATGGTCACAGTGGATGATTTTACTTCAAAGAATATGATTATGGACCCAGTTATCAGGCAGAAGATGTCTCAGTACTGTAATAGGGGAAAACAGGCACTTCATAGTTGTGTTTTGAGCAAAAATGAGATTTCCTTATCCCCATACTCCCTTATTCCTATCAGTGAAAGAAAAGTAAACATGTTAGCACAGCTACTTTGGTGTGTTTGTCAGTGTGCTCAAAACGGGAGGAACTGCTTGGAATACATTCTTTCAAATACTGCTGTTCTGAGTAAAATACTATTAAAAAAAACCAAACAGAACTACTTTTTAACTAGTATATCAGCAGTCACATAAAAATATACACCAGTTTATGAAGAGCAATTGCAAGTTTCACATCATGGAGCTGCGTGTGCTGCAAACCAAATGGATGGCAGTAAGCACTAATGGGGAAGACATATGATGGCTATTTCCAGCAATGAGATCACAAGATCAAATACTTTGGCAAAACTGTAACATATCGTATCCAATAGGCAGTGCTGATGATTGCAGGTAACGTTCTGAGGGTTGGATCAGTCTGGTTAAGACTGAGCAATGAGACCTAATAAATACTTGTAGCAGTAACAGCACTGAGTGCCAGTTCCCATGTTCAGTCATTTCTTAAGATGATTTTTATTCTTTGGTGTTTGCAAAGATAGAAAGCTACAGGTAAAAAGAATGATGTTATATTCTTCAAGGAAGGAAACCATGTAGTTTAGCCAAAAGATTCAAAAGCAAAAGTGTTTTACTGAATTTTGAATTCTTATTTCCTTTGAATAAAAGATGTGTTGACCATATGTGCTTTAGGTCCTACCTGAATCTCATCTCATCCATATATCATCAGTTTTAACACAGGATATAGCATGACTGGCAAACAATCTGGAATCAATCTGTTTATCTTTAAAATGCTGCTGAAATGTTTTAGAAGTTGCAAGGTCCTGAACTGGAAAGAAAATCTTGGAAGTAACAACAAAGAAGTATTGGAAAGACAGACAATAACTTCAGAGTCTTCTATCTGGTTCCTGTTGTGCAAAAGCATATATGCCATCTCTCAGAAAAACATTTCAGTGGAATAAAGTCTTCCTCATTTATTGATACAACCAGGAATCAACCAGGCAGATTTTAATTAGCATTGTAATTTTCAAGAAGTGAAAGATGGTTGCTTTATGGACTTCATATGCAGCTCAGAAGGGGATCCAAACACAGCTGCATTTGTTTATAATATACTTCTATTTTTTCAGAGGATGCATCTGAGATACTGTATGCACTTGAAGACCTTGTGCTGCATAGCTAGAAAAATTTTATCAAAAGCCGTGAATTCAATGTATTGCAATTTTGCTCTCTGATCCTTTTCTCAGCATTAGAAATCATAGGCTGTAGATTTTGCAAATAACCATTCTAGGAGAAAGCTTACACATGTATATTAATAAGAGTAATATAAATATTCCACAAATAGATGACTGCTTATTGAGAGGCAAGTATAAGGCAAACCTGTGTTCTGTTTGTTCTGCATTTCAGCTCTGTCTGACATTTAACTGCAATATTTTGCATTTCTTCGTCTCTGATACTCAAGGATTAAACAAATGCTTTACAAACGTCAGTGAGCTAAGTCTCAAACCGTTTCTGGAAATAGGACTAGTACGTGCCTGACTTTTATTTCTACAGTTCATAACTTTCTTGCCATTCACATTATCCTACTGTTGTCTGAATTAAATATAATCATTTTAGCAGGGTTCCTAGTGGACCTTTCTGCTAGTAAGTCCACTAGGTCTCATACAGTAGGTTCTGCATGGAATTATATGTGATTTTCATATTTTACATATTTCATTGTTGACTAAAAGAAAAAAATCTTGCTGCTTTTCCACAACAGTGGAAACCTTCTCACCAACACTGACATTACAGATTAGCTTCACAGAAATTATAATAGTTATTATTCATGAGGAACATGATCTGTTTCTTTTGATTTCTAGAGAGCCAGCATAACCAAGGGACAAGTTTGACCATAAGTTCCTGAATTCATGAACTGCTCCTTTACTACTCATAGATACTGCATCTTGTGGCTGCTGAATAAAAACAAAAAAATGAGTCTAGTTTTCAGTGCTTACTCTGAGGCATCTACAGATAATATTTTTCAACATTTTGTTTTCTCCCCTAATGTCAGTTTTTAGGGACATTTGCTCCTTTCCTGTTACAGCTTGCAAAGGTTGATAGGCTCAAGCTTATTAAAATTGCCAAGGGGTGTTAACAAACAAGGCTGTCATAAGATGCAGATTACCCCCTGTTGTTTTCCATCTGAGCCATGTTAAGCATTTTATTGATGAAAGGAATAAGCAAAAGTTTCAGATTTGGCTCATATCCCTTAATTGTCCATAATTATTCAAAGTGTCTTACAAGACTTGCATAATCTAAGTTGGTAGGGCTTGAAGGTGAACTTAGGGAAGGTTTACAGACTGATTTCCATAAATACTGTAACTTCTGCATGCTCACAATAGGCCCAGCACTCAATGTCTAATATGCAAGTTCTCACTGTGGCTAACAAGATGCAGCCAGCATTTCTGGCTGAAGCTCCTGGCTGCCTCTTGTGTACTCACTCTGAACATGTGGCTTGGTCCTGCGATGTACTGACTGTTTTCTTCTTCCCTAGAAGTCAATGGAAATTATTTAAAGCTCCCAACAGTTCTGGGGATCAAGCCCACAAAAAATGCTATTGTTTGGAGACTGAATTGTGGTAAACCCCACTCTTGTACAGTGAGCTCATTACTATATATGTTCACATTTCCCCACAATTCCTGCTTAAACATATCTTGAACAGCAACGCCCCATGTTTTATTTGTTCAATCTGGTGATAGTTTCGAGACATTTTGTTTTGTTTAGGTTTTGTTCTTTCCAAAGGGTGTGGCCTTACTTTCACTAGATAGGAAAGCAAGGATGGCTGCAGGATGCTGTGCCTCAAAAATTAACTGAATCAGCTAAGGTTCTGTGTCCAAAGCACCTGTCCCTAAACAAGAGACCATTGTATTTTTGTAAACGCATCCTTTATTTTGTAAATACCTCCTTGACAAAAGGATGTAAAGGCATACTTTTTGGATTTTCCAGCAGCATTCCTAACTTTTAATTTTCTTACATAATAATATAATGCTTTTAAGTTTTGTTGTCCACTAACCAAAGAGATCACTGCAACTCCTGCTTCAGCAAGGAGCTGAAGTGCAAGCCTTCCTCTGAGTACGTGGTAATTTCCTGTGCAGTTTGATTTTAAAAGTTTAAATCCCTTGCTGAATCATGGTCCACAACCATCTAGACACTGGGAATACTTTTTAATTGAAGCACAAGAAAAAAAATTTTATATATGAAGAAAAATAAAGGAAATTAACAGAGTAAGAAACCAAAGTGGTCTTTTTCTTCAAAAAGCAAATTTACAGAAACTTCCACGGAAGGTTATAAAACCCACACTGTTTATCTGAGAGCCTTTTCTAATCACTTTTGTAAATATGTAAGCCAGACTGAGTAAATACATATGCAGGATAGGCTAAATATTGAGGTATTTTAGAAGAATATTTATTGAGTTAAATATATTTATGTATACACATACATATTGGTACCTGAAGAATATATATTTCAGTGTACTACCTCAGAGCCATAATGACTCTTAGGTGCACAAATTTGGCAGCTGGAGGAATCCAATTTAAAAATCAATATTGAGAAAATCACAACAAAATCAAATTATAAAATTACAGAGTTTCAATACATGGACAGTAATCATTTCTCAGTTTAGCTATATAAGACCTCATGAATTTGATGGAATCTCAACATTATTGACTGTTGTTCATCTGGATGATGCCTGTAGAAATAAAATGGTGTTATTTAAACAGCTGTTTTGTTTGTAATGAGGTTGCTATGTAGCCATTGCCTTAAAATCCAGGGGACAGATGAATGGCTGGCAAATTGTACTTGTCATAGACTTTCTCGGATGGTAAGGTATTAAGAAACTTGAAAAAAAAAAAAATCACTTCTAAATGAAACTTTTCAACTTAAAAGAAATCCAGAGTAGCTTGAAAAAATGAAATTAATTCATGTAGATGATCCTTAAAAAATCTCTATTATTGACACTGAAAGCTTACTATATGATATTGTTAATCCTGATTAATATAGCCCTGTTGGTAGACAAACCTCAGGGAACATTGCAGGAAGATATTTTAATTTATGAACTGTAAACCAGAATGATTAAAGAAATAAACACTAAACAAATGTTCTGACAAATGTCATTGATGGGAAAGCTCTAGAGGAGCACTAAAAGTCAATTTCAAATAAAGATGTAAAAAATTGATAAACATAGGGCAAAGAATAGAATAAATATTAAGCCATCACTGGTCACAGGCAAAATGCATTTAAGTTTTGAGTTTCCATGCTCTCTGGTCAGAAGTCCTTTAAATGAAGTTTTTACCAAAATGATATTTTACTTAAACCTAGTGAATTAGAATGTAGAGAAAATGATCCAGTTGCCACTTAAGGCAGCTGTATATACAATGAGACAACTGGGAAAAGAGATATTAAATCTTCTTTGCTGTTGAGAAGCAGGCAGCCACTAATACTTTTTAATTACGATTTGTTGTTGCTTTTATCCTAGACATATTCTACTTTGTGTCTAGGATCCCTGTTTCCACATAAGCTTCCTCGTGGAGCACAATTTGCTGACTCCACATCTACAGAGAGAAATGCCACAACATAAATTAAGGGGTTATTTTTTTTGTCGTCGTTGTTGTTGTTGTTTTGTTTTGTTTTGTTTTTTTTTAATAATAAAATATATAAGTTTTTGCACTTTGGCTCGGAGGTGCCACAGCAGATAAAAAGCCACTGTGCAGCTGCTTGGCAGAAAGCCCTCCAGCTGAGCACTGATAAAATTTATCACAGAGGCACACTTAGGAATAAACTGCCTATGAAAGCAGCCTGTGGTAAAACGTGCAACAGCCAAACATCTGAAGGGATGCCGTAACCTGACAACAAAAATGTGGTAAAAAGAGCTAATAACACAGGCTTGTATGGTAGGTGGACTGTTGGGTTTATTTACTAAGCTCTGCACCACTTTTTTGTCTCCAGACCTGGAGCAGGGGGCAAGGTGATGTGTACTTGAACCTCTATAAGTAGCTCACCTTCCTGCTGTGCCTTTGGTAAACTGTGAGCAGGAGCGGGCAGTGCAAGAGCACACTGGTACCAGCGCTGGAGGCAATCTGAGGCTGGACTTTCATCACTTACAGTTCACCTCCTGCTCCCTGTATTTATTTATTTATTTTTAAGATGTGATTTCCGAACTTAGCCTAAAACAAGTGGGAGACAAGTGGGAGACTTGTCAGACTATGCCTGGCCCCAGAGTAGACAGGATTTCACCAAAACCCCACATCCTGTCAGGTGTTTCAGTGAATTCAGAAAAGCTCTAGAATAAGAAAAATGAGGTGTAGCTGATTTCATTATGCAGAAATATCATAGAATCATAGAGTAGTTAGGGTTGGAAAGGACCTTAAGATTTCTCTTTCCACCTCCAGTTGCTCTGGCACTACTTGCTGTTCGTGAGGGTAAGCACGACACATGGATACCTGACTCCATGTGTGTATTTTTAGCTCTGTTCTCCTGGGGTCTGGAAGCTGTAAAAAAAAAAAAAAAATAAAAAAAATAAAAAAGAAAATCCCCCAAATCAAAGTGAAACATCCTCTCTTTAAAGGAAAATCTGGATTAAAGAAATCTTTGGGAACAATGGAAAGCTGGAGGGTTAAGCAATAGCATGAAACAGTTTGTGAGAGATCAGTCATGGATTACGAATGATTGGTGAGTCCCACAGATTTTGCTCATATGTATCTGACACTCCTGAAAGTCTGCTGATTCACTCTGAAAAGGACAGGTTCTCCTTTCTCTTCTGCTGACATTTACAAGCAGCACAAATGAAAATGGTGGTATTTTACACCTGTGTCACACATGTGTAAACCACTGTAGGAAGAGCACAGCAGCTGCAAATCAAGTCCAGAGGGCTGAAACGAGAAGAAGCAGGAGTTTCATGAAAGAGCATAAACTAAAGACTATTGCCAACATGGACAAAGAAGAGACAGAGAAACAGAGAGGAAAAGGTCAAAGGAAGTGAGGGAGAGAGATAGGCAAAAACTGCAACCAGGTTCACAACAAAGAAAAGGACAGAAAAAGTTGATTTTTTTTTCTTTTTTTTTTTTTTAAATGAAACCATCCACAAGCAGAAAGCCAGGACCATTAACATGGAAAATGAACAAGGACATAGAAAAAGGACAAGGGTATTCTCCTTTCATTCCCAGACAACCAAAAACTAAAGCCCTCTCCAACCACACTATTGCAGAGGCCACATGAGATTTAAAACTCAACAAAACAAAACAAACAAACAAAAAACCCCACACCAAACATTTTAATTATACTTTTCAGGTGATTATTGCAAGGAAGTTGAATGAAGGGATTAGATAACGTGATCCTTAGAGAACAAAATCACAGGAGGACCCACTCACATTTTGCCTACTGGGTGTGCTGCTAGAACCAAACACATTTTCAGGGTGATTGTTCCTTTGATGCCTGTTCTAGCCAGTGTAACCTCCCCTGCACAATAAGGGGTATTTCTCGACCATCCTCCAAGCTGCTGATGGCATGCCGGCCTCAGTTCCAAACAGCTTGGGAAGCACAAGAGTGAAAATGCTGATTAACATTGCAATTAGCAGCTGGGGAATGGCTGCTCCTATGCCAATTCTGTGTATCTTTCTCCACTCTTTCTCTTGCATTGTGCAAAAGGAGAGATTATTCACCAGGGTCGTGGACACATTTCTGCTCTCAAGAACACCACGATGTCATTAATCTTCTGGCAAGTCAGCAAGGGCAGGTTATGTGGATGCAAATATTTTGCAAGGCTATAAATAAAATCTAAAGAGACAAAGAATGAGAAGATGATTTCCTGGAGTTCCTGTTGCTACAGTAGGGATGATGTTAGCACTGCAATAGCTTACTGGTAATAACACTTTTAAAAATCCCTTTTTATAGTTTTTCAACATGTGTCCAAAAAAGTAGAACATAAAATATGATCTTAGGACCATAATATAAATTCCTAATCCTGTCTATAAAACAGGTAGTTGATAAAACCTCATGTATCTGTAATTGTTGCACTCTGCTGTTCACCTGTCTGTCACTACAGGTATAAATGTCTGAGAGGAAGAGAAAGAAAATGGTAGTTGATGCAATATAAAGTTTTGTGAGAAGGAAGGCAAGATAGATAGTCACATTTGTCACACACAGCAAAGATACAATTGAAAAGAAAACAGGAAAGTTCTTCTGTGATGGGGATTTCTGCCTTGGAAACAGAACATTGACATCTTCGCTGCCCTTAGAAACTCCAACAAAATGGCTCAAATAAAAGAGAAAATATAATTTTAAGGTCTTGTGCCCTAGGTTCCTCAAAAGATACAAGTGAGGACTGATTCATATGACAATACCATGTTTCCCTTCCCCAACGATGTAAAATACTTTTTCTAACTATACAAAATTGAGATAATTGAGATTTTTTTTTAAACAGGTAGCTTTTCGGTATAAGTTAATAATTATTGCCAGCTTTGGGAAGTAAAAATGGACACTTGCTAGGGAGAAAAAGTTGTTTAAGACTTCTGCACACAGTCAAAAAGTGCTGTCTGTCTGAAGTTACTCTGTGATTAGGAATGGCATAAATAATTCAAGCAAAATCAGGTGGCTGAACTGTCATGATAAGCCCCAAATTATGTGATACCTTTTTTTAATCACATGGTTCTGCCATTTATCAGAAAGATATCATCACAGACTACACAAAGCACTCATACTGATTTTGAGAATTAGAGTGTAGCTGCTGTCTATTTCATTTGTCCCAACAAAGGGATTTTTTTTTGCTTTTACACAGTCTGCTTACATTATCACTTTACCCAGACATGGTAGAATTTTGTTCTGCCTACCATTGAAAGAGTGCACAAGAAAGTGATTGCTGACTTTATTTTAGTGTTGTAGATTTATTTTAAATTAGTTCAATCAGGGACTTTTTCCTCCCACATTTTGACAGGGTCACTTTTTTGTCCTGTCTTCAGTAGGTGGAGAAAGGAAGGTAAGAACTTGCAGCTCAGTTACTTTTGAGTGCAAGCACCAGGAAAATCTTAAATAAAGCACCCGTAAATGAATTGAGCCAGTGATGTAGTAAGTGGGACTCAGGAAAAGAAAAAAAATATAAAATTTATCAACTTACAGGAGTTGTTTTTTTGACTCTGTTAAAGATGAATTGAACTTAGACCTTTGCTGTAGTTTCAGGCTATCATGAAGTTCAATACACTTAGAATAGGTGGAATACGGGTTGCAAGTGGGAAGGGCTGAAGAAAGGAAACCAGTATTTCACCTGTACTTCCCTTACAGCTTAACTTGTAAACTTGCTGGAGGGCAGCTTCAGCTTCAGGTTTGTGATTGCAAGAGAGGTGAGGGTTCAGTTTCCCATTCACTGGATTATTAGATTTATCCCTGGAAAAGTACTTCCCAGACCATCAGATCTAGGACCTGCTCTCCTAATTATATGTTTAGGTCATGCAGTCACTTTAGGAAACATACAAAAATATCTGACTGGAGAGCAGTTCAGTTTGCAGATTTCTACTGGAAGAGTTTGCAGAATCCTCTAATGGTTGGGAATAATCCTCTTGTTGCAAACATACACTTACTGCAGTCTTTCCACATTTTTTCTTGTGCCAGCACTGTCCTTCACTAGCATTTGGACTTTACTGCTAATGCATTTATGGGCTGCAGTCATAGCCCTCCTTAGTCCTGGTTTTGCAAAAGAAAATAAGCCAGACCCTTTTCATTGTCACTCATGAGCCAGGCTTTTGGTTTCCCTGACTGTCTTCACAGGCTGTCCCTGGTCACATGCCAGTCCTGCTGAACCCTTTACCTGGCTGGTTGTAGCTGGGCACAATTGTCCAAATATAATCTAATGGGTGTTTTGCACAACAAAGTGAATAACTCTGCATTTCTACAGGAGTACCTCACACCAGTGTTTTATATGCTGCAAGATTGCTAACTCATACTCAGATCGTGCACAATTAGTACACCAAAGTTTTTCTCCTGCTATATTATTTCCAATCGATTATCTGCAGCTGATAGCAGGAATCCCTGCTATTAGCCCCCAAGTTCCTGCTGGTGTACTTCCTACTATTAGATTGCATCCCATTTCTCTATCTTCACTCTGGCCTTACAGTTCTTTCTTGGCAACAATGCATTACAAAAGTGCTACCTTACTGCACTACTTACAGTTAAAATAGGCAGGCCTGTGGGTTTGTTTTTTTTTTTTATTTCTCACAACATGTTACTAGCTGAGAGTCCTAGCCTAATCATCTGCTTATCTCATAGCTCTCTGCAGCCTGGTAATATTCTGCCTCAGTCCATGCTCCATGAACAGCATACTCCTGCTAACTGTACTACGTTGTTTTCCCTGAGAAAACCCTTTTCATTTGCAGGTTTTGGTAGTCTGAGAACAAAAGGCAACAGAGCAAGGGAGAGAGAGAGGCACTAGTAGACGAACAACAATAATTTTCAGGTGTGAAGGCACCCTGAGGATCTTTTTTTAAAGCCTTCTACCTTCCTACATGAATGTCAGTATCATACAATACAGATGTTGTTGGCTTCTGTTCAGTGCGGCTCTCGTCTGAAATGGAAGGTGTTAAATTGAAGTCAGGCTGAAAAGAGAGGTGAACAGGACTCTGGCAACTGAGAACAGCAGGATCAGCAGCTGATCCAGCAGCAGCACCAAGTTCCCATACTGACAAGGGGTCATGTTCCTTAGTCAGAGTTAACCACTTCTTTCCTACCTTACAGAGGTGCTGAGGGGCACATCCTAGCTTGGGCAGTCATGGATGTGCTGGTGTTAGTATAGCTGAGGCAGCTCGCTTCACCTCAGGATGTGAAAACCAGGAAAATTGCTCCAGCTTCTTCTCCAGATCCTGGAGTTAGCTTGAAGAAAGGAGTAATGGGTGAAGGCAGACTGGGTTTTAGGGTTTTTCTCCTAGTCTTAGTATGCTGGCAAATTAAAGTCATTTGACTACCTTGAATCTGTATTTATCACATCTTAGTGTACTAGGCAGAATAATCACAAGATTAAATTTACTGCATCTGTGATTTCTGCCTTGTGGATAACTATCCCAACATCTGTTTTCCTTTTAAAACACTAATATGTGTTTTACATCTCAATTCACTTTAATGCTTATTTCTTGGACCTGGCTGAAACACATTCCTCCCCTACCCCCCCTTATGAATATAGATTATTTGCATAGATTTTTTAGTAGAAGTAGCTAGGGAAAGAGGAAGGCTTGAGTGACTTTTGAGATGTTATTGTGAAAATTGTGTTCTAACCTTACATACAATGAGCTCTGATGAAACTTTGTAGAATTAGAGCTAAATTCATTCCAAGTTCCTAGCTACATTATTTCCACATTTGATTTCATATTTTCATGTCACTAACTCAACATTTCTAAATGTCATGCTATAGAATCCATTTGTAAAATGCCATGTGATCCTGGACAGGCATTTTTGTGGCACTTAATACTATCTTTTTGTGCTTGCTTCCACTGTAGTATTATTTGCTGTGCAGGAGCTGTGTCTTGGTTTCTGCAATGGTTTGCCATTAACAGAGTAGAGCAAGTCACAAACAACCCTCCAATATATGCAATAATTAACTTCTAAGACTACCATTAAATCCTTTTAAAGTGGATTGATTAGGTTTCAGTTTTGTACATTGCTTCAGATTTTCATCTGTACATTGCTTCAGACTTTCATCTAAACTGAAGTATTTCTCTAGGCTATTCTGCAGCTGTGCTTGCTTCCTAGCACTGACAGTCACTCAAACCCATCTTGTGCTATTGTAACCTGCTGTTAGCCCATTAGTTGAAATCTGTGGGAGGAGAAGGAGACAAATTGTGTCACTATTTCTTATCAAGGGACCACACAGTTGTTTGCCACTTTGACTCCCTGATGGATAGTTATCTTGAAATGTGACAGGTGTGAGACTGGAAATTTAGGAGGAAACAATGCAGGAGCCCAGTAACTTTTTGTTATTGACACTTGCTAGATAACAACACAGGGTTAATCAATCTCTTGTGTTGTTGTTAACCTCCTATTCCTTTTGTCTTCAAGATGCAGTTTTTCTCATCAGACTGACATGGCAGGAAAAAGGTTCAAGTAGATAGCAGACATTTTTCCTTTACCACGTACTTGTCATACAATGTCAGATTTCATGAAAAACACATCTTTCTTTCCTCTGACAATTTTTTTTAAACTCTTTGAAAGTGGGTCAGGGCCCAGGGAAGGTACAGTTTAAATATCTGGAACTATCTGCAAGTAGACATCCCCTCTTTGAAAGAGAAACAGTTTTTTTCAAACTTGATCTTTATTGTCAAAGGAGTTATTATGTTTCCACAAATTAACATGCTACAGCCCATCTCTTACTATTTTCTTCCCAGATATGACACAAATAAACCCCCAAATACCCTGAATGTTAAACGATCGCATTTAATTAGCTCTGCTCAAAATGAACAGTTCAAGGAAGTGCTAGTCCAGAAAAAAGTTTATGCTGATATTTTATACCAGGTTTGGTTCTTTTGCGGTCTTCAGAAAATTGAACATCAGTACAAAAATCACAGAGTCTTAAAAGATGTTAAAATTGCTGTTCAGTATATTAAGCAACACTGAAATAAGGGCAGGAGTTCACATATGAGCTAAAGATCAGATTGAGTAAGGACCTATAGCACGGACCTGAGACCTCATGTTTCATCTCATGTCTCATAGAGTAAGGACCTGAGATCTCATGTCTCATCTACAAAGCATTGGTAAAGAATTTTAGTTTTGGATGTATGTGTTTGCTCTATTTCTTTGTCCTGCATTATTCTATTCTATAAGCTAAGTTTTTTAGGAAAAAATTCCTGCAAACAGTAAGGGGAAAATTTCAAGTGCAGTAGCAATGCTCTTGAATGGTTACATGGTGAAGGACCACTTTGCTCATACTCTGCGTATGATACTGACAATATTAAAATGTTGTCATATGTTTGATTAGAGGATTAAATAGTGTTTGGTGCTACAAAACAAAACAGAAAAGAGGCAATCATTTGCTTCACTAAGTTTGAGGAATGAGTGCCCTGCTCACAGATCGTTTGAAAACATGCACTAGTATCCAGAAGAACCTGCACACTGTGGGTAGCTCAGCAGCCATTGTGAAATGCTTTTGGATGGGGTCAAGGTGCCATTATGGTAGCCATGATACTTTCTTTACACTTCTCTTCGGCTCCTCTTGTGCTGCGGCACAAGTTGGTGAGTTGGTATAAAGGCACATTTGTCCCCTGATTCGTGTTTTCAAGGCCTACCTTGAAGGAATGGACTTTGGACATGTTTCCCTCCTGCCTGCTTGTTCCTCTTCTTACATGTTCATCTGTTTGGTTTTCTGCATGGCCATGCTTTGCAAAGCAAAGTTATGATGTACACTGTAACAACTTCTGTCAGACAGACATTCACACAAACTCCTTTTATCTCCACTTTGGGAAATGTTAAGGATGGAGAGTGATGTGCCACTATGGTTCTGAAATGCCTCTATCAAGTTTCCACATTAGCCTGCTTTCACCACTTCTTTTCCCTTTCCTTCTGAGTTTAAGTGGCTGCCAATGAAATCTCAGAAAGGTCTCATTAGATTTGGAGCTCCTGTCAGGCAGAGCTGGAGGAAAATTTATCATGTGAGCTTCATATATGAGATTTGAGAAACTTGTTTCTGTCCATCCAAATCACATTGAGGTTCTGTGAAGTGAACAGTAATTAATCAAAGGCAGCACTGTAGGAAATAAAAAAATTCTGATGCACAAGCAGAACTAGCAACAGTTGCCCTTTAGCAGTAGCAGTTGACCATGCAGTTCAGTATGACACATATAAATGACATCTGTTTTTGAGTCACTGTGGCTTTCCTGAGCAGAAAAGTATTTTGTGTGCTTTATAGCTGCCACATGGCTGACATTGTTATTCCATAACCTTACGCCTCTGTTCTTGAACACCATGCCCCTAAACCTTGGTTCTTGCACGCTTCCCTGCCTTTCACCCTAGCTGCCTAACAGCTGAAAAGCAGAAATGCCTAGCAGCAACTGGGATTCCTAAGCAAAAGCAGTAATAAAATAAAGTACACCCAAGATGAAGACATGCAGGTTTCTGAATGCTTGAGTGATGGTTTTTAGTCATCCACGATAGACAGAATTTCATCTTTTATAAAGAACTGCCTTGAGTCAGCTAAATAGAGGAAGGCTATCGGGAAAATATTTAAGGACGTGCTCCTATCAACAAAACAGGACCAGGATCTAGGTTCATGTCCAGTCTAACTGCAGACTGTCTGTGAAATGCTGAAATGTTGCAGCCAACTTCTCAAAGGTATTTGAGAACTGCTGAAATCCAGCTGCTTTTTGGACAGAACAGGAAAAAAAGGTTTTCACTGAGTGTGTCATTGTTCAAAACAGAGCAAAGGACTGCATTAAAGAAATTACGAGGCTGCAGTGTACCTATTAATCATTGAATCTGAAATAATTCCAAGTAGTACCCAGCAACTACTCTGGGCTGTCTCTCTGCCACATATTCACAACCTGTGACACACAAATGAAAGCCTGTGGACCCCAGCATTAAATACAGCTCTCTTGTGCAAGGAGAATTAAATACCTAAATATTATTAAAGGCCTACACTTTGCTAACCTACTTTTAAAATGGGGATTATTTTATAGAATTTCTGCTGGGTACTATAATGTAAACTTCTAGAAAAAAAGGAACATTTGATATTGTGCTGTGTTCAGTGCATATTATGCTGGGTCTTGATTTTGACTGAGGCTTGACTGTAATACAAACAAATAATAATAATAGCTTAAGGGTGTCAAACAGAGAAGGAGGACAGAATGCTTTTTATGCTTACAAAAAGATGATGTCAATTGATCTAGATTTCAGAAAGCAGTAGAAAAGAAGACAAGTGTAACTTGTTATTGTTAAAAGGTAGAAATCTGTTAGCTTTTGATTTATTCGGAATACTATTTAGCACACTGTTAAGTACAAAAAGAGTCAGAAGAACATAATATACCAGTGTAGTTGCTAATATTCTTTAGAAAGAGCTGTTAAGGAACAAAAAGAAAAGGCATGAGAGAATTTTATCTAATACAATTCTTTTCTCAGTCTCAAGCAATGCTCTATCTAATGCAATGCTTTTCTCCCTTGTTAATCAGAACAGGGTTCAGATGAAATCAAATAATTTGCAGATGAATTGTTAATGTCATGCATGCTCTTCTAACAACATGTCTTTCTAGCCTGTTGAAATACTTACATCATATGGAGAGACCTGAAAAGTTTGAACATTTTGGTTCACTGCCAAGAAAAACTATTTATCAATGGCACATACTGTGCTGATAAATACCACAAGAACAGATTTTTAACTAAGAACGAACATTAGGACAAGACCCTTTCCCTTCCTCTAGTGCATTAACACAGACTGGGTTGCTGTGCACTCTTCTCCAGAAGAAGCGGCCTCAAATCTATCATTGTAGTTACTAATACATCTCTGTTAAGTACAGTACCAGGGTATTTATAAAATTTGAAGTCATTAATCTCACAAGCCTCCTGAGAAGCTGTGCTGTGCTATTCTCCCATTTTATGGGTGGAGTGTTGAGGTGCAGGAAGTTTATGTGGGTGCTGTGTAGGAGGCTATAGATGGTAGGATGCGCTTGCATGCCTGGAAGGGCTGGAGTCAAATGAGTGGCCATAATATGTCATAGCCTTTCTACAAAAAATGTAGTCCCATGTATTTAACAAAAAGTACTAGTTTTGCTGCAGGATAGTTGCTGACTCTGCACCAACCCTTAACTGTCTTGGCACATTTGCTGTAGTCATCTGTTCCTCAAAGTAATTTCTGGAGTAAATACTTGCTCATCAAATTAGGCTTGAGTTTCAAGAATGATCTTTTCCTTCATTGCTCCTGCAGGGAATAGTGTGTCATGAAAAAAGGCTTTGTTCCTTTTGGCAGTCAAGCTAACTCCATCAAAGAAACTCAGGGAGAGGGAGCTCAAAGCTGTCATTAGAATTTCAGGCGGATCTTGCTTGGGCTGTAGAGGGTTGCTATCATTACAGGTTTTTATGCTCCAAAGGTCAGCCAGATCAAAAGCTCTGCTCAGCAGCCAATTAATACATTGTTTAATATCAGGGAAATTAGGGAAGAAAAAAAAAAAAAAAGAAATACAATTAAAATTTCAATAAAGAAAAAGAAAGTGACTGCAGTATAGCCTACAACTGCCACCCAGGAGGGCTGGGATAATTTGCTATGATAGGATTAATTTACAGTTCTCTTGCTTTTGGTGGGTTTAAGTCTTCAACTTTAATATTTCTTTGGTGCATTATCTGCATTTGCATTTATCATTGGCTTGTACAATGGAATTTTTACAGGACTTGACATTTTGAAGTCCTAACTTAAGGTTTGGTCTAACTGCCTTTGAAGTCAACTAGAAGATTGCCACTAAGTTCAATGAGAAGTTGGATCAGGCTCTTTAATCACTATGGACTCATTATAATCTCACAGCTGGTAACAACCATTTAGAAGAGTAGTATAAAACCTGTGATATTGGCATGACGAGTTCAGTGCAAAGCAGAATCCCTTCACGTTTAACATAAGTTTAACAATTTAAACAGATTCAAGAATTAGCTGCTGTCTTTGCACACAATCTGACAACTCTTTCTGAAATTTACTGAAAAGGAAAGAGGCTCTGCAATTGCACTATAAACTGCCTGAACCTTTAATATGTTTTTGTTTCTTTAGCTCAAAATCAAAGCAAGAGTGAAATTTTCCTGTCTCTCTTTCTCTCTTGCCACAGAAAACAGTTTTACTGCAAAATGGTTGCTTTACCAGTGCTTTGTTAAAATGGCTGCTGCCAGGGCTAAGTCTAGGAATATGGCAATTATAAAAGCTAACCCTTTTCCCATTACTTTTCACAGATTGTATGTGAGCAACAGTCCAGTGTTCTTGCTGTGTGAATGCTTAGATTGGTGTGATGAACAAACTGAGGCTAGATCCTTCCGAAGTGAATCGAGGCTTTGCAATAATTTTGCAAGAGAGACTGTCTGAGTCACAGTATGATTATAAACTAGAAAGTGAATGTTTCTGCTTGGATTGAGGTGTCCCCAGAGTTTAGGTGAGGCTGGTGTTCTGGCAGGCCTGCTAACATGGATTTAGATTAACCTAAATGGGATGTATGTGGTTCTTGTGCAATCATTTTCTGTGTGTCCTTCAAGTATACATGTGAATATCAGTACAAAGAGGTCTTAAAGCTGAACAAGGAGAAAAGTTTAAGGTGAAAGAAGGTGAGCTCAGAAGAGTCTAGGTGACTCACAGACTGCAAGTTTACCCACTGAATTTGCATGCGATGACAAATGCCTGAAACCATGTTTGTTTTCACGTGTGTTGTTTGAGACTTGTCCTTTCAAAGTGTGTTCCAAAAGCCTTACAAAGCCCCATACTGCTTTCAAAAATATTGTTTCTTCATAATGCGTGAGATTCAGACCAGATGCATGTGAAACTACTTTGAATATTGGTGTGGTTACTTTTCATGGGTGAGGAAAAACATTTCAATTTTGTTTCACAAAATGTACCCAAAAGTGTGTGTTAGACAGTGGGTACTCAAGACCTATAGGGAAGGTAGCAGGTGCTGTAATGACAAAACACTTTGTCTTGCATTATTATCTACTAATTCTGCTTTTAACAAAGTGCACAAATATTGTTGGTCTCAGAGATGCAAGAAAAATTTGAAAGGATGGTTTTCACTGATTTTTGGAGCTTCTTCATCGAATGTTCAGGGCGCAATCCAAAATACCCATCTTGTTCCCTCTGTGGTAAAGATCTTTACCCTATTTTTTTCTTTCTCTTATTTTTATCCTTTTTCTGTTGTCCTATACACTAAGTTATCTCCCATGCCAATGTTAGGTAATGCTGGCATGAGGTAGATCCTTGTTTCCTGTACTGGCTTCTCTACAGGGCTGAAATATATAACCACCAGAACCCATGCATACTCACTTAAAAATCCACATAGAGAGAGACAGAATAATCCTTCATATCATGCTACAGCAATAATCTAGCTGAACACGATAATCTTCAATGGTAGGCTAAACCAGTGAACCATTTCTTCTTTACTGATGTGGTTTGTGTGAGGCGCAGACCCCCAAGAGAGAATGATTTCCTTATAATGTAGCAGTCCATCCATTACTTTGTATATTGAACAAATCAATTGACTTGTTTATGACATGCGTAATGTTTGGGGAATCTGAACTTCTGATTCACTTCAAGTCCTTTTAATTACAGTATATTCATTGAAAACAGATGCTTTTAATATTCAACTTGAGTGTTTTATAAGGTATGCAAATATTTTATTCGTGGCATTTTTCTGGTGCTCACAGCCAAAACGTGCTAGCCCATTCCTCAGTAGACTGTTTCATCTCATTGAAACCTAGGGAAATTATTCTTCCCAAAAAGTTACTTTTTCCTTTTCAGACCATGCATTTTACTTTGCCTTAAATTTCATGATGTATCTTCTTGAATTTTCTCTACTAAAGAAACAAGGGTATGATATCAGTCTGATGACTAAAGATATGTTTTGGTCCTTTGAATAAATGAAGGAGTGAAGTCATTTGGCACTATTTTTACATGAAGATAGTTTTTTTGTCATTGTTCAGCTAGGTTAGATTTGGAAAGGCTGGAAATCCTAGCATAAACCTTTTCTTCTTGTGCACTACAGGAGGAACGACTTCAACCTGACAGAGGGGAGACTGAGATGAGCTCTTTAGGCAGAAGTTCTTCCCTGTGAGGGTGGTGAGGCCCTGGCACAGATTGCCCAGAGAAGCTGTGGCTTCTGTATCCTTGGCAGAGTTCAAGGCCAGATTGGACAGGGCTTAGAGCAACCTGGTCTAGAAGAAGGTGTCCCTGCACATGGCAGGGGGCTGGAATTGCATGAAATTTGAGGTTCCTTCCTGCCCAAACCATTCCATGATTCTATGTTTCTATGATTTTGAAGTGAATCCAGTGTGATTTGCAGAGAGATGCCAGATTAAGGAAACAATCTAAAGAAACAACGCTGAGTTACAAACATGGGTACATCTCTATATATCTGAATTTTCAACATGAATCATCTTTTCTCCATTACATTCCCATAGATAAACTCTAGAAGTTGGACCAAGCAAAATGCTAATAATTCCAGAGTAACAGCATTTGGCAAGAAAGGGTCCCTCAGAGGTTGGTAGAGATAAGGGTATTTCTATGTATAAAATCCCCAGAAGAAATCCATTCCCAGCCCACAAAAAACACTGAGACCAATGGACATTAGAGAGACCAAGTCTTATTAATATATCCAGTTCCCACTGTTTCAGTCTCAGGTATGCTTGCCATTGCTCCTAGCTCCTTCTTAATGTTTAAGTGGATGCATGTTTTTTGCCAAAACATAAAACAAACCTAAAAAAATTCCCTTCAAAAAGTGCTGAATGCAGTAATAAGGTAACAGGAAAAAAATAAAAAAAAAGAATGGTCATTAGAGTTTTCCATCTACAGAAACAGCAGAGTGAAAATACTCTCAAGTATAAAGTTTTTAATAGGCATATCCTGAAAATCCCAGAGGCCTTTTGTTGGAGCTAAGTTTACCTGAGCCTTGGTTATGTCTCCCTAGGCCTGAGCACAACTAAGTTCAGGACCAAGATGATCTTTGTTGTGCTTATCCATGAACAATACCTCGAATATAGGCCCTCAGCAGTCCATGGTAGCCCTTACCTTCTTATTTACCCATATTATCCACTTCCATCACTCTTCCTCCAGTCTCCCACAGTCATGCAACAGGTCTGTCAACACATATTTTTTCCATTTCTTGGTTTACAAGGTAACTGTGCTCTATTCCCTACCCCTGCATCCTATCACCTAGTTATTTTTTCTTACCCTGTATGTATCTGTGTCCCTGGGGATCTGCATGGCTATCATGCTGTGTGTTGGACCTGCACAGAGCTGCAGTGGACCCTTTTGAAGGTGCCAGCTGCAGGGGAGAATTGTGTTAAAACTTCACTGCCCTGCTATGATCAACAGAGAAGTCAATCACAGAGCTCTCTGTGTTTCCCTCTTCAGTAAATAATTTACCCCTAAAGTCAAGGTTAATGTTTTTCCAGCCCTTGAACACTTCTGAATACACTAGTGATGGGTTTTGCAGCACTGAATGCTATTCCTCTTTCCACAAAAACATCTTACTGGGTTGAACACAGAGTAGAATTACTTTTTCTTTAGTACCTCACATTCAGCCAAAATTAGACTTCCTATTCTGTTTAAAAATGTATTTGGAAAATGATATTGAATTTGGTGTTTTACCCATAGACTGATCTTTTAAGTGTCACTGATTCCCTCATTTTACTTTGTTGATGTATGCATGCACATACGCATACATGCATAGACATCAAGTGGTGTTTGCAAGTTGTATCTCCTTTTCCTGGATGGTCTAATTCTTCCAGTTCAGGCATTAGCACTTAGGTACGTGCTGAAATGTTTTTCTGAATCAGAGCCCAAGTGTTTAACAATGTGAAATAAAATGGATGGACATTTTAATGTTTCCTCTTGTATGTGAAATACTCTTTCATCTCTGAATATTAGGAACATATTTTTGGGATAGTTCTGAAATAATGTTCTGTTATTTAAGCTGAAAGCAGAAACACACATCTTGAATCACCCAGTGTGCTTTTCATTTGGAGATGGAGATGCACACACTGACTATGCTTTTGAAGCGGTTTTTTATGGTTTGGGGTGCTTGATACGCATGCTTACACCCACAGCTCAGCATGCACACGGTCAGCAGCAAGGACATGTTTCAGAAGAGCATGAGTGAGTTTTTGATCCTTCCTCCTGAGTACCTTCATTCCTGCTTAATAAAGACGAATGTTGTTTCCCAGAAGAAGCTCCAAAGATGATTGTTGAGATCAGATTTGTCTGGCTGATGATTTTAGTTCTCCTTCTTCTTCATAACTCTACAGGAACAATGTCACACACTGTTGCTAGAAAGTTGCCAGTAGAGTTTTTTAAAGCTTGTTTTTGTGATTTTTTTTTTTTTTAATCATATATGGAAGGGGAGTGGGGAGGGGGAACGGGAACCTGCTAAGTCATTGCTCACTGCTCCATGAGTCTACAACAAAACTGTGTGCAATGGTGCAATAAAAATAGATTGCACCCATTCCTACTGTTAAATACTGTGAAGGAAACAAGAGCATTTACAGTATGCTGAAAGGAAAATGTCTTATCCCACCCATAATAAAATGTGTGAGTTCAGGGTCACTTCCTAATAGGTGTTATTTCCTCTATTTTAATAAAGGTATTTTAACACCTGTATTCCATGCCAGACAGTATTGTCATTTTTTCCACTGATTGGCTTAACCAAATGCTGGAGGGGGAGGGGGATGGGCATGAGCAGTCTTCAGACGTCACTGATTCATGCCAAACACAACTAACGTGCAGAATGAGGAAGCCAGAGAAAGCAGCAAGCTCCCCTAATTGCAGCCAGACGACTTCCAGGCCAGTAAGGAATGGGGAGGCTTTCAGAATGGAAAAAGGTCAGGAAGCCCATCTAGGTCAGCCAGTCTATCTTGTGGCTTTGAATTGGCACTTGTACTACCGTCACCCACCCTCACAGCCTCACACACAGACTATTTTTGTTCTCCAAATAGTTGCCCAATGTGTGCTGAAACTATTTATACTCATTGGGACTGCCTCTGTCCTCAGTGCTTTTCTCCATGCAGAGTGGTGACCTCTGCTATGCTAAAGACCAAACCTCCTGCGGATGGGGGGCTTGGTAATTCCTACAGAAGTCAACAAGAGTCTTTGGAAAAATAAAAAGAAGCTCTTATTGCAGGAGACTTTTATATTTCCATGAATCAATCTTTGTTTGCTGAAGTAGTTTCTTCATAAAATATTGCACACTCTTTTCACCTGATGAGGAGCATAACAAGAAAGTGCATGCAAAACAGAGATACTACATTTCTGCCATTCAGTTTCTTGGGCAGATCTCACAAGCTGGAGTGTCCTGGGTTATGTGTGAATGATTTTCTTAACACCAGCCTGTACTGATTTGCTCACTGAATCTTGAATGCAGCTTGGGCTGGGAACATGAAGCCAACCAAATGGAAGCATGAATTTCTTATGGATTTGTTAAAAGACAACTACCAGAGGTGTGGGTCACATGAAGCAGAGCACAGGTTCGCTTGAGTAGTTTCTAAAGACTTAGTGGTTCTTGCAACTTCACTCTTTTTTTGCTTTAACAGAAGATGAAACTATGTTTGTTTCCTGTGATTTGGGGTTTGGCAGCAAATGCATTAAGCAGGATGATGAATGCATGTAGTCTTCGTATATATTTCTATGCATTTGCTTGGTCATTTGGGGGGTCACTTTGCTAAGGCAAATTACAAATCCTCCGGAAGAAAAGAAATAAGAATTCATGCAAGCTCTGTCAGATATTTTAGCAAACTGAACTATAAATGTACTTTTTTTTGTTTGTTTGTTTCCTGTGTTTGATCAGAATACAAAACTCCACTATGTCAGTGCTACTGAAGGCCAGAAGATCAAACAAAAATTATCTATGACGCTGCAAAGGCATAAGAAATTGCTCTCTGACCTTAGCAATAGGCCACACTACACAGACAAATTTGCTAAACCTACTTAAACACTGAACTCTAGTATTCTTCTGTGCAGATGTAATTCACATTTCACATGAGCTTTTGATCTGCATAACCATAGGTTAAAGAACAGTGGCCAAAAAGTGTCGTTAGTGCACCCATGGTTTATTAGTCATGTGTGATTGGGGTTGCTGCAGGAATTACTGGAGACAACTCCACAGCCTGCATCATGCCAAAGGTCAGACCAGTTAACCATAATGGTCCATCCTGGTTTTAGAGTATATTAATCAAGTCCTCACAGGAAATAAGGATAACAGCCAATCTGCCAAAGGCTAACATTACATTCACAACAGCACCAGAACTTCTTTTACCACAAAAAAGTACACAAATCAAGCATAAATATAAAATTAAATAAATACAGGAGATTTGGTGGGAAAGGGAGGCAAAAATCTTGTGGTGAGCTTGATACTAGCACTTCTCTATCCCTTTATAAGACTGTCTGGAAGGAAGGCAAAAATGTTTTAGGCATCAAAGGGACTAATCAATAGGGATGCCAGGATATTCACTTAGAGACAGTATTGTCAGGAGTTGTTTTCTGAGCTATGATACTAAAGACAGATAGTAGGAACCAGCAAAGAAAAGAACACTGTAAAAATGCAAATCTGCTAAATGTTGAATCTATTAATCCTTAGCACACTTTCTTCTGAATCATACTTACTCAGATGTACGGGCAACAAAAAGTATTTATAATATTTGCATAATTTCAAACATCCAGTTCATAAATTATTTATTGGTTGTGGTCAAATGAATGTTAGCACTTTCATAATTATCTTTTGTGTGAAAGGTTGCACAGTTTATGGAGACATTTCAATGGCAACTGGAGATCTGTGAGTTCCTTTAGTATTATAGAGAAGAAATGGCAGATAATTGTAGAATTGCTACACCTTTGCTCTTTAAAAGTGGCAAAGTTAAAAGGATTACATTTAATTTGAATTTATTTCTAAAGAATACTTATTTTCATGCAGAGTCCTAGTAACTTACAGGTAGCCTCTGTGCTTGGCATTTAGCAATAGTCAAAAAAGGAAGAATAAGCATGCAAGAGTGATTTTTTTAACTTTACAGACCTGCTGGAAGTTTTTCAGTGGAAAGAGGCCATATGTTTGTCATGTTCTGTAATATTATAAATTATTTAGGCTGAATTCTAAATAAGTAAAATATTTTGTACAGGAATACTATGACTGCATGGTCTTTTAGCATCTTCAAGAATAACGGGGTCCTTTTGCCTTGCAGGGTGGATAGAATTGGCATAAGAGGCGGAAAGGAGAAGCACATCCAGCAGTCAGAGTGTGTTTAAGTAGAGAAACTGGTAACAGGCATTGAGCAGAGGTATGGAGCTAGTGAGTGCCTCCGAAGCTGTTATTGGGGTCTACCGTCTTACAGATGTACAAGGATTGGTCACACTTTTCTTCTAGTGCTAATTGTTACTTTAGGTGAAATTGCATATACTAGACCAGCTGATGCTGCTAAATACTGATTTCTAATTATGAATGCATAATAAAGGTATATATTTTAGAGAATTCCTTTCTTGCTTTCCTTCAAGTGAATGCTGGGACTTAGATTTAATCTAATGTACCAAATGTTGGAATCTTTGCTGCATACCTTAATCTCCCTTTTATTCTGAAAGAGAAAAGAAAATAAAACCCACCTTATATTTGCTAGCAACATGAGATTAAAGTGGTTAATTTAATACTCTAAAGAGTAGTGATAATACTAAGAAAGACTTTTTCCAATATATAATGGGTGAAAATCTCATGTCATGTAAAGAAATTGTAACTGAGAAGGTAGAAACAAGGCTTACTTTTACAGTAAATAAAAGTATAAAGCAAAAATTGTAGAACCAGAGTATGGTTTGGGTTGGAAAGGACATCAAAGCTCAACCTCAACACCCTGCAACATGCAAGGACACCTTCCACTAAATGAAGCTGCTCCAAGCCCCATCCAACCTCACCTTGAACACTGGGCAACCTATGCCAGCACCTCACCACCCTCACAAGGAACAACTTCCTCCTAATTTTTCATCTCAATCCACCCTCTTTCCACTTAAGGCCATTTGCCCTTGTTTTATGACTACTTGCCCTTGTCAAATGTCTCTCCCCATAAAATCACTGTACATGGCTAATGAACAGGTAACAGTAAATTTCAGGTATGATACATTCATTAACAACAGAGCTCAAATCCTCCATAACCCATCACACCACTGTAAGCTAAAAACAAAGGACAAAACCTGACAGCAACATGGGGAGACTCCTAGCTTGAAACTTAGCCCAACTCTGATTTTGGCTAGTTCCCAGAAGCCATGCAGAATAAGACTCTAGTTCTGCTGCCTTTTGGAGTAATGCATCCATATGCCAGTGAGCTTTCACAGAAAATGGCCTGGGAGCCAATATGCAAACATAAAATATAAACTAGAACAGAAACCTGAATTAGGTGTTTGAATTCCTGTATATAGACACAGAATATGCTTTTCCACTTCAGTTTTTATGGAGAATTTTCTAACTACATCAGATTTGTAGAGCTGACTCATAATATCATGTGCTGTGGCAAGTTAGATGTAGTTAACTCATGCAATAAGAGCACTCACTTACTGCCAACATGTAATATGTTGAGTATAGAGGCAAATTCTGCTTGTAGTTGGATGGTATAATTTTTTGAAAACTTTATTTAACAAGGTTATATAAAGTTATTGGTTAAAGAGTTTGGCTTCTTTGAAAAAGTTCAAAATCCACATATGATTTCTTGGAAAAGATCAAAATACTTTGAAAATACATTTTGTATCAGAATACACGTCATCTGTCCTTTCAAATGCAACAGATTTTATGTTCTTTTATATGCAATAGACTTTATGTAAGTTACACCAAATCATACAATTAATTTGGACACATTTAGCGGGAAATAAGTTTTTGTATGTATGGGAATTGATTAAGTAATGCAGTGAATGTGGCAGTGTGACATTTGTAAATATATTGGGAAGGTTGCCTCAGCTTTCCTGCAGGAGAAAGCAAAGTTGTTTAATATTTTATGAGTGTGAGTGGTTTAAACAGTTTGGAATAGTAAAGCTACTCATCAGAGGCTGTGTGAACATTGCAGTGCATCACAGCAATGGATTTGCTGTCAAAAGGGAATTGAATACAAGTTTTCCTTTTGTACCACTTGCTCGTAAGAGGGTAGTGACTCATGCAACTGGCTAAACCAGATTCGTAAATCTTCATGGATGAGGAGATTTTGAAACATTTATTTCCAGTCTTCACATCAGTATATGCTTCTCTCATATTTGGGAAGACTTGTTAACTAGAAGATCCTAAAAGATTTGGAAAAGGGCTTTGTCTTCTCTTTTCCCCAGCTGAAAATGCCAGTGATGGAGTGAATAGAAGACAACAGTTTTCCATTCCCAAAAACCTCTCTCTAAATGGAAATTCACTGGCATCTGAGAGAAAGACATCTTGGTGAGGACTTGGAGAGAGCAGCTGGAAAACTGTTATGCCATTAGCTGTATTCTGCTTAAGATTTAATTTTTGCAAGTGATTGAAGGTGGTGTTCTGATTATTTCAGCTAAATAAAATAAATCACCTAGGCCCAAGAGATGGAAAATAATATCCTATGGAAACAAAAGTTTATATTATTCAAAATTTCCTTTTATTAGGTCATTTTGCTCAATGGGTGGAAATAAAACTCCCTAATACGGAGGAACAATTGGTGATACTAAGTACAATAGAATAAGTGCCGAAGGGAGTCAGATATGGAGAAGACAAGGAAGGAAATACTGCAGTCCTAAATAGCCACTGAATACTTTCTCTGGATTGTTTGCAAAAACAATCAGAATGACCATCTGCATGTTTCCATGTTGTCATTCATTTAAAGCCATGAGAATTTTAAAAATTAAAGCAGAAAAATTATTATTTTAGTGCTTTCCAGTTTTTTATTGTTTGTTTGAAGAAAGGGGTGGCCTGTATTTTAGAATGGAATAAAAAATTCCTAAGAATGATCAAAATTTTAACAGGGAAAAAAACCCCTCTGCCCATAAGTACTTTCAAAATGTTTTTCATGTTTGTCCAAATATCTTGGAATGAAACCTAGAAAGTTGCTCAGCTTCATTCTCCATTGCCGTGCAAATGCTAACACCCATTTTTACTTGGCATTTTCCCAACTAAAGACACATACTCCTCTGAACACATTTGACTGAAAATGAAGAGGAAGCTGTAGTTCAAAGCTAATTACATCTCGCTAGATCTTTTTTTCTCAGTCATTCATTTCTGCTCACACATGCTACTGCTTAGCAGTCCGCACTGTTCTCGGCCCTCAGCAGAACCATCCTCATCTCTTCCTGCTGTTAGCTCACACCATAAAAATACATACAAGCAGAAAACAGCAGTTAACAACTTTAAGCTTTCTTTACTGCACAAATCAATCAATAATGGCTGGCATGACTGGCAGCATAAAGTATGCTTTTCATTCCAGCCTTTGAAATGAAATCTATTTTCTTCAGAAACTTCCTGCTTTAGTGTAGTAGATTAGAGGGACCAAACAGATTAAAGAATGCAAAAGCCTAGTTCAGATGCAATGTAAGACAACGTATCATGCTTCCTCCATGCTGGTCCATATTGGTTTAGGTGGTTGATCTGGCAGTCAGAAATACTGTAGCCCTGGAGAGAAAACATGTGTTTGAGGGTGATTGCATTTTTCTGATGTGCTTTGAAAGATATATTGACTTATGTTTCCAGCAGACCACACCATCTTCTGAGTCTTGAAGAACATGATACCCTTCATGTCACTGAGTGACTACCCACATCACAGTCTTTATGCAGAGAAATTATCTTTGGTGGGTAACCCCTCCAGTTCTCATCAACAGTTTGAAGTTAAGATATCAGTTGTATTCAGTAGCTAGCTGCAACAGGGTATGCAATAGACCCATACTTGGACATGGGCATATAATTTACCTGTGTACATTTTTTGTATGCACCTTTTGTATGTGCATGTTTTGTGTGTCTTTTCAGCTTGCTTTGATACAGCTGACTGGTGGTGACTGAGAAGGCACCATACTTCTCATGTCAGGTTCATCACTTGATTTGTATATGTGAATATTTCTGAGGTAATCTTTTCCTCTGTAATTAATTAAGTTGCAGACTCTAGTTACTGTGCAGCAGATCTCCAAAACCTACAGTAAGACTGCTTGCTGCATTGGCATGACAAGTTAAATAAGAGAGGAGAGAGATGAATTTGAGTAAAGGTGCAGTCATCTGCATATCAGATCAATTGCATAAAAATTGTTTTCATTCTAACAATGAAATTTTTTCCATAAATCTCCATTTTCTTCTATTTCCTTAAGTCCACTGAGATACTGCTTTAATTATTCTGCCTTTGGCCATTACTGATCCATTAAACATGATTTTAAGGTCCTTTCCAACCCTGACTATTCTATGATTCTATGTCTAGCCAGTTTTAAAGATGATGTAAGATTGTGGCTTCTTAAGAAAGATATATTACAATCTCATTGAAAAGTCAGTAAAGCTAAAGAGAAGACTCCCATTACCTTCAGTGAAGGCTGAATGGGGTACTTGGCAGGAAATAAAAGCTGCATTGGGAAGCCTAGGTCTGATCCTTATGCTTGTGCTGCGGTTTCTAGACTCTAACTAAGCAACCAGAGTACAGATTGTAATATCCCTGTGAGATCAGGGAACTCTTTACAGTAGCCAGTACTTAACCTTCACCTTCTGCTTCTGTAGAAAAAGGTGCATTTCAGGTCCCTTTGAGCCCACTGAGGGCAGATGTGAGCAGCAGAACAGGCTTGCAGGGAGAAAATAACTTGCAACCAACTCCCTTTCAACATTCCTGCTCATGTGAGATCTTTGCCACATTCTTCACTGCTCCTGTTTTATAAGAACTTGTGTTTTTACAGCAAAATATTTTGAGACAACAGTTTCTGCATTGAACAGCAATTCACTTCTTGGCTGTGCACATTTTGTTTTCGGTGGACCAAACCTGTCTTCCCATCATGACTTGTTATATCACCCCTTCTGTGTATATCAAACTGAAAATAATGTGGCATAAAATACTGATGGTCCAGCAGCCTCAGAAGAGGCTTAAGTATTAAGCAGCTGACTTTTTTAGACAGATAAGCATTTGTTCATATTTTAGAATCATGGAATCATAGAATAGTTAGGGTTGGAAAGAACCTTAAGATCATCCAGTTCCAACGCCTCCACCAAGGGAAAGGACATCTCACACTAAACCATGTCATCCAAGGCTCTGTCCAACCTGGGAAACATTAGACAAAAAATATTTTCTCACTTTAATTTGGACTCTGACTTTGAATGCAGCTTTCCTGTTCTCCTGGCTTCTTTGGTGACACCTGTGTTACTCTGTATAATTGTTACAAGAGCGTATGTATTTTTTTTTTATGTGCTAACTCTAATTTTTGTATGGGTTACATTTTTTGCTCAGATTTGGATTCCCATTAATAGCTTTGACATGTGGTCTTGTAAAAACATACTGAGAGTGCTTAGCATCCAAAATGTCACTATATTAAATGTATGAACATAACTATTACTAATTTAGATGATTTTTTTTTCATCTTAAAGGCATTGGACTCCCAGGTTGCTCTGTGCCAGGTAAGAACTGCATTTTTTGTTTTAGAGAAATAAGAAGAGGGAGAAAAGTGTAAGAAGGGAATGCAGTGAAATTAGCATGTTGTTTCTTTTCCTGAATATGTGCAGCTGAAGTTTTTAACTGAACTGACCCCTGAAAAGATGAAGTTGAAAAACTGCCTTTATTGAAGCTGAATAGCTCAGTTTTTAAAAGCTAATGTCCAGATGGGACCCAGTATAATTTATAGCACTGCTATGTTACTGTGAGGATGGAGGTAGTGACTAGGTATTTGGGTATCTGTATAAGCTCCTGCTATTCAGTTCTCCATCAGCATCTACCCAACTCCATCCTCAGTGCTCCTCTGATTGGAGGTGCTCTGATGCCTTTTTTCATGGGGAGGGATGAAAGAAGAAAGAATGCTACCACAGATAATGCCGACATTCCCAAGCTTGCCTGCTTGAGTTAACAGCAGAGTAGTCATGGCAACATGGGTCTCTCTTTAAATTTGCCATCCGAGGATTTACCTAGCATCTCAGGCAAGCTTTGAAGCTGATCTTCATGTTGCCATCCGGCTCATCATGGTCATTGCCTGAGAAGCTGGACTATCTACACAACATGCCAGTGTGGCTGGGAGCACAGTGTGAAGATACTCCACTTCTTAGAACACAGAAACAGAGGAGGCAGAATGAGATCCTGAGTGAAGTACACACATGTATTTTGTTACTTGTTTTATCTTGTGAGAATTATAAATATGGAATCCATTTCATACTGCACAGACATCTTTTCAATGACAAGTCGAAAGCACAGTGTTAACATAGCCTGCTATCCATGCTTTCCCTATAAACAGTTGGAGCTGATAGTTGGAAAATGCTGGGATTCATATTCTTCATCAAAGAAAGCAGAGCCTTGTGAGTGCTGAAAACATAATGTGGATCTCAGGTCTGCACACTGTCAAATCCTACTCAAGCAAGAAGTTCCCAGGCCCTATCAGTGTAAGGAAGAAGACTTTTCTGTATCAGGAAGACCCCAGACCATGATAGTAAATGGCATTCCTTTGTTATGCTGGCTGCTCTCCATCTCATCTGTGTGAGACTTGAAGGCCCTCTTGAAGTGACTCCTCGGAAGAGGCAGGGATGCTAGATCATCACTTAAACAATGATCATTTCAGACCCTGCTGCAACTAGTTTGGAAACCTATTTCACTAGGCTGAATTGCATTGCCATACAACCTAGGGACACCTAGAGTTTCAGGCCACATTCTGGTTTCAGGACACTTCCAACAGTGAAGTAATTCCTCCTTTTTTTTTTTTTTTTTTTTCACATATTCCATGGTGGCAAGCTCTGT
>NDXB01007413.1:0-20492 GCA_002631895.1 Agapornis roseicollis | reverse complement strand
CAAGGTCCCTCTGGATGGCATTCCTTCCCTCCAGCGTATCCACCAAACCACACAGCTTGGTGTCATCGGCAAACTTGCTGAGGGCGCACTCAATCCCACTGTCCATGTCAGCAACAAGATGTTGAATAAGACCAGTCCCAACACCAATCCCTGAGGGACACCACTCATCACTGGTCTCCAGCCAGACACTGAGCCACTGACCACAGCTCTTTGTGTGCAGCCATCCAACCAGTTCTTTATCCACCAAGTGCCCCACCTATCAAATTGATGTCTCTCCAATTTAGAGACAAGGATGTCGTGTGGGACAGTGTCGAACACTTTGCACAAGTCCAGGTAGATGACATCAACTGCTCTTCCCCTGTCCATCAGTTCCGTAGCCCCATCATAGAAGGCCACCAAATTGGTCAGGCAGGATTTCCCCTTACTGAAGCCATGCTGGCTGTCACCAAGCACCTTGTTGTTTTTCATGTGCCTTAGCATGCCTTCCAGGAGAATCTGCTCCAAGATTCTGCCAGGCACAGAGGTGAGACTGACTGCTCTGTAATTCCCTGGGTCATCCATTTTCCCTTTATTGAAAATGGGGGTTGTATTTCCCCTTTTCCAGTCTTCGGGAACTTCACCTGACTGCCATGATTTTTCAAACATGATGGACAGTGGCTTAGCAACTTCACTCGCCAGCTATATTATGGCATGTCTCTATCTCCATTTCTGTTTGGAAACTCTTATTAAATATTATTTCACACAAAGTACATAATGTTTTAAAAACTGTATTTGAATGACATTCTAAACCATACAGACTAAAAGATGTATGAGAAATGGGAAAAGTAGCTGGACATGAAAAAAATACAGCAACATAAAAAGAATTCAAGATTAGAAGAACAAGCATTGTATGAAACACAAACACAGAATAAATTACAACCTTGGCCTCGAATCTCACTGAAATACTGAATTTACTTTTAAAATTGTCATATAGTTTCTATCAAAATTACACATTATTCCAGATCTAGAAACCCGAGTAATCAAGTTATGGGTGACAATATTAGCACATAAACCTCAAAAATTCCAGGGTGTAGATAGAAGAAACTGCTTTCTGTCTATGCTGATTCATATCAGTGAAGAGTCCAGAGCAGTTTGCTTTACAAGCAGTTCAGTAACCAAATGTGATATTCAGAAAACTGCCAGATGAATGATAACTGCTTAATGCAGAAGGCCAGTGGTTTAACTCATCTCTGAGTTTCCATTAAATTCAACAACTAAATTTAGCACATCCACAGGACATATTTAAAAGAAAACAGAAACACATCACCTTATTTGTGATATAGCTGAACAAAAGACAAAGATGTCTTAAAGCTGCGGATTATGAGATACTAAATAGCACTGTGTCATAATACCTTTAGTAAGTGTTAATACAAGACACAGAAAATGCATACAGAGAATGAAGAAGACATTTTTCTCCTGGGCCACATGTAAATACTTAAGGCTATGGAAAAGACACAGTATATTTTTTGGTGATTGTCAGGAAAACAGAGGAAGAATATTTCTCACCAGTAAATCACTGCTCTGTCTGCCAATAAGTAATCGGTTATTCCATGCTGCTACATCTCAGCTGCTCTCACTTGTCACCAAGATGTATCTCAACTTTGAAAAAAAGTCTCTAGATATAAAATTTTTACTGCTTCGTAACTAATGCTTTTTTTTCCCTTAAGCTCTACTGCAGAATTACTATTGAAGCTCAGTGTAAAAAAAATATTATTGCCCAAATTCTACCAGAACAGACTTTATGCAGAATGAAAATCGAAGTAGTCACTCAGGCCTGTGATGATGAAAGATAACAGTGCAGGGGCAGAAAGAGGAATCCCTTGGGATGGGACAAGTAAGGAGGACAGCTAGCATCTGGTATCCTGCCACAGCAATGCTCTTGAGTGATCAAATTTCACTCAGAGCTCAAAATGAGAAGTAAAAAAATCCCAAATTGCCTCTCTTCAGAAGCAACTGGTATACATCACCACAGTTAAAACCTTTCTTTTCAGAGCTGCCAGGCTTGCTCCAAGCTACAGAGCAGCAAAACTAGCTGCTTATGTAAAAAGAAGAAAAAAGAAAAATAAATTCAGCCTAACATACAGTGAAAAGAGAAGCAAAAAATTCTGACAAATCAAATGAAAGAAAAAATTGACATTTTAAGTCTAAAATTTTCTAGATTTTCTCACATTTTTAATACAAGCATAAAGTTGTAATCAGGTTTCAATTAATATTATTGACAACTTATCATTCATATTAATTACTATAATCATGGCCATAATGAAACAAAGAAAATTAATCCCTTTCATGGTGATATTGTTTCTTTACACACAAAAATCTAGGTTTTATGATCAAAAGGTTGCCAGATCTATATTCCAAATCACATCCATCCAAAAGTTATGACCTTTTTTACCTCAACCGTTCGGTCTGTGTTAGGCTTTTCCAGGCTACAGCAATAACAGCACACACTTACAGTTTCCTACTTTTTGTAATTATCAGCATAATTTGCAGATTTAGAAGCACACGAGTTCAGGCAACAGCATCTTCTCATTTAATTTATTTGTAATTGAATTTGTCAAAGTATATTCCATCTACCACTTTTGATTTAAGATTAGTATCTTTGTGTAATCTCAGAAACAATTGCTCTTCTGTTATTACTCTAATATAGAAATTAAGCAAAACTAATTAAGCAAAACATTAAACAAAATTAACTATGGAGTAACATTCTCAATTTGTATAAATAGTTTTAAAAATGAAAATACATAGTGGAGTATATATTGCTACATGACAAATAAACTATAGGTTTCATGATACTAGGGAAACAGGTTGGAATTCTCCACTCCTCCCAAGGCCTATAAAATTGTGCTCAAGTGGAACTGCCCTCCAGACTCAGGTAGTTCTTTGATATCCTCTGCCTTACAGCACTATTTATTTTAGAGCTGAATTTAACATTAAGAACAAAATACCAGAGAAGCTTGAATGCAAGAGTTTTCTAGAAAACCTCACCTGTTTCCATATTTGTTATCCTCAATTTTAGTCTCCCTTGAAAAGGTATCATTACAAAATACTTCTCAATTTTAGCAAGGTCTAAATGTTAGAATCACAATTACTGTGAAAAATACTTTTATTAACCTTCTTCCTATGAATTTTGTTTGACACTAGCACAAGCTAAAATGAGATTAACAAAATTAAGGATGGAAATGGTGTTTGCCAATGATTCTATGAATAGGAGGTCATGTCTAACTAGCTACTGTGACTAGGGAACAAGACATGTGATACAAGGTTTCATGAAAATATCATTTCTGTCCTCAGCTGTGGTCAAATAAATAAATCCAGAAATAAAACAGTGAAAGCATTCTCCTTGTTCCACAGCTGAGGGAGCGGGTAAAACAGAAGGCTTAAAAATTCATAAGTAGCATGGCTAAGGTAAATAGGACAACCTAAGCTCATCATACTTTCAACCCCTATAAGCACACTTTTTAAAAAAAATGCTATTAAAAAATAGAATTTAGTGCCCAAGAATGTGAAATGATCTTTAATTTAGGACTCCCAGTGCTGAAAATTCCTGAAGGCTGGCAAAGCATGCTACAGAAGTGTGACTATATGCTTGCTTTATTCTTTTCACAGAACCACAGAATGGTTTGGGTTGGAAGGGACCTTCAAAGCTCATCTACTCTAGCACCCCTGCAATGAGCAGGGACATCTTCTACTAGATCACATTGCCCAGAACTGCATCCAGCCTGGCCTTGACTATCTCCATGGATGACACATCCACCACCTCTCTGGACAACCTGTGCCAGTGCTTCACCACCCTCAGTGTAAAAGATTTCTTCCTCACTTCCAGCCTGAATCTCCCCTCTTTCAGTTTAAAACCACCACCCTTCAGCCGACTGCAACAGGCCCTGATAAAAAGTCTTCCCCATCTTTCTTATAGGCCCCTTTTAAGTACTGCAAGGCCACAATAAGGTTTCCCCAGAGTGTTCTCCAGGCTGAACAACCCCAACTCTCTCCAGCTTTCCTCACAGGAGAGGTGTTCCATACCTCTGATCGCTTTTGTACTCTTTTAGGTAACTGCTATAGACAAAGAGGGGCTGTATGGATCCTATGTGGCCTAGAATAGCTCTTATCAGGTTCACTGGCAGGTAGCAATGTTCCACAGTTAAAAATAGGTCCAAGGTTACACAGAAATAAATAGAAGCCCAAAATTAGATATGAAAGTTCCACGTGATATTTAGTTCCAGTTATTACTTCTTTGTAGGATATAGTTATGGATTTTCAGCTGGATACAAGTATTGCAGTGAAAGGATATATATTTTAATTTGAAGAAATAGTTAATAGGGCGACAAAGGTAGTTTGGAAATAATCCTAAATTCTTTGTCTATAATGCAAACATTGCAGAAGTTTCCTGTGACAAGTTTGAATGAAGGCATACTCTTCATAAAGAATGTAGCTATGACAGGTATAAGCAGACACAAAAGCCAATAGCTATTCAGTTTACACTAACTTAACTACCCACATTTGATCAGGTCTCTAGACTTGACAGTTTATACTGACTATAATGGAAGCTTAAATAACTAATACATGTATAGACACTTACATGGAGACATCTAAACATAGGTGTCTTAATCTGTAGCTGAATCGTGCCACACATAATCCAAATGTGCCATGACTATTCTTATTGAAGTAATGTGTATTATAATACTTTCATGATTTTACTATCTTCCAGACAGGCTTTGATAGCTGACCCCATTTAGCTTTCCAGTTAATAGCTATTTGATGATTTGCCAAAAACAAAATCATGTGTACAGATTGTTCTTTGCTGAATCAATTGATTCAGGACTTACTTTTGAGATCATGTCTGCCCCATTTGCAGTGTCCTGTTCTTTTTAATAAGGACAGGGAAAAATACAAGTCTTGTTAGAAAAATCATTTCTCTCCCAGTATTCCAGTCTGCACTTGTCTGAAAACTTGCTGCTACTATTCATTTTTTTAGTCAGAATCAATAATCTCACACTTCATCCAATTTTTATTTTCAGATAGGATTTTCAAAGAGACCAAAAGGATTAGAGATTTCTGCTCTTATTAGCAGTCGCTGGAAACTGGGCTTTTAACTCTTTGAAGCTTCTTATCTTACTCCTATAAGCTTTCCAATTCTGCAACTTTGACTCAATACAGACAGCAGGTAACCACTGACACAAAGCATGCTTTAAAGGACTGGTTTTAACTCCAGGACCTACTTACCTGACCATAACCAAAGCTGATGCCTGTATCATTACAAGCTTGCTAGCCAGTATTATTATTCTTTAACAAATAACTTCAAATGTCAGCCTGTTCTTTCAGGCTACTTCTAAAAATAAATGAAATGGGCCAGCAACAATTCTCTGACCCTGGAATTGATTAGCACAGCACGGCTCACATCCATTTGGCAGACTTCTCTCACTCTACTCCTATCTCCTCACCCTTCAAAACAGAACAGCTGCATCCTACCTGCTTCTCTGCAGTGGTCGCTGGCCCATGATATTTCCCTAGGCCTTGCCTGGTACTTATTTAACACTCCAACCTCCACCATGGATGTGAGCATGCTAGAAATTCAGTAGTATGGATGATCATATATCTGCTCAGGTCCAAATTCTGACCATTATTACTTATTGACAAAGACATAACCTCATGCACCAATAGCATGATGCAGTTTGGGTGACAAGTTTTTTTGTCTGGAACTGTAAGTAAGGAGTAGACTTCCTGATGGGCACATTTCACTGAAGATTTTTTTTTATTTTCCCAAAAGCAATGATATTCTTCCCTTGGGATGTCCCTTCTTAGCCTGAAGATGTAATGACATTCACTGAAAATGGAAAAAATACTCAAAAAATCACTTAGTCTTCTCTAGAGTGTGGCGAGCTCTCTGCCAAGAGTTGACAGTGTGAGTTTCAGAAGACAGGATTAACAAGACCCTTAACAAAAATATTTTGAGAGGTGTCTATTTAAATCACCTTCACAGTGTCAAAGTAAAAAGTCAAAGACCTACAGTCTCAACTGTCTGGAAGTTTAACTACAACTTTGAGACAGATTCCCAAATCCAGACAAGAGAGAGAGTTTAGAATGTTGCTTCCTCTCCTCTCCCAGTTGCTGCTGTGTATTTCTTGGTGCCTCACAGGCTCTAAGAGCCCCATTTCTATCAGGTGCTTAACTCTTCCTGTTGCTTGTTCAGAAAATTCTGTTTCTTAAACCAAAATAATTCATACACATTGCTGGCAGAGGTGGTCCTAACAGTAACAAAGTTCTTCTTTGGATCTGGTCCTCAACATTTTTGATGCCTCTTCCTGCCTAATTCAGATACCATTTCCACTTTTTTTTATTCTATTCTCACTCTCAGTTACTTCATATTTCTCTGGTTTTGGTTCTCTCATTTTGAAAACATCATTTGTTCCTTAAAGTGTGCTTCTTTCCCTCATGTCCTTCATTTCACCTCTTTTCTTCTGCAAATTTTTTTGGGGAAAAGTGTTCCTTGTCTTAGGTCTGTTATCTGTCTCTTTTGCCATGCATTAAAAAAAGTCACCTGTTGCCTCATTATATTCTGATTTTATCCTTCACCCAATCCTCTTCTAGATACCCAAATCATATATTTTCTGTGTGAGTTCTTCCTTATGCAAACCATCATTTTACTGTCATGCTCCCAGGCAGCAAAAAAAGAGCTGGAAGTGGAGCTTCCCTGTTCTGTCTCTTGGGAGCTGCTGTTATGCTGAGACCCTGGGCAGTAACTTGAACTGCACTGCAGGCATGCTGCCAACATATGAATGATTGGGCATGCACCCTATTGATCCAGACCCTGACCCAGACCTTCAAACTTAACATTCCAGCCTGATCTCAGGCTTTCTCATCACTATGGGCTTGATCAGTGGCCTGGACTTTAAGCTAAACTTGGCTAAGTTCACCAGATCTGCCCTGCTTGCCTCACTCAGGTATAGTGGGATTGGCTCCTTGTCAATGAGGTTACTGCCCCTGCGAGCCTCATTGCCATCTTGAGATTCTGGCTCGCTGTCCTTTAGAGAGCAATCTGCTCTTGCTGTTCCCTGGAAGATTCTTTCTCAGCCATTTTTCATTCAGACTTTTACTTCTGCTGAAATAGCACTTTGTTTTTATCATCTAAGAGACAAATACATTCAAAAAGCTCTTGCTTACTAACTACTTTATTTAGATAGTGTGTATCAATCTTACCCTTTATGACAGAAGCAGGTCTGGGTTTTGCAACCATGCAATCAAATGTTTTTTTTCTCTTTTCTTTCTTAGCAACCTTTCAGGAAATATGAAGATTGTAATCACTTTCATTTATTAATAGGCATCTCCTGAATCTAGCAATTTCCTTCCTAGCATTTCCTACTGCTTTCCTTATTTCACATGCCTTTTCTAAAGAGGCTTTCTTCTTCAAAGCTATAGTTTCTATTCTTACATTGAAAACATGTCTTTCCAGTTTTCCTTCAATACTTTTACTACTTCCTCCTGGTTTAGTTCTACTGACTCCATGGAGACAAAGAATTGAACACAGACATTACTTGGGAAAATACCAGTCTTCAGTTGTCATTTTGATTTACTACTACTTAAAAGTTACTTCCTATCTACCTGCACTCATAATTCAAATGTGAAGACATGAGATCTGGACTTTGTATGAACAGTTCAGTCTCTTGATACTTTTAGAAATATTCTTTTGTCTCTTACTTTCTACATTTTTCCACATTTTCACCATTTCAGTTCTATTTCAACATCTTATTCCTTTAACATCCTTTCAAAAGACTGAAGGGTCAACAACTTGTTTTGTTGCAAAAGCCATGTAATAATCACACTCCTCTGTTGCTATACAGTTTTTCACCAACGACTTTATGAATAAAAATGGAAACATTAAATCAAAGCATCTAATTTTTTACTCCCCCTGAAAGCTTTGAAGGTTCTCTAAAGCATCCTGACCATTAATGTACAGTAACATGTTATTCTTCTCCATGAGTTAATTATGAAGAATGCAGCATACTTAGGAAAAATTAAGTTAAGTTAGAAAATACATGTAATTTTATTCTTTAATACAAGTTCTTTCTTTCACAATACAAAGGTTGCATAAAAAAATACTCCACTAATTAGTCACTTGGAGTATGTCTTTATTGAGAACATTTACTGTCAATGATTCAATCTTTTTATAAAAGAATTTATACTATTATGATCTTCATTTGTGGAAAACCCTTTGCTCTGAGTCATTCAGCTGATGGCTACTTTCCAAAATACTGGAATTACTCATCACAAATCTACTGCAGGGACAGCAATATAAGTTTTGAAGAACAGATTTAAGAAGTCTATATCACATTTTGGCTCATAAAATGTATTACCACAAAATAGACATTTAATATATATGCACAGTGCAGCAAACTTCTAGAACTCAACAATAAAGTGACACATGACATGAGAAATTTAAGGTTTTCTTTAATTTGGGAAGTCAGTTGGGATCCAATTTAGAAAAGGCTGGACTTATCATCACAGAAATATAACCTTTAACAGCAGAATTATTATTACATTCAAAGGGGATGTTAATTGAAAGCCTTCATCTATTTTCCAGAGTAATGAATAAACCTGGTGATAAGTTAGAGGTTTTCTTGATAGGCAAAAGTAACAAAGGTTGTGATATCACCTTTCCATCTTCTACCCTTCTTCATCCTTTTTATATTTCAACTTTCTACCAGGTTCTGCACATTCAATACATGCCAAAGGAAGGCAAGGGAAAGCAACCTTTAACATCCCCACCCAAAGAAGTCTCCTCATCTTCCTCAACTCCAAGCAGAAATTACATATTGTTTTCCAAATACAATAAGGGTAGAAGGAACTGGAAGAAATTCTGATAGACCGGCAGCAAAATTTAGAGGTTCTCATTAGCAGGAGTGGGCCTGAGGAGTGGAACAGGGTTGCTGTTAGTACTTTTACTGCTTTTTGTGTTCTTCAGAATTCAGTAGGGCAGAACTAGGCAACAATCTTAAATTCCACTAAATTTGTCATTAATTCACAACAAAGCACAGAGCAAAGTTCATCATGAGAATTAGTGGCCTTATCACTATGATGAATTTGCCTCTCAAGCTTTTTATATATAAGAGAATTTTACTGACTCTGGGTTGGGGGGTAGGGGAGAGAATAGAAGACAGAGCAGTATNAACAAAGCACAGAGCAAAGTTCATCATGAGAATTAGTGGCCTTATCACTATGATGAATTTGCCTCTCAAGCTTTTTATATATAAGAGAATTTTACTGACTCTGGGTTGGTTGGGGGGTAGGGGAGAGAATAGAAGACAGAGCAGTATTTTTTTTTTCCAAGGGCAGAGAAAAATACAAAAGCTATTGGTAAAATGTTCATATTTTCAATATGTCTTAAATAGATAGCCATGGATCTCACCTGCAAACCATATGGTGACAATCATGAAGAGACAGCTCATGCTGCCATCTTCACATTGTTTTATTTCATTAGCATAATGGGAGATGTACACTTCTGGCAACATGACTAGTGAAATATACTCTAGATCACAACTTCACTGCTATTTTGACCAGTACAATTAGTACTGTTCTCTTTTTTCATTATGCTTTTTGCATTTGAGCAGTAAAATAACTAGAAAATTATCATATAGTGAGACTCCCTATTCTAGAAAGAGATCTACATACTCTAGTTTAAGTGAGTATGTTCAACCTTCTTCCAATTCTCCTTCCTATCCCACCACAGGAAGGGCAAGCAACTGTGTGGTACTTAATAATTGCCAAATGAGGTTAAACCATGACATTGAGGATTTGTTAAAGATTTAATTTAATTTTTTTTTTCAGTCTACATATGCCAAATACAATAGGAACCCCCCTGCAATACCTCAGGTTTTAGTCATGCATTATTATAAAATCAGGTAAAAACTCACAAGGTTGTTGTAAAAAAGACAATTTTGTATTTAAAAAAGTAATTTCTATGATTTCAAGTCATGATTAGTCTCTCACTGTACAACAAAGAACCTGTCTACACTGCAGAAATAAGGCAAACATAAACTCATTACTTTTCTCTGGCCTTTGGAGGACTTATATATTTGAGGAGTTTTTTAATATATGCTTACAAGCACTGTCATAAATTATTCAGAGTTTGATTTTATATTGGATTTGTTCCACAATGCAGTGATCAATCTGTGCTACTTTCAAATATGAGGCTGGCTGGCTGGCTGGTGAAATAAAGAAGTTAATAAATTCTGGTTTAATTGTCTATAGTCTGTCACTGTTGGTCAGACAATGGGTCAAATATCCAGTTTATTAGTGCATACGATAATCACTGTTTTGCTGCATATTCGAGACCCAGTTTCTTCAGTTCATTTTTATATTTTATTTAATGAGCTACAGAAAACCTTTCATGTGCATTGATGATTCTGTAATTCCATTTGTGTACAGGTTTTGCACAGGATTTTATCATTAGCAGGTAATTACCACTAACTTGTTTTCTGCCATTTTGCTTCTCTGTTTTGGCTGCAGTCATAGAAAGGCACTTCTTTTGACACCTTCTTCACTTGCACAACTGTTTTAACATTAAGTATCTTGCTAATTTTTAGTGGATTACGAACAGTCTATTTTGCCCAGGAGATGGTTTGCCCATAGAGCAGTATGGTCAAAAAAAAAACCCAAAACAAAACAATGACTATGCCCTCCAGCTAAGAATAAATGGTATCTCATGTAGCTGAAGGAAATGTGCCAGTACTGTTAAAAAAGAATAAGGAAGACTTTTCAGTAAGTACACACAGGCAAAAAAAATGCCTATCAGTTTTAATGAGATGTGGCAATATACACCAACATTTCTCTTCTTAAATACTTGTAGATTTCTCTATTTGTTTTCCAATATAGTTACAATTGTATCATTTTTAATTTTTTACTAGATTATTTTCAATCCTACTATTCCTCCTCTACCTTCATACTCCTTTTTTTACTGTTGCTGTACTAAACTTGCCCTTCATTGTCATTTTCTGACCATTCTTTCCAAAACCTACATTACTTGAAACTGATTATGACATTCTGGAAATAGACATTCAACAGTTGAGAAAAAGAGGACAGGATAGATAGGATATGATAGGATAAATTCAGATGGAAGGGACCAACAAAGATCATCTTGTCCAACTCTCAATAGTGTGCAACCATACCATGCAACTTAACACAAAGTTACCAGTTAAGCTCCTGATATCTTGAAATTTGGAGATCACTCTAAATCACAGTTAATGTTTACATTGAAGACTTCAGGTAAAAACTTTTTTCTATTAGAGTAAATCAAACTTTCAAAGGAAATACCATATATTGACATGAGAACAATATTTCTTTCACCTCAGGAATAAAAGCAGCCCACCTGAATAGGTAAGCTGCATATTGCACATGGGTATCACATGGAAGTGACTGAATTTAGTAGACGGTATAGACTTCTTCATCCTTTCAAGTAATTCTCTATCTTACAGCATTGCTGAAATCCTGAACAGAAAAACAAACATAATCTAGTAGAAACAACGGAATGACAGCATCTGGAAAGCAAGCAAAAATGTTTTTAAAAATAAAGGAGCATGATGAAAGTTCCTTTGGGAATTTGTGGTTTAGGTATTACTCAGTTCAAACCAGCCTAATCCTCACACACATGTATTTTGAAAAGATCTCAGAATTTACCATGTAGCATTTGCTGGGTTTTAACCTCTATAAACTAAAGGAATTTTGTAGAGCTTTGTTTATGGAAGTGGATGGCAACTTATTTAAATAGAACATAAAAATATTCCATAGGTTTCTGTAGCAGCTGGGTGAAGCCAAATGAAACTTCAAACCAGCCCAGTTCTACTGGAGGGACAGGGCTCATTTCAGTTAAATTGATAATATATGATCTCCCTGTGATAGAGAAGTGCTTCAGAGAAATGTTCATCAGAAAAACTATCAACAAAAATTTGCTAGCAACAAAATTTGTTTTCAGGAGCTCTCTTCTATCCAGCATTCACACACAAATATTTTGCACAAATAATTAAAATGACCTGTGCAATTTAGGGCATATAAATGCTACAAATATTACCTTAGCCTCGAAGTCTCTAAGCATTCCAGACTGACAGAAAATGTATGGATTCCCAAGATTTGCACTTGAGTCACTAACTTGATTAGTTTTGCAGTTGTTTGTTGGTTGGGTTTTTTTAAAGTCAAAAATTGCTGACAAAATCCTCCAGCCACTTTTGTTTGATTCTAGATACAACCTTTACCTGCCTTTCCTCAATTCTTATTTACCTCGAACTATAACAAAAATGTTGACCAAGTTTGGGACGTGTCTGTGATATACTTGTCTTTCAGCTATATTTCGAATTTATTTTTACACAGCTTAAAAGTGCTCATCTATTTTTAAAGTATAAACACAGAGGTACAGGCCTGATCCTATTCTGTCATATTCCAAAAGAAGTCAGAACCTCTCTGAAAAAAAGAACCTCTCAGACAAAAGCTGTAGAACTTCCATCTGATGCTCTAGCCTTTTGCTCAAATCCTGGTGTGTAAGATAAGTAGCCTTTTCATTAACTTTCCTATTTTCCAGGAAGCTTTTTTATACTCCTGAGCCAACAGGACTCCTGTCCTTTGCCTTGGATATCATCCAAAGCATTAACAATGATTGCTGAAGTTGGCTTAATACCTCAGTAAATAAAACAGTTATACTTTCTACTTCATATTGGCTGTCAGCCATCTTCTATGTTCCCAGACAACACTGAACCAATGTATCAGCAATAATATTTAGGTGCTACTTTGGAAGAGCTAAAACTGTGAATCTCTCTGCAGATAAACAGTTAATCAGGGTGTTCTTACTCACATGATAGTCTTAGCACTGTTTTTACTCTGGTGTTTCACTGTGAGCTATCTATTGCCTGAGCAAAACAGACTACATTTATTCCAATGAATTATTCTGACTGTCTTCTGTTCTCTTACCATCCCATATAATAAATGAACTCACACACACCATTTTTTTCTATTAGCAGTAAAGGGTAAGAAAGACAAACTGGTTTAGATTGCAAAGAAGGACCACAGGATGATTTGTTTGTATTGATGAAAAGAACCCTGAATCTTGAGTGTCTCCTTTATGTTAACCATGTGATTTATCAAGACTGGTCTATCATGTCCTTTATTTTTACTGTAAATGCTTGTTTCACATGTATACACGTTAGGTGCTACACAGCATGTACATTTTAACTGAAATACGCCTAATGGCTCTTTGTAGTTTTTCTTTTTCATTTTAAATTGAGTGGGGCTTCTCCCAGTTGCTCTGTGATGGTTTAAAATCGATTCATTAAAATGTACATTTTCTCAAGCAACTGCTTTATATATGACTGGATTGGTTCGAAGGATTTTTTTCAGCTGAATAGTAATGAGCTTCTACAGGAAGGAAGCTAAGGATGCTTTCCAGTTTGGAATCACAGACACATCATGTGTGTCAATGTTGATCTTTTCAACTGATTTCTAGTAAAGCCTGAAAAGGAAAAACATGTAAGATAAGAAATGGAAAAACATGTATCTGTGGAAAAATAGACCTTTTCTATCTGCCCAACCAGATCTGCATCTTCATTACTACTGCATCACTGAGAACAGACTTTAAATCCTAAATTGGCTGGAGTAAGATGCTCAGCATTCTCTGTCCAAAGATGAATGCAATTTCCCAATAATTTTAGAAAGGGTGGAAACTGTAAGAATATTATGATCTAGCTGGATGAGGAGAAATACAGAAGGCTGAAGCAGAGCCAGTAGTCTTGATATTTTTAATATAATCACTGAAGACATATTTTTCATTAAAATCCCCAATAAGGGTAGGCATTTAACTCTCTTAGGCTCCTAAAAGAACCAGTGCAATCTTACTGCTCTAGTAATCCATTTTACAGGTAATAAAGAAAGACTGACAAATCCCCTATTACAGAGATTATAAACAGTCAGTCTGCTACATATTTACTATGGAACAGCAACAAAGACACTTGCTGAGATCATTCAACATCTGCCAACTAGTTAAAACTAAATCACAGGAGACACTGGGGGGATTTTAGCCTTTCAAGTAAGAATCTAAAATCTACGCAAAGCAGTCTGTCTCACATTGCTTTTGTATTAGTTCTCACACCTCAACAGACCGTATTTTGCATTTTTTTTTCTATTCTTGAAAAAAAAACACCACACACATCCCAAAACACTGACATAAATCCATATCAAAATCCATCTAATAAATTCCTTCTTTGAACGAAAGAGAAGGGATAGTCCAAACTGCTTATTCTGGCTTTCTACATCTTATCACTATCCCTCACTTGAAGAAGATAGGAAATATTTGAGTTAAGAGGATGTTTCCCGTAGGAAGAGGAAGGTAAAGGAAACCACATTGCACATGGATACTTGCAATTTTATCTCAATCAGAATAATTGAAAAGCACATACTGTCTGAACAGAGATATGCAGCAGAAGGAAAACATAGCCTGTAGTTGACATTTATAACAACACTTTCAGATGGTCAGAAACACTATGTTCAGTCCTCAGCTAGTAAGGTGTTTCTGGCTACATCTGTCATCTCTTACAAATCACTGATTCAGACTGCCACATATTAAATTCTTTCAGAACATGTTCATGAATCGGTCAACCTGATATAACTCCTTCAGCCAGGCACTGTGCATCTATTTGCCGCCTTCATTTTTATCTCTATGCACTGTTTACACTTGTAAAACTGACATCTGTTTTTCAGGGATGGTAAGTCACTATTAGCATTGCAACTCAGCATGAAGGTAGATCTGGAAGAGTAGCAAAATCTTGCTAAAAAAGACATACTCACTGGATAAAAAAATATGCATATACTACTTTCAAACAATGAAATTCCTGCTCTGTAATATAAAGCAAATCTACTTAAACATGGAGTTTGGACAACACACTCAAATTGATATATCCATGCCACCAGCTCATCAAAGAGAGAACTGAGTGTATCTCCAGAAGAAGGAATTTATTCTGTAAGGTCACCTCAAACAATCCATTATTAAGTTTCTGCCTTTACCATACAAAACTTTGGAAAACTAAAAAACAAACAAACAAACAAAACCAACTCAGACACCTGTAAAATCACTTGACACGGAGTTTTCAGCTAAGTGTATAAAAATCTCATTCAGCTTTTTTCTTACTGTCCTAGAGTTCAGCCAGTGGAGAACAGTGTCTCTTTTTATCTTATTTCTTCATCCTGTTCTGCAGGTAGGTTCTACCACATTGCATAAGCTCAACAAATAGTCTGTAAAAGATTGTATTTGGCAGCTTATTCCAATCTATGCTTCTAGGACTGCATAAAGCAGCAATGCTCAAACCTTTTGGAAAGGTAATCCTTCTTTGGCCGTCTGTTTTGGGCACGATAGCTGCTCTTCCTGACAGCTACATAGGTTTAACCTAATTTGCAGCATGGTCCAGAATTGTAAGATTTTGCAGTTGTTAGCAGGAGCTAGAATCCTCCAGAGCTGAAGGGTGAGAAGTGGCTGTAATTACTGGCCATAGCTGTTTCCATTTTGCAGGGAATTGTTAACTGTCAGCAATTAAAAATAGTTACTGCTACTGTGACAAATGGAAATATCTGCCCCTAGTAATGACAGCTGCTTGTAATTCTCCCTCCTGGACAAAAAGAACTGTTACTGTCTTCTCTGAGTACTGCTCTTAGGCTTCACTGCTAGAAACTCATCTTTGTGCTGCAGAAATATTGTCTATGAAAAGCATGGATTTCTTACTTGATCTAAAAGTGAAAAAAAAAAAACCACCCATCAAACAAACAACAAAGCACACACACACAAATAGCCCTTGCCCTTGAATACTAGATCTAGTGAATTGTTTCACAGAAGATTAACTCACCAAAACCAGAACTTCAATGCAATCTTAGCTTCATAAATCCAACTCTAGCTTAGTAATTTGAGCCAAATTTTGCTAACAATCCCAATGAAGAAAGCACAATGTGGCTGGTGTTTTCTGCTATGCTGCACCTTAGCATTTAGGTCTATCAAAGACAATGTGTGGAATTTGGGCAAAAATGTCCCTGCAGCCTCATTGAGACAAAAGACCTGCACCCCAGTTTCTGTGGACAACCCAAACCAGCAACTGCTCCTATGCCCTTATTAACACCTGATTATTTTTGTACATAATGGGACAGCTTCAAATGGAGCAACTTACCTTTGAGTTTCATTAGAGCTCAGAATAAAATGGACTAGCTGAGTAGCCTGATGAGAGAGGCAAAAAGCACCATCTCTACCATTTTGGAAATTATGCCTAAAGACTCTTGTTAATCCAGCTCTTCATTTCCACCCTTCCATTGTTCTTACCATGGAAATGTTCGCATTTGCTCTTAAAAACTACTCTAACAAACCATCTTTAAAAATCAAACAACTGAATTTCAGGTCAACATAAATTTGTCACAATTCAGCCACTACTAACTTAGACGGTTCTAGCCATGCTGCCTTTTATTATGCTTCACTTACAGCAGTTTTCTATGCACAGGATTCCAGGCTAATAATGTCCTGCCTTTAAATCTTAGGTTTGCATCTGCAGTAATCTTATGAATTATGTTAAGTTACTCATATTCTTGACTAACAGAATCAGAAACCTCTCTAGAAATGATTGGAATCCCTGTCAATAACACAGCCTTTCCATCACGGGTAAATATATCACAAGGTAATTCTATTCTGAACACAGCTAAGCACATCTTGAAAAAACTTGGATTTAGTTCACGTGTCTTGACTGGAACCACTAGATTGGGAAAGTTTTCAAATGTCCATAATTACACAGATTGACCCATTCTCATTTTCTCTTTTTTACCACACTAGTCTGCCCTACATCAAGTTCCTAGCCTTCATTGTTCTGACAGTACACTAGATCAGACAAAATTTTTTCTACCCCATCATTCTGAAGGGAAATCTCCCAACTCATGAACCACCTACTCCTAGTAAGACAACTCCCTCCCTCACTATTTCAGTATTTCTCAGATCCATAATCAACACACGGTACCCAGTGAAGCTGGCTTCCTAAAGTCTGTATTGCACAAAATACTCTGAGATGTGTGACACAGGGGTCCTTCAGGCTTCTAAAACATAAAACCTTCTAAAAGGCTTGCAGTCATTTCTAAATATTGACATTTCTTATGTTTCTGGTAAAACCTCATTAAAGAAATATTTTAAAATAAAAGAATTAGTCTTACTAGCTGAAATAAAAACTCCTTCCCAGAAACAAGAGAGTTGTTTGACCCAGAATAACAGAGGTAGGTCAATATTTGTATGACAAACTGGATCATCACCAATAGCTATACCGTATATCACCAGAAATTTAATAGCATTCTCTATGGCTTCTGTCATGCAGTTATAGATATTAACTAGCAGCCTTCTTCAGTGATCATTGAGTATATTCTCTTTGCTGTCTAAATATTCTATCTAAACACTTCCTGGCTTGCTTTCAATGTTTCTTGTCACTTAGCAAGCAAAACAGCTGTGACACTTACTCACCAGTATCTCAAACAAGTTGAAGCAGTCATACATTAAGGTGTTCAGTCTATAAAGCCACACCTTTCTTTAGGAAAAGTGCTAGAACAGCCCACTATTTTGAAGTACCACTTAACTACCACAGTTCTCTCTTCATAATTTTGAAAGGGCAGAAATATTTTAGTAGCTTCGTTACTTCAACAGCTAGAAAGAAATTTGTAACATTTCAATAGGTAGAAAAAGGTAGTGCAAGAACACAGAACAAAACAAACCTGTGCAGCATCAAAACCAGCTGCTCTTGACTTACTTTTTCACAAGTATCTGCTGGATCTTTTGTCATGAGAAAATCATTCCATTATGTTTTCACTGTGAAAGCCAGCAATTTACCTGCTTATTGACATTTTCAGTTCCACAAATTCCTGCATTGTAAAGTGGAACCAAAATATGGTGAAATTATTTTATACTGCCAGTTTTATTATGCAAACCACAATTGCTCCTGCTGTCAACAAGAAAAGTTTAGTGCTACTGCAAAGCATTTAATCTATTCTTGCAAAACATGACATGAGCTGCATGTGAATTAGACCATGCCTCCTAATGATTCATATCCCATTTGTTTTGATAGAACTGATATTTTAAAGAAAAACGTCTTTAAAAACACACTTTCCTTTTTCAGGTACAGTTCTGTTGTTACACATCAGATTCTAATTCAAGCAAACTAAGGGCAAGGGGGATTCTGTCATGTTCTTATGGTCACAGCTATTTTTGATTTTATTTTTTTTTTTTTTTACTATTGCTGTATTGTCTAACAGTTATTTTTCCTGTCATTTGTATGAGACTTAAACACAATAGCAGGGGGTGAGCCATGAGGAGCCTTTCCTGAAAATAAGAACATTCTAATGTCTAATCATAAGAAATAGTAAAGGGTAATGGCCAAACTAGTGTCTGAAGAGACTTTCTGTTCATTTGTGAAAGATGACCATNCTAACAGTTATTTTTCCTGTCATTTGTATGAGACTTAAACACAATAGCAGGGGGTGAGCCATGAGGAGCCTTTCCTGAAAATAAGAACATTCTAATGTCTAATCATAAGAAATAGTAAAGGGTAATGGCCAAACTAGTGTCTGAAGAGACATCATTTGTGAAAGATGACCATATTTCAGCCTCTGCTTGTTCCCTAAAAATATCTGCAGCAGTTGCAAAATGCTTAAAAGGCAGCAGCTCTAATACAATTCTCTGTGTGTTGTATGCAGAACACCTGCTGGCTTCCTTTTCTTTGATGTAGATTTTAGCAATAAATAATAAGACTAAAGAGTCTATGAGCCAGTGATACAGTGCCACAGGGGTGTGATCCTGTACTGACCCTAAGTCACAGGACTCATTCTATTTCTCCAGTGAGAAACATACCAGAAAAAGCTGCAGAAGGCAGCATAGAAAACTGCACTGCAGCAAAATACCAGGCCAAAAAGAATAATGATCCTTTTTCCGTCAAAAGAACAAAAAGTCATTCAGTGCTTTGGGGTCAAAAGCTCTTATTGCTACACTTTGAATTCAGATTTTCCAGATTTTTCTGTGTGAAACTTCATTCCCAGTTACTATAAAATTAGCCAGTCCTATTCAGATCATCCAACTGCAAACACAGAAGAGGGCACTAAATGGACAACTGCACAAGAGTGGCTCTAACACTTTCTAATACTGGAAGAGAATCACAACAGAAAATCCTTCAGAAGAATTCACTTATCTGTAATGCAGTATTTAAGAAAGCAGTAAGCAGTGGTGCATGCTACTGAACCAGTACTTGAATGCATGAGAACCCCCACCTTGATTTCAGTATTAGTAACATATACGTATGCACATACACACAAATANCTAATACTGGAAGAGAATCACAACAGAAAATCCTTCAGAAGAATTCACTTATCTGTAATGCAGTATTTAAGAAAGCAGTAAGCAGTGGTGCATGCTACTGAACCAGTACTTGAATGCATGAGAACCCCCACCTTGATTTCAGTATTAGTAACATACACACAAATAAATGGAAAATAGTTGCATGTTGAGGATTTCAATGTCTATCCCAAAATGTAATGACTTAGACTGAGTACTACAAGAGTTATGACTGCTACAATGTGATGCTCGTTTTTTCTCATTTGCAACATAAGTCAGCTAGATGCTCAGTTCTATCTTCATAAAATCATTTTACTCTGATATAGGTACCACCATTCACATTGCATGAACAGTACAGGAACAGCGAAAAAGAAAAAATCTATACAGAATATATTTCATAGTAAGGTAATGCACTCTGACATAAAAGATCCACGCAAGTGTGATTTCAAGGCGAGAAAGACCATGGTGAGTGCATTCTACATTAAAAACATCAGAAAATGTCATGAAGTATCTGCAATCAGTCCACAATTTCTGATCAAGTAAAATATTGCATCATACAGAATCACAGAATCATAAATTATTTAGTTAGGGTTGGAAAGGACCTTAAGATCACCTGTCATAAGCAGGAACACCTCACACTAAACTATGTCACCCAAGGCTCTGTCCAACCCAGCCTTGAACACCACAAGGGATGGAGCATTTACAACCTCCATGGGCAACCCATTCCAGTGCCTCACCACCCTAACAGGAAAGAACTTCCTCCTTATATCCAATCTAAACCTCTCCTGTTTAAGTTTGAACCCGTTAACCCTTGTCCTGTCACTACAGTCCCTAATGAAGAGTCCCTCCACAGCATCCCTATAGGCCCTCTTCAGATACTGGAAGGTTGCTATGAGGTCTCCACGCAGCCTTCTCTTCTCCAGGATGNCTAATGAAGAGTCCCTCCACAGCATCCCTATAGGCCCTCTTCAGATACTGGAAGGTTGCTATGAGGTCTCCACGCAGCCTTCTCTTCTCCAGGATGAGCAGTCCCAACTTCCTCAGCCTGTCTTTGTATGGGAGATGCTCCAGTCCCCTGATCATCCTCGTGGCC
>NDXB01007412.1:0-74570 GCA_002631895.1 Agapornis roseicollis | reverse complement strand
AGGGTTGGAAAGGACCTTAAGATCATCTAGTTCCAACCCCCCCTGCCATAAGCAGGGACACCTGACACTAAATCATGCCACCCAAGGCTTCATCCAACCTGGCCTTGAACAACACCAGGGAAGGAGTACTCACAGCTTCCTTGGGCAATCCATTCCATNTGCCACCCAAGGCTTCATCCAACCTGGCCTTGAACAACACCAGGGAAGGAGTACTCACAGCTTCCTTGGGCAATCCATTCCATTGCCTCACCACCCTCACAGGAAAGAATTTCCTCCTTATATCCAATCTAAACCTCTCCTGTTTAAGTTTGAACCCGTTATCCCTTGTCCTGTCACTACAGTCCCTAATGAGGAGTCCCTCCTGCTAGGAGGTCTCCATGCAGCCTTCTGTTCCCCAGGCTGAACAGCCCTAACTCTCTCAGCCTGTCTTCATATGGGAGACGCTTCAGTCCCCTGATCATCTTCGTGGCCCTCCTCTGGACTTCTTCCAACAGCTCCATGTCCTTTTTATGTTGAGGACACCAGAACTGCACACAGTCCTCCAGCTGAGGTCTCACGAGAGCAGAGTAGAAGGGCAGGATCAGCTCCTTCTACCTGCTGGTCACGCTCCTTTTGATGCAGCCCAGGATATGGTTGGCTTTCTGGGCTTCAAGCGCACACTGAAATCGGCTCATGTTCATTTTCTCATCGATCACCACCCCCAAGTCCTTCTCCTCAGGGCTGCTCTGAATCTCCTCTTGGCCCAACATACATAAACAAAACCTGTATCTTTCTGTTGCTCCGGATCTGATCTGCACTCTTTTCACATATCTGCATCCCTTCTGAAGTCTTAGTCTCTAAAGCTGAAAATTGTTTTCCAGCTGAGGTCATACTAGCTCTGTGGATAGCAAAATATTAATTCAGCTGTCTCATATATGATAGCCTTATGTATTTGCCCTTTTTCGGAGTAGGATCACACTTTTTATGTGTTGAAACCAAACATATGTATTTATATATAGATGTAGGTGAATGTCATTGCATTAATTAGCCTCATGTTTGTCAGAAAAAGTAAATTTCCTTGTTTGTGTGGTGCTGATGACAGTATTGCTACATAGTACAGAAAGGGCTGTACTGTGCATAGTCTACTTTGTCTGGACATTTTTATCACAGACTCAGTGAGCAGACAAGTAGAATAAATGAAATTTCCTTCAGCAGACATTTTTCAGCATGAACATGTTGGGATTGATCTGGCTGTGTTTGACACTACCTCAGAGAAGGGGACTGGAAGTGATAAACCCTGAACTCTATTTCTTTAATGCTCTCTGGTGGTGATTTGGCCACAAGAAACTGTAATTCTGATTTGACCCTTCTTATTTCATATTTAAAAGACTGTGCATCCTATAATGTATCTGGGGCCAAATGACCTTCATGTTACACTAGAGGAGATGAAGTTTAGGCAAGAATGAGACAGGCTTCATTTAGTTTTGTAGATGTAACTGATTTCAACTGAGAACCTCTCTATTCTTTAGAAAGGATATACCCAGCATATTACATTTCTGTGCATTTCCCATGTGAACTACTTTGTTTCTGGACTTAAAGATATAAGAAACATATATATAATTGCTATATTTAGGAAGTCTGCATACAGAGCATGGCGTTCTGTTCTGGTTTAAGACAGGGAAGCTGGAACACCTGAAACACATGTAGCTTGAGAATGAGCAGAGGAACTGACATGGCCTCAATTATGATTACAGCTCTTAAGGACAAGATGTAGGCATCTACCTCTCATCTTCACCTCATTCTGTGGGTCTTTGGTTAAATGTCTGCCGTAATTACCATTGAGAAAGTAAACACCCCTTCTTAAAAGAATATGGATGTATAGCCCATAACAAAAGCCCATACTGGAAGGATTTTGGAGGAGTCAACAGAACTATATCAGTGTGCAAAAGACAGTTTTTTAAAAGCTCCCAGAAATATTTACTGCTCCATTAAAAGGGATGATTTGGATAGACCATATTTGTACCCTCAAGTTGGATTTCCCACGTTCTGCTGTGAATGCCATTCCTTTGAGAAAGGAACCTCAAGCTTGTATCATTGAATCAAACATTCAAGAAATGTGATGGGGGGAAGCAGAGGCGTTAGCGGATGGCAGCTTGCTTAACCGAACTACTAGATGAAAAGCAAATGTATTAAGAACTCTGACGTCAAATGACAGGCATTTTTCCAAGAGAAATTCTGTCAGAACTTCATATAAATCAAAAGATAGATTGTGAAGATTTTTATTGGCAAATAAACTTGTTCATGAAGCAAGATAAATTAATAGGGAGCAGAAAGGTAAGCCAAAAGGCATCTTTATTTTGCAGACCTTGCCTTGCATCTCTGGAATTTCCTGAACTGACAATTGTTAAGAAAATCCAGGGATGGTGAGTTCACATCCACAGTTAACTGCAAAGAAAATTAAATTGCAATCACAAGAAGTGCTTCCTAACGAGGCATATAGATGGAATTTGAGACAAAGGAAAGCATGGGGAAAAGGTACATTTCAGCCAGCTTTGCACTTGTCTAACAGTGGTCACAGCCAGAACCTTAAGGCCAAGGAAATTTAAAACTGTTCTAAACTACTTATGCCTTTGGATGGCTTCCTCTGAGTTTTATGGTGGCATATAGTTCAGCCAGGAATGCAAATTCTGATCCTGGGCTCAACAACTCTCTGGAGACTTTTCCAGACTGTTGCTGCTATGACAATTGGAAAGCAGACAACTGTTTCAGCAACAACAGTCCAAGGGACAGTCTGTCCTCAAAATCACCGCTGCAAATTAAACTTTATTTGCCCAAGCCTAGATTGCTTCTCCAAGAGACAATCTGTGACAGGACTCACAGACAGCAGATAAACACTACATCTAGTACATCAATAATTATCTTGAAGAAGGCAAAATTCATTGCTTTTTGAATATCTACTCAAGCCTGGAAGTTTTAATGTACCTTAAAGGAAAGCGTCACATAAATTTCCCAGTACTGTAGGGTAAATATTCTCAAGTCCACATTTTTTTTCCATACGAAACGATTTGGTAATCAAAATCTAGTAAAGAACTACTAGCAGACACTACCAAAAGGGTCTTTTCTTCATATATATATCCAAGGTGTCTGCCTATCTCCTTTGACTACAGTAATCTACAGAAAAAAATAAATTTAGGCAATGAACTTCAGGTCTGAGATGCATTTTTAGACTATTACTTCTAGAAGCTGCTTACAAAAAAAAAAAATCATAACATTATCTTTGTGCTTACATGTCTTACATATACCTGTGCTTTCACTGGTGGGTTACATCTGAGCTGACAGTATCATTGTTGCATCTGCCTGGTTCTGTGAAAGAAAGGAAATCTTTATCTGCAGCCCAGAAAGCCAACCATATCCTGGGCTGCATCAAAAGGAACGTGACCAGCAGGTCGAAGGAGCTGGTTCTGCCCTTCTACTCTGCTCTTGTGAGACCTTAGCTGGAGTATTGTGTGCAGTTCTGGTGTCCTCAACATAAAAAGGACATGGAGCTGTTGGAACAAGTCCAGAGGAGGGCCATGAGGATGATCATAGAATCATAGAATAGTTAGGGTTGGAAAGGACCTTAAGATCATCTAGTTCTAACACCCCCTGCCATAAGCAGGCTATTGTTGCATTGTTGCATCTGCCTGGTTCTGTGAAAGAAAGGAAATCTTTATCTATTCTAAATGGGTAGAAGTCTTTGCATAAAGGTTTTACCATTAGCTGGTTTTCCCAGTTATTTTGTTTCATCATTAATTGTTTATTTTGTGTTACAGAAATTAAACCTCAGATTTGCTTGTAGTTAAAAACTGTTGGTTTTAGGAGATCCTTGCTCTTAAGGAAAACCTCACACTCAGCATCAAAATCCTGAGTATGGAGAGATAAGCCAACAAATTCTCATGTCTAAAGAATTAATGAATTATGAAAAAATTGCAAAAGTAAAGAAAAATGAATAAAAAAACCCTTTATATAGAATAGTCTTCAGGTGAAATGCTTGTGTGAATTCATCTGAAGTCCTTGAGGTAGGCATGAAAACCTTCTAAGTCCTACCTACTTCTTCAATAACACAAGGAAGTGGAATAAATGACATAGACTTAGCTGGGCAAACAGTACAAGACTTGACACACAGAAAATGGTGTGGGTTTTGCCCTTCTCTTTTGTGTGTTGAGGAATCATTAAGTTCACAATAGCAGCAAGTGAACTATGATCAAGGGCCCTTGCTGAGAGAAATGGGCAATTTGTATTTTTTTGGAACTGCTCCCTGGAGCTTTAACATTCCTCACAGTTTCTTAGACATTTTTACATTGATCAGAAAACATGTTTGCCATATATGTTTGGCAGCTTTATACTTTTTAGCTTTAGCACCTGTGATTCTAATGAGGGCTGGAAACTTATTAACATGCTATAGCCTTCTGGTGCAGACAGTTTCCACCAGAATGGGTCTGATGCTCCCAGTCAGTCACGGGCAATAATAAAACCTCGTGTGTTGGTGCTGAGACAAAGCGAGCTGGGGGAAAAAACTTTGGCTTAGATGTCATGGTGGGTGAAGAAGACTCAGTGTCTGGTAACCAGGTCAATTAATTCTTCTGTACTTTAGTTCATTTGATATAAACACCTAGAGAACAGAGATACCAGCGTAAAAAAAAAATCAACCTACCAACCAGCCAAACAAAACAGAAAAGTCAGATCAAGAAGACAATAGTGTTCTCCAGAATGGAGGTTGTGTTCCTCCTCACTACCATCATAGAATACTGAACATGAATGATTAATGAAATGCAGTAATGACAATGCTGCTTTTCACTATGGTTTGTATATAAACTTTTCTTGCTTTAAATTTCACTTTATCTTCCTAAGCCTAGGTACAAAACATACTGCAAAACAAGGATTTCTCACATGATCAGTTAACAGCGTTGCTACGTTTTTAAAGGGTACAAAATGACATAGGATACTTCTACATTTAACACTTACATCCTATCCAGAGGTGTCTGTCTACCCTGGCACTGCAGTCTCGATCTCTTGTTTATTGAAATCCAGAAGATTCTGAAATGTATTGCTCTTCCCTTCCACTTGTTCAGATGGGAAATGGTATGGGCACAGGTCTCAGCTCCGTATGATGCAGGCATGCAGATGGGGCATACAGAGAAGCACAGGAGCTGCAGCCCAGGCAAGGCATTAGGCTAACTTTCTGTGGGTCTAGACATCAATTTTTAGGTTTGAACTGTTTTCCAGACCTGTAGACACCAAGCAAAGCAATGCTATCATATTTATTTCCTTTAGAGGCTGCAGTCTTCAATGGCTCAAACCCTCCTCAGATATACAGAAGACAATTAACATCCCAATTGCACAGATAGGGAAGTGAGGTACAAAAGTAGGGCTCTAAATCCCTCTGGCCTTTAACTTTGAGCTGTCACACAGGACCAAAACTGATAGATAGCTATATTCTAACCACAGTGCCATGTTCTAGCCCTCTGGCTTTTGGTTTGGGTTGGTTTTGTGGGGTATTTTTGGGGTTGTTTTTTGGTTTTGGTGTTTTGGTTTTTTTTTGGGGGGAAGGGGGAGGGCGTTCCTATAGCATATTTTCTCAGGTGTGAGAGATTGGTTTCAGCTCTTTTGTCTGAAAGACAGTGTCTGAATGCCCTCAAAGCCTACAGAATATACTGCTCTGAGCTGAGCACCTTGCAACTGAGTTGCAAATAAAGCTTTCTATAGAAATCAGTTCACTTCATTTTAAAGCTGCTTGTGTAATATAACCAAATGTTACAAACACAAAAATGAACCAGCATTTTTATCATATTTATCTATTGTACATATTCACTTCATACTAGTTGTATTTTCCTTTCAGCTGGGCTCCAAATTTTTCCATAGGCAAGGAATATGAGTTGGTGGAATATAAAATTATTAGAAAAATTATTTCAAACCAAGTGAAGAATGAGAGAAAATAAGTAAGTCTTTGCTTCATAATGAAAGCTGACAGCTGATTGAGAGGAATTAGAGGAGATGGGAGGGCAAAGGAGACTGTAATATGCTTAACCTGGAATTATTGGCAGCTGTATTATCATGCAAGAGAAAAATTCTGCAGTGAGACAACTGTATCCTGGGCTGCATCAAAAGGAGCGTGACCATCAGGTCAAAGGAGGTGATCCTGCCCCTCTACTCTGCTCTCATGAGACCTCACCTGCAGTATTGTGTGCAGTTCTGGTGTCCTCAACACAAAAAGGACATGGAGCTGTTGAAACAAGTCCAGAGGAGGGCCACGAGGATGATCATGGGACTGGAGCATCTCCCATACGAAGACAGGCTGAGAGATTTGGGGCTGTTCAGCCTGGGGAAGAGAAGGCTGCGTGGAGACCTCATAGCAGCCTTCCAGTATCTGAAGGCGGCTGCGGAGGGACTCTTCATTAGTGACTGTAGTAATAGGACAAGGCGTAACAGGTTCAAACTTAAACAGGAGAGGTTTAGATTGGATATAAGGAAGAAATTCTTTGCTGTTAGGGTGGTGAGATGCTGGAATGGGTTGCCCAGGGAGGTTGTGAGTGCTCCATCCCTGGCAGTGTTCAAGGCCAGGTTGGATGAAGCATTGGGTGACATGGTTTAGTATGAGGTGTCCCTGCTTATGGCAGGGGGGTTGGAACTAGATGATCTTAAGGTGCTTTCCAACCCTAACTATTCTATGATTCTATGAAGTTTCATCACTGTGCACAGCATCTGAGTGTAACAAATGGTGAGTATGGAAAATAAAAAGATTGACACCTTATTTGATCCATATGGTTCTATAAAGCAGCTACTTACAGATCTAGATTTGAGTTATGTAGTTCTTTGCTGATATAAATAAGATACACACACTTGTATAAATAAATCCTCTTCGCTGCTTTTCTACCTGTATTCTCCCAGAGTTAACACAAGTGTCTTGTGAAGCACGCGTATCATGAAACACTGCTATGCATGCCCTTCACTTCTGACAGTTCAGACAATTTCCCAAGCCCACCATTTATTTGAAGCAAGGGTTTAACACAAAAAATTAGCATTCTTAAATCTGAAGTGGATTGGACTTTGGAAATCTTTTACTGCAAAATGTTGCATTTAAGTTTTGTCTTAAGTACTGCAAGTAATACTGATCTGTGTAAAAATCTCACAAATGTGCCCATGTAAAGCACTGATGGGATACTGTAAGACCCAAAGTGTATGCTTACCTGCATTTCATCCATAGAAGACATTAGTTTTTTCCAGAAAAGAGTTGAACATTTTTTTCTCTGACTTAATAGGTCACTGCCTCAATCCTTATCTATGATCCAGACAATTTTTCATATGTTTATGAATCTCCATACTGTTCAGGCAGCATTTGTTGCTTGTGAACTACTCAATACAATGTAAAATAAAGTCCACTATCAAGTAAAAAAAGGCTGCAAAAGCTAAATCATCATTAATCAAAAATTTAAGAATAATATTGAATTAATTAGCACATTAGGAGGGATAAAAAACTGGCCTTTGGAACAGGCATGGAGGATGATGGTGAATGGGTTACACTCAGTATGAAGATCAGTAACAAGCGACGTGTCAAAGGAGTATTGGGTCGGTTAGCTTAGCCTGCAGCCGAACACTAACCCAGCCATTCAGTTACTACCCCTCCAACAGAACAGGGGAGTAAATTGGGTGAAAATACTTGTGTAGTCAAGATAAAGATAGGAAGATTGCTTACCCTCTCAGGCAAAAAATACTGTAGGAAACATAATTAAGTTTATTGCTAATTTGAGCAGTGAGAAACAAAATGAAACAAAACCAAAGAACGTGACACCTTTCCTCCACTCATCCCCTTTTACCCAGAGAGCTTGCCCAGTCTACATTGTCAGACATTTTCAAGACTCAGTTGGGTAAATCTTAGGAAATCTGGTTTGACCTAAGAGCTAAAGCTACTTTAAGTAGCCTGGTCTAGAGACTACCCAGGGTCCTTTCCTGCCTGAATTATCCTATGATCCTTTCACCCTAATGATTCAATAAGTTCAAGAGAAGCATAAAGGAAATGTGATCATCTGACAGTTATGCTAATATTACTCACACCATGAATGCACACAGTGATAAGTTCCATTCCCACTGACGTCAGTGGGAATCCTTCTTTTCATTTAATTTCCAGTAATCTTTACTCAGAATGAATATGAGGAAATAAAATGTTTCGACTCCTGAAAAGTGTAGAGATGGCAAAATGCATGGCAGAACAGATTAAGTACTGATAATGTTCAGTCCAAAACATCTTTAGGGTCTATAAAGATTTCTATAAAGAAAACTTTTTCATTATTTTCTTAATTTAAGGAACATACTGGAAATTTTCTCTCTCCTGGTAAAAGCTTCATTATTTCTGAACAATATATTGTCTTTATTGAGCTGTACCTCTGAAGAATCAAATGTGTCTACTACTACCTTTGGAAACAACATTGAAATCCTGTAATAGAAATGATGGTTGAATACTAAAAATTCTATCTATATATTACTGCTACATTTTTTCCTTCAAATGAAATGCAATCAACCTTTTTGTTTTTTTCCTCCTGACTGGTTTTAAGTGAATAGTTTTAAGATTAGAGAATTTTTTAACACAAATTCTAGTGTAGTACTTCCACTTTGGTCTTAGATAAGTTGCAGTCTCATGGAAGTTATTTATTCCCTTATTCTGTGTCTGAATGTTGAAATCTTAAGAAAGACAAGCACTGAAATGTGGATATAAACATTTGCATACCATTATCCAAAACCTTCCTTTTCCTCATATGGTTCATCACAACTTGAGCTGCATAAAAATTTGAATAAATCAGACGTGTTATTCTCATGGACATATTCAGTATAGTCCATAACTTCTTCATTCTCTGTGAAGACAGAGCTGGAAGCTGGTGACATTGCCAGATGTTACTTCAGAACTATGCAGCATGTTCTATTCTTCAAACCTACCCAGAGTGTGATCCATTTTGAAAGAGGAAATAGGGCTTTCATTCCTATTGCGTGCCATTCACTGGCAATTGCCAGAGCCATCCTTCACTACTGTAGGAGTAGGAGTGCCAGGATAAAGACAGTCCCAAACTCCTGCTCTTTCACACCAGTTCATCTGCAAGTGTCTCTTGGTCTATCCTAAGACACCTCTGCTCTCCACACCTGCAAATAGTCAAATAGAGCAACACTGTATGAAAGGATTACTTTTCAATAACATATGAGTCATAGTATTTATGATGTAGAAATTGGATTTAAATGTGTCCTAAGATTTATGAACAGTTGTTGAAACAAGAATGCTGCTGAGGTGTTTTTATGACTGTAACACTCCTTGTTCACATATTAAAAGATAACTGCAATGAACAGGTACAATGAAGAATTTATTTCTTAAGGTGCAGAGGTTCATAGAAATTTTGAAGGCTATTAAATACTTCATTCCTGGTATTTCTGGAAATACTCTGCTTCAGAGCAAGTCGGCATTGTTTTTCAGCTTGTCTTGTGCCCTGGCACAAAGAATACATTTTCCTACAGGAAGGATTTCCAGGTTTAAGAATCCAAGGAATGCATGTGGTTCTGACAGAATTACTATGTTTGCAACAGTGCATCTGTTTTAGAGAGATCACCACCATTTTTGTAACATGGGAACCATAGAGTTTTATGACAATAAACACAATTTTTTCCTTTTGACATCTCTGGTAAAAATTCTCAGTCTGTTTCATACAAAGATATTTCTGATCATATCAAGACCCCTATGGATATCACGCACAAGCTCCTTTTATGGCAAAATGCATCATCTTTCAGCAACACTTATATTGTAAGTGTATAGGCTCTGCATTTGACAAGTCTGCCAGGGTTTGAAAGTGGCTTTAACTGGTCTCACTTCAGGGTAATACATCAAGTATGAAACCACACATATGGACAAAATCAGAATGCCTGGAAATCACTTCCAAAGAGCTGAAGTAAATTGGAAATTTTGGATAGTCAGTGTCCAAATAAGATCTGTAATGTAACATATTTCATCCCTGTCACAGAAAATATAAAGCTCACCTGAGCTGAGCCATGATGACCATGACAAACCTCTTCCCTGCTCTACTTCTTTCTGGAAAGATTTTTGTTCCTGCTGGAAACATTTTTTGTTTAACTCTTTTCTTTTTACTTGGCACTCATCTTCATTTCTGATTGTTCTACTTTCCTGAAGGATGGAAGTAGCCACAGCCATTTTTTTACAAAAGCTACCCTTAAGCCTTTCCTCTCCAGATCATTTGCAGCCATCTTGTGAGTACCAGGGGAAACAAATTTACAAAAATAGTCTTTGGATAAAAAACAGCAAAAAAGGTTAAAAAGGCCTCTTTCTACCAAATGATGCTATAAAAAGACTGAAAAATAAAGCAGCAGTACCTCAACCAGACTGGAGGTCAGCTTTTCCTTTGCTGCTTGACTTTTCTATCACTGAATACAAACAGCAGTGTTGGATGCCTAACTGTTTTCCAAAAAGAACATATGCATTTTTAAGTATGTTTGAAAGAAACAGTATATGCTGGCTCAAACTTAATACAGTCCTGCCAGCATTCCTTTTCCTTTGTGAGGCAAGTCATGTCCTTGGAAGCTCCGAAGTGCCAATTTAGCAAAGGTCAGCATGATGCACATTTTTGGTATGCCCAGTGATCTTACTCATAACCAGTTAAGACACAAGTATTTGCCATCATATAAAGCCAAAAGATCAGTTTTAACACAGTGTAACAAACTTAAGACAGACCTTGACCTGAAAGATTACTCTTTTTCACTTTATCCAAAAAATATGAATGTACAAAACCTATCAAAGTTTAAGATATTTAAACTAAATATTTGTTTTGGGCTTAAATCTCATTTCTTATATTTATTGCACTATTTTTATGATTTCTTTTGAACATTCCCAGCTTGTAATGTATTTAATACAGTCTTCCATCATTCTAATTATTCTTTTTTCCTGGCAGTTTGCCTTTTTTTTCTGTGGGTTTCACCTTCCCTGTTCTACACATGGCCAAAACAGTCAAACCAATCTCCTGACATCTGCTAAGCATTCAGTGAGGTGATAATACCTGGGTAACTATATATGCTTTTTTCAAGTTGTCAGTGTTTACTTCCTTTGGAAACTGACAAGGGAAGATGATACATTAGAATTCAATATCAACCAGAATAAATAAAAAATATATAAATAGCCTTACAGAATCTAGAAAACTGATTGTATGCGGTCTTCCCACCCATGTCTCAATTGCAACCAGAGCATTTTTGCCTTTGCCAGTACTGAGAAAAGTTTGTTTAAATTATTCTGTAGGAGCCTCACAGGTGCAGACATTCCCATTTGTCAAGCTCTCCAAAGTGTATTTCTACTCATTGTGTAAGAAATTATCCTAGTATTTAAACTGTTTTGCCTGATGCATTTTATCTTTTCCACTGTTGACCTGGACATATGGTTGTATTTGTCTTTCTTAAATTTTATGTATTTAAAAATTGTTATTAAATGCTTCCTCTTCTACTTCATCTTTCACCCTTTGTATGTCAAGCAGAAGTTATTTTATGCTTCTTGCAAGCTATACTAAAAAATATCCTAGTAGATTGTTATTTTCAGACTGGGTCATACTCTAGCTGCCAAATATGCACAAGAGCAGCTACTTAACTAGTTGTTCCCCAGCTATATTAGGATTATTTTTGCCTAAACTATTACCTTGCATTTGTCATATAGAATTGCATCCCTAATAAATTTAATTCTGTTCTTTTAGAGTCCTCATTTTATATATATATATATATTTTTAAGGGTATATCTGAGATTAAAGCAAGTATGATTCTGAGTTACTAATGAAGATGTGACATCCATGACTAGCTTAAAAGACTTCAAGGATTAAAATATTTATTACAAAGTGTTGCAGGTTGAGGGATTAGTTAGGTTTTAGCTTATGCAAAACCAAAAGAGTAATAACTTGCCCTGATTTGTATCTTTTGACCTATAGGTAAGAAGCATTGGTCCACTCTTCCAAAGTTGGATGTTGCCTTTCTAACTCTTGTCATTGATTATAATAAAATACTGTAATGAGTTCCCTAAAAGGGTTATATTTACTTCTGTTTATAATCTAAATCTAGGATAGATTTTTGTTAAGTGAGTCTCCCATCTTGGTCTTGCACCAGGACCTCAGACTTCCTTTTTTTTTTTTTTGGCATCTAACTGGAATTTTAGGGGAAACTACTAGGGGAATTCTGATAGATGTGAACAATTGCTAAAAATTATCAGGAAAAAAAATTTTCCAAAAATATTCTATTTCAGATATATTTTAATGTTTAGCTCAACAAATGAGGAGGCACCTTTCTTTGTATAATTTTAATAAACAATATTTATTCTCACTAATTCATTCCCAGTTTCTCTGAGATTCCTAAATTCTAAGACAGACATCTTTTAAAAGAGAAGCTTGTTTTCAGATGGTCTTCTCAGGATACCAACTTTCTCCCCTTGGTTTCTTTGGACTAACTATTTATACCAGCCTGAGTGCTGCCTCCTCTGTGCAGGAGAGGATTCACGTTTGAGAGCTATCTTGAAATGATGATTATCTCTGTCAGTTTCTGCAGATGCCAGACAAGACCAGCACACTTTCTGGTCAGCAAGCTACATGCTGAAAGTTTGATGAGACCTCATGTTTTCAGCTTTGAATCACTGTTTTTCCCTTGTTCACCTTTATCCTTGAGCATTTCATCAAGATGCAAAGCTTACAGTGAGACAAGGAGGATGGCTAATGCATCAAAGCTGCTCTCTTGTTCTGATGGAAACATACACAAGCACAAACTAGAGTATGTTCTCTGTTCATAAATTGCAGCAAAACCACTTAATTGTGCCCTATTTTATGTCAGCATCCTCAACTGTTCATTAAGCCCGTGGATTACTACACTATGTACCTGTGATGTGTTTTGGCTGTAGAAGGGAATGCAGTCTTTTCAATTAACTGCTTGTTTTCTTTGTAATCCTTTTACTGTTTAAATATTGTATATATTTTGAATAAAATTCTGTCTGCTGCCTTAAACAGAAGTATTAATGTTATACTGTATAAACCTCCTTAAACCTCCTTCCAAATTCAAAACCAGAAAAAAAAAATCTTGATAAAGTAGAATAGCATGTTACTAGGTTTCATTTTTATTTTATTTTATTTTATTACAGAAACATGGAAAAGTTTCTCGAAAAACTGTATTTATTTACTTCCAAATTCATAACCTCTTTCGGAATAATGTGCATTGTTGTACATAATACCATAGCTTTTAATGAATAATATTGAGTGGTTTATTGCTACCATCCTCATGTTCTCACACAATTCATTGTTATCAGCTACAAAATGAAGCACTATTCAGCGATGTGATATCCTAACACTAGTGACTTAGGATATGGATTCCTGTTCCGGTCTTTCCCCATTAATCTTCTCTAGGAAAAGGCTAGACTTTGGTGAGGTGACTATGTTCCCCTACAAGGTAAAAAAAGGGGGCAATAACCCCTAGTTCCTAAAAAGGGAAAAACTGGAAAAGAAAGATATAAATCTTTAATGTTCTTCACCACAATTTATCTTGATCAAGACTGGATTTCTTTGTTCTGGTTTTATGATTTGTTCATTTCTTTAAAAGATCAAAATGCTTACATAGATTGACAAAACAACTGAGAATCTAATCTAATATACTTGATATTTCTTTTGCTGTTAAATACTTAAGATTCTCATGCATATTATGACAAAGAAAAAAAAAGTCAGTAACAAGAAAACAATCTTGTTTCCAGTCTCTAACAAGGAACAGAAAAAGGAACTGCAAAACCACATGGACACAAGGCCACTCCAACAAAAGACAGCCTGTGTGCAATGTGTTTATGTGAAATTCATCAGGAACTGGAGGGACAGGCAGCAGCAGCAGCCTTGTCTCTGCTCTGTTTTAACTAGACTGAGCCGCACACAGAAGCTCAGTTCCAGTTTTCCTTGCAGAATCCGACGTCTCATGTTCTCTGGAATGAAAGAAATCAATAGAGGGGTCTCATCTGCAGTTGGTAAGAGCATTCCTTTCACCAAATGATGAGTAAGAACACAGAGGAGATTCTTTTTCCAAAGGGAACATATTTGTCTTTTCCAGAAAATACCTTGTGATGTTCATAATAGGTTCTTTTTTGTATGAAAGGCCAATCTACAAAACATGAGTTCTGCTTATTTGACTGAAAATTAACTGAGACCCTTAGAAAGAAAAGGCATAAACATAATCTCCAAGGCTTCTAATTTTCCCTTCTCTTGCTCTAGTGTGTGGCAAGCTATCAACTGCTAAGTGCTGAACAACTGAAAACACATGTATAGGTTGGGTAAGAAGCTGAGAGTGTCCTGAAGAGGGTTTCATTACATGCTTATGATGCTTACTCCATCATATGCACACACTGGGAAAAGTAGAACCTTACAAAAGGGAAAACTACAATTACAGCTGATGCTGCCTGAGTCTAGTGGAGAGCCAAGATGGTGTTTCAGATGGTTTGTTTATCGCAGTCTAACAGGGTTACAAGCTGCTGACTTTTCAACAGATATTTCCTTTCATGGCAGGGATGAGTTAGTGAGCATTCCACGTGAGTGTGGTCTTTTCAGCATGACACTTTTGTCTCATATCTCATATTTCAGTGTAGCCTTTTGTTTGTGTGCACACAAAATTTCCTACCAGGTGCTGGTTAAATGGGAATTGTTCAGAAGCATGTATCAATAAAATGGAGAGCAAAGTATTAAATTCTGATTTTCAGTCTAAGCAAATGTTGAAGTTGGATCAGTTACTGGGAGTCTTAATAAACCAGAGTGAGATGACATTCTGTAAAACAGTGTATGCACTTCCTTTATGTTTCAAGACCTGTGAAGAAAAGATATTAGTACAGGTCTTTCCACTCACTACAAGGCCTTTTGAGAATTACTCCTTCTATATGGCCAATTTACTATGCTTGTACGTATTAAAAGGTTGGAAATTTCTATTGCTTGCCAGGCAAAACTTTTGGAGAATGCACTGGAAGTTAGTTTGGAAGGTATTTTGTGGCCTGGAAATAACTACACATTTTAATTGCCAGGTATATATACTTTTTAAAAGGAGAATAGAAAGAAAAGACTTACTGCCCATAACTATACATGATTCATTAATAAAATAGCAGTTGTTTCAGGAACTTATTTACATCTTTCTTTAGACATTTAGTAGATGCCTAGGTTAAGAAACAGGGCTCCCTCTGTGGTCAACATAGAGAACTATACCTCTGCAACAATGACTTAGAATCAGTCATTTATAACTTAACTTTGCTGCTTTGATTTGTCCTTTTCAGGCATCAGTCTTTCTCCACTGACAATAGAGATGGCTGATTTTACATATCTATTAGTTTCTTCCATGTCAGTGTTGGACTGTAACAAAGAAGCAGTGTTGTCAGGATATGGTGGCAATGGTATGCCCTAAAGAAATGCCTCTAGTAGGCATAAATAGATCACCTTATGTTTTCACATTTTCATTTCTTGTCCTCCTAGACAGTGCCCTCTACCATATGTAGAAGCTCCATATCAAAAGCAGATAAAAATCAAAAAAGCTCCATATTTTGTTGCTTATTCGAAAATGTATTTGAGAAGCAAATCATGTTTGATGCTGTTTCCAGCATCTGATTCATATTAATACCCCTTCTTTTTTCAATTTAAAAGTATTTTCTATAGAAAATACAGAAGACAAATGTTTAGCAGTCCAACTGCATGTTAAGTAGTCTGATGGACAGCAATTTGGGTGGCTAAGCAAGCAACAAATGTTTTCTAATTGTAAAAAAACCCAAACAAATTACCATTAAGAAGTCCCAGCAAAATCTGCTGCCATGTGGAAAATAGGACTGAAATAGCACAGGAGCTATGATACGCAAGTCCTGAGCTACTTGAATCAAGGTCTTATTTAATTTTTGCATTTGGAAATGCAGCTATGATGTTCATTACAGAACAGTGAAATGATTGTGCAGTTAGCCGTGATATTACTTTGGGACAAGCCTGAAAAACAGATTTTCTGATTTGCTAGGAATATGAGTTGAGAGTTGTACCATACTTGTAGGAAAGGACATGACATCACCTTTGTGTGCCCTATTCTTATTAAGATAAGCATGAATCATCTCGTTGTGCTCGTGGCATCCTGATGCCTAGATTGGTTATGGAATTTGGACTTTAAATCACTAAGGTGAAGATGGATGTTACATTTTCCAAAGGATGCATCTGTAATTTCAGGAAATTAAGCAAACTGCATTTCAGTTTGCTCCCATAGATCTTTCTGTCTCTGTTTGCCCTCCAAGATCCACATTCTGGCCCATGTATGACTGGAGTCATGCCTAATTTTACAAATATCTCAACAAATTCTGTAAAGGACTTCCTAGACTAAAGAAGCATTTAAAAGCAATAAAAGCAATAAAGATGGAGAGATGTGACCCTTTAATTTGTAAAACTCTTCTGTCATGAAACAACTGTTTCTTGTAGTAAAATGTAAGGGTATATAAGCAACTGCTACAAATCCTTCTTTTCACCATATTATCTCATGTCAGATGATTAATTATTATATTCAGGATAACTAAGACTATAAGTACCAAATATGAATTCAAGGTTATTGAGTACAGCCTGCTGAATTCAGAGGATTTAGTATATTAATGTAGCATTTTTATTACATTTGACTATCCCTGTTGAGGAAAGGAAAGAAAAAAACATCTGAAACTTTGCAAGGCAATATCTGTTTGGAACTAAAATAGGTTACATAGCAGAATAAAAAATGTGCACAGACACCAGAGGTCAGTGAAACCTATCTTGTCAGCAGGGATCAAGCTTAAGAGTAAGACAAAGGTGCAACTTTAACCAGCATCTGAAATTTATTACATTTCCAAATGTAAATTCCAACACACTTGGGGAATTTGAGCTCTGAGTCTGTATAATATTTCGTACTTATCCAGTCCCACACCCCTAAGTCATATATTATTTTTGAATGTTTTCTTTACTTTGTTTTTACCTTTTACATCACAATTATATTCATTTGAACTAAATATGTGTTACATAGGAATTAACAACATATCCTTTAATAAAATTGTTAAGAAAGACAGTGTTACACCTTAGCCTGAACTTGCGGATGCCATTAAGGGAGTGGAACACAATGTATATTTTTGTTGCTACGTATAGGAGGTCATTAACAAATTTTGTAGTGTTCTTTTTCATGCAGCTATGATTCATGGAGAATTCTACCCTATCTGGTTAAAAAACAACACAAAGCAGATCAAAGTCACAGAAAGATCAGGGCTGGAATGTCACCCTGGCTCAGAATAGTGAAGAATAGGTTTTCTATGGGATTATGCAAAGTTCCTCTTTCTCCAGCTGTCATCCCCCATTTTACTGGATTTTTTTTTTCCCTCCATTTCTTTCCCACTCCTCCTTTTACAAGTTTTCTTATGGGAAAAACGAATCAAAGAGCTTTTAATTTGTATCTAGCTTTTAAGTTCAAGGTCAGATTGGATGAAGCATTGGGTGACATGGTTTAGTGTGAGGTGTCCCTGCTTATAGCAGGGGGCTTGGAANGGTGGTGAGGCACTGGAATGGGTTGCCCAGGGAGGTTGTGAGTGCTCCATCCCTGGCAGTGTTCAAGGCCAGGTTGGATGAAGCCTTGGGTGACATGGTTTAGTGTGAGGTGTCCCTGCTTATAGCAGGGGGCTTGGAACTAGATGATCTTAAGGTCCCTTCCAACCCTAACTATTCTATGAGTCTATGATTCTAAGAGCTCCAAAGCCTAAGTGAGCCCGAGATCAGATAAAGTTTATAAAATCCAGCTCTAACAGGAATCATTTATGATAGTCTTTCTTGAAGTTCCTGCTAAGCAATATGGCAGCCATCTTTCATCTTCTCTTTTTATCAAGACTGTTATTTCCCTTACCTTTAGAGAATGCAAATCAGTGTAGCTCCACTGAAAGCAACTCAATTGTACTGATTTAGAGCAGCTGAGATATTTTTCTGCCTTCTGTTCTGTGCTTATTTGGTCTTTAAATTATCACACTATATTTTTGGTACTTAGATATTTGCTCCATACTAATTTTGCCTAATCGTTTTTATTTTTCATTCAAGATTGCTTTTAACTTTCCTGCAGTTCAAAGATACACTCCCTTTCCTCTTCTGCATTTCTCTGCTGAACATTTTCTTTTGGAACATCCTGCAGATTCTTCCTTTGGGAGGAACCAGGCCTCTGTAATAGTTATTATGTCCTAATTTTCATTTGTCATCCTTGTGTCTACCATTGAGCTTCTTTCTCTGTTTGCACTTAGTTAGAAGCATTTAATTTATTTTCCAGTTTCCTCAAAAATAATCATGATGGAGTTTTTATGATTTTCCTTGTTTTAACTTTGAGTTCCTTTATGTATCCTCTATAATTGCAATATTATAGACATTTACTCAAAACAGTGATCTCCGTTTATCTCCATGTTAAAATATAATCATTTTCTTTTCTCTTCACCAGAAAGAATTAGTTCTGACTTAATATGTCAAATTTTTGGTGTTCTTTTTTTCTCTCATTCCCATGTGTGTAAGGAGGCATATTAGGTTTTTTATCTGCTGTTTTGCTCAGTGATAATACTCTTACTCTCAAAATGCTTTTACAGGCAAAATGGAACACACCATATATAGGAAGCTATGAATCTATTACTAGTCCAACTCATGCTTTAGCAGTCAGACAAACAATTCTTAAAAAAAAAAAAAAAAAAAAAAAAAAAAAAAAAAAAAAAAAAAAAAAAAAAAAAAAAAAAAAAAAAAAAAAAAAAAAAAAGCCTTCTAATAATGCAGTTATCTTGTTGCACAAAACCATCCCAGCATTTACCCCTTTTTTATGGTACTATATTCAACTTTCCGGTACCCCTCTAAGTCATAACCTTAAGAGTTTCTGTCTTCATCAAAAAAAAGTGATGTGATGCTTACAATGCATTGTCAATATCCCTGTCTTCACCAGGAGAGCGGGATGCTTGTTATGAGGATTTCTTTCTTCTCAGAAAGTGCACAATGTTGGTAGTGATGCTTCTTTCCTCCTTTTTCATAGTATTAATGTGTTTTTAATAAAAAAAGACTATATATTTTTTTTAAAAGTCTGTTCACTTGAACTTTCTTCTTATTGGTTCCCAGTTGCACAGTTCTTCTGTTCTTCTTATCTTTAACATCTCTCTTTTCTTTTTCTGACTCCCAAGGTTGCACTCCTTCAGTGGCTACTGATTTGTGTTTGCAGTCTGGGAGATCTGGAATTATCTTGAGCCTGTGCTCTTATGCATTGATTTTATTTTTTTTTTTTTCCATTCATATACAGTTCATTCCCTACAGAATAGGTGCCTGTCATAACTGTAAACTAAAATTGAACTGCAACAACCTTAGACATTGGTTACCTGACTGCTAGACAGTTGCGGCCACAACTGAAAAAAGATAGCACCATTCTAGGCCAGGAAAAGCCCAGGTAAATCCACATACCTGACTTGTCAGGCTAGTACAAAAGCCAGAGTAAGGACATTGAATTTTGACTTCCTGGGGAAATCTTTGCTTTTAAATAATCAGCATTTTTTTTTCAGCAATTACCTGAAGTTGCAAGCCAAAATTGTTGCCTCTACAGCTGATAGCACAACTTATTAAAAGCCAGCCACAGAAAAAAACTGAATAAGTGCTGCTTCTTTGCATCATTATTGTACAGGAACATCTGCTTAGGCAGTGTTCCCACAGAGGAACAAAACTACATGATCAAAGCCCCATTGTGATAGAGCAGATTAGGGGATGGGAAAAAGAAAAAAAAAAGATCCAGTACTTTCCCCTTATAAAACCAGAATTTAGCCATTCCAAGATGCCAGGAAAATGGCTTATGAAATGAGAAAACCTTGAAAAGGGTACTAAGTACTTTAATAGCTCCAGTACATTTGGTATACTGGCAGCAAAAAGTCTTTTCCACCAGAACTTCTGCCACAGATCACCACACTTCTTAAGAAATACGGGCCACTTGAAGCCACATGAAAGCAGGTTTGAATTCCAGCACAGAATCTGAAGCAGCAGAGAACAAATGAAGAAACAATAAGTTATTATTATCTTCCATGAAAGGGCAGGAAGTATAGGTCAAGAGCACCACTTTCTTCTCCGCTGTAAGAACCACAAATCAATTTCCTGGTTCTACTTGATGAAGAATGGTAATTTCACTCTTCACAAATGGTTGTCCTGGTCGACAACCAATTACAACACTCACTCTTAGTGAGATTTATATTCTTTACTAGTGAGTTTTTCTGTACCTCATAACAATTAGCAGGAAGTGCTGAAAGTTCCTGCAACAGATCCTTTTCTTCCTTCAATGACACAAATTCACCCAGAAACTACAAATAACCTTAAAATAAAAATGCTGTGTAAAAGGAAAGCATCTTTACTCCTTCAAAAATCTATTAAGTGCATGAGTCTAATTTTAGCTGCTGAACCAGTGTACCTTACTAAGTTGTTCTTGCTGTTTGTTTCTCACTCCCTCCAGAGCTATCAGCAGCAAAAAAGAGGTATGATTTCAATGCTACTTTGGCTGCACTAGCATTCTTGATCTGAAATCAATGCAAAGTCTCCAGGGAAACAATGGCAGTTGGAATGTTTGAGTTAGATTTTATGTTTAAATTACTATACAGAGAAAGGTTTTGTGTCAACTTCAAGAAACCAGCTACCTAGTTAAGGATGACATTTCTATACAACAGCTGAAATGGATTTTAATGTCTGGGACCAGCAGTTTCCTAGCAGAAACCCATAACAAGGTGAAAAAACACTTTCCAATTGATATTTCCCTAGTGTTATTGCCATCGGACTACAAAAGGGGTAAGCAAAAAGGGTCAAATATTTCCAGGTTTCAGCTGCTGCTGCTGTATAGAAAAAGAGGTAACTCAAAGGTAAAAGGGGAATAGCAGCAGATGGAAGGAGAATAATGTTACTTCCCTTGTTTTAGGTCAATTTTTCTGGTCATCTTGGTGCACAGACTCTGTAAGTAGGATGTATGCAACTTGAAAGTGAAAAATAAATTTCAGTTGATTAGCACACAAAAATTACTTAGGATTTTATGAGCTTTTAGATAACCATCTACATGCTCAGCACCCCAGTACAACATGCAGAAAGTCTTTGCTGGCTATGCAGGAGAGGAAGATTGTCTCTTGAAGCTTCTGAAGAAAAATTCTCATTCCTGCTGAGGTGCCTTTGTCCCCAGCTCCATCAACACTGGTGAACCTGATAACTCAACCCAAAGCTTCCTAACCAACTTCAAGCATTCCCTTACATTTCCATTACTACTATATACCTTCCCTAGTTGGTATTTCTCTTATTGAACCCTTAGGCTACTAAAGATTCTGACTTAAGAACGCCACCTCTTCCTTTCTTTTCTTTTTACAGACCAGCTCACAGCTCACAGTCACAGCTGAGGAATTTATTCTGCAGTCTGAGCCCAGGTAATATTACCGAGGCTGGTCAGGGCCTGGGATCCTGGGCTAGCAAAGAGGAAAGGTTGCAGTAGGGCTTATTGAGACACTTATGCTAAGGAGAGATAAAAGTTCCAGAACAGAATGTATACTGAGCCAAAAATATTTCTTGCCAGGTCTGCGTGGATGCAGTGAGAATTTGGAAATATCATGCTCAAAAGCAAATCAAAAATAGTAAACAAAAAAGTTAATCAATTGATTCTGCCAAGAAGCCTGCATTAAATGCTTCATTTTATATTGAAAGAAGTTAGGTAGGTTGCAATCAAGATATACAAAATGGGATATTTTTTTTTTTTTAGTTGTAGCACTTCACAAGTGTTTATAAACTTTCATATTTTGCACTGTTCTATATTCATGATAAGGCATAAATGAAAATGTTCGTTACAATGATCTCAAGTTAGCATATAAACATTTTAAAAGCACAGTTTCAAAGAGTTTAGTAGTGTAGGCAGAAAGGAACAGCAATGATTTATTTAGTTCAGAAAGTTTTGAGTACTCTGATTGAAACTTGCATATTGACTGACAGATAGCAAGCCTGTCCAGACACAAGGTGAAAAAAGTTTGATCAATATGTTCTCTTCTCTTTGAGCTCATATAAATGCAGGGTTTTTGAGAAAGTCATGTTCTCTCTTTGTTTTTGTTTTGTTTTGTTTTGTTTTCAAAATTATTTGACAAGAAATGTCTCAACATATTTCAACCCATGGATCATATTTACAAGATGTTTGTATATTTATGCTTCAAGGTTGTTATAGTACAGGGATACCTTAGATTTGAACAAGTTTAAGTAGTTGTTTACTATTACCTTTAGCTCTCTGACATATGACACACTTTTTGATCAACAAAAGTCTGTTGAAACTCAGAGACTCATGCACTGTTCAAAATTCTTGTGAAAAAGAAGTGAGAGTATATTTTGCATTTTGTGAAAGTCTTTCTTTTCCTAAGACTATTTAAATTTTTTGTTCATTATCTTTCACATAAGAAATTACTCTTTATCACATATATGAATATGTGCTTTGTGACCAGCAAACACCTAGTCTTAATAGATTGAAGGACCATGACATCCATGAGTCTAGCCTTTCTAATCAAACTTTGCATTTAAGTTAATGCTGCTATATTCCATCAAGTATGTGTGCCTGTAAGGAAATTCAGTCTCTTTGCAGAGCCATATATAGCTTTTTCTGTGTTTTGTTTAATTGTTCTGTACCTCAAATCCCTTTGATTTGTTTCCATTTTAGCATACTGGTGTGGCCACTGGTGTCTACTCTTCTCTACCACCTCATCTACTAAAAAGGAGAGAGTATCAATTTCCCTCAGTTCTCTTCCTGACAGTATTTTAAAGTAAGAAAAGAATAAGTAGCTCATAAGAAAATAATCTTTATTCCTGTAGAAGCACACATATGTTGTGTGAAAATACTGTGGTCATTGCAATCACTTTAATGAAAGAAAGATTCTTTCTAAAAATACCTTTGAACAGTACTTCATTTTTATTTCCTGAACAAAACAAAATCTTTTCTGAGTCCTAGACCAAAAGAATTAAGCCCATATTATTTCTGTTTATAAATCATTAGTCATAACTATTCCCAGCCAGTAAACCTGATGTTAAGAGGCAGAAACATGCACACATTAGTCCCATCCAGTTACTACTGCTCCCTATTGACTCAACAGCTGCTGACTACTGAATATTCAATCTTATTGCAAAATTTGAAGACCTTTATATTTAAAAAGTAATAAATCATTTCAATTATGTAATTTTTCTATGTTGAAATTCAGTGTCAGAAGTAGTACCTCTTCTTTCCTTTCTAACTTATCTTCACTCTCTTCAGATTACTCAATAAATGTGCTTTGTTAGTATTCTTAAAACTACAGATATTGATTGCATAGTTATAAAATTTTAAATGCATATCATTTTCCAGATATATCCAAGACTTGTCAACCAGTGATAATTCAGTGACATCCACAAACTTGTAACTATATGGTAACGTATGCAAGTTTATGATCCCATTTTAATTTCTACACATGCAATGCTCAACATTGCATGATAGCTTTCTTTACTCTTTACAGACTGTTTTCAGTCCTGCTTGCTCTGAACTTTGTTATTCTCTCCAGGGTAGAACTAAGAAGAGTTTAGTCCTGGTCAGTTGAATGAGGTGTTAAAATCACAGTCAGTTTCCATTTCACCTGTTAAAATTTCTGCTTCTATTTCAATCTCCTGCTTCTATTTCCTCTCTTGTATGCCACATCAGGTGTCCTTGGGCTTGAGTTATGGGAAGAGAAGACCCCTGCCGACTTCTCCCTACAACCCCTGGCAGCTTTTCTCAATGCCACCATAGCTGCCCAACTCTAGAAATAGCTGGTGACACATGACATCTGTTTCATATTAATATGCTCTTGCTAATTTGCATAGTAAATGGGAACACACATATAACTTGTAGGTAACATCTTGGACTGCAAGCCATTTGCTTTACTGTGCTCATTCCATATGGTAAAATTCAAATAGTATTAATTAATTTTAATTCTAGAAATCTGCAAAATCCTGCTAAATCTCAGCTAAGGAGGACTGGAAATAGAGAACTGTGGCTATGGGTAGTTAATATTGATCCTAATATTGTTAATATTATTGCTATTATTAATGTTAATATTTTTATTGTTAATCTTATTGTTATATATTATTATTATTGTTGTTAATATTAATGTTAACTATATTCTAATATAGTTAATATTGACATGCTGTGTCCAAGGCACAGAGTACTACCAGCAGGTAAGGGAAAGAGTCTGGGAGATAGAATCCCCGTATTCAAATGCCTTTGGCCAAGACATTTCTGGATGTTAATATTTAATCTAAGTATAGTATTACTAATTTTTCCTGCCTCTATAAATTGCAATCCTTAGATAATATCTGTAAAGGTGCTTTGAATTGCTCATGTAGAATTCACGATATTCTGTTATATTATTATATTCTGTTAGTACTTTTTAAACAAGTTTTATTGCTACAATTGTCTCTTCATCTCTGATTCCAAGTGTGGCAACTGAAAATAGCATATTTCTCCTCTAAGTCACTTCTGTCATTCATGAGGTCTCTTGGATCTGTGTATTTAAATAGTTCAAATAGGAAAAAACAGTAATGTTTTGACATTTTGTTTTTTTGAATGTGCTTTGGTATTAACTAGTAGCTTCCTGTGTTAGGCAATAAAGCAAAGCATTTTTTTCCATAAGTGGAATTTCATGTATTATCAAACTGAGTTCTCCCTGTTTATAATAGTTTTCCCATGTGTTTATTTAAAGGGTCTTACTGAATCACAACTTGAATATTTTGATCCCAATTTATTTTGATTCTTTTATTATATTTGGGTGAGCTGTAAACTTGAATCATTGTTATTATTTATTAATATGCTGCTTCGGTGGTATGGATGTGGAATAAAATATTAAATATTTAAATCCTTTAGATGACATTTACAAAAATAGTCATCAGAATTCAGTTAATAGAGAAACTATCTTGTGATATTTTACTCATGAAAATGCAGAAAAAATCTCAGAAGCACAACTCTGACACTTATTGTCATTTTTCATTTATATTTTGTAATTTAACATTTGAGTGTCCTTTCCACTGATGCATTGATAGTTGCATTAAAATCCATATTCAAGTTACATTTTACACAAATACAGCTTAAGACATAACTTTTAAACCTTGTACACTTTAGGTAGCATTTACTTGCTCACCATGTAAATAGTGTTATACAGCATGTTTCAGATTTATGTCCCTGAGTTGATGTTTTATAATGCAGACATTTTTTCAAAATGCTCTTGGATCTATGTGTTCTCCAGAAAATCCTTAGAAATTATCAACTCGAAACAGAACAGCTTTACTTTATTTTTTTTTAAGTACAGTTAAGATTTACTCTGTAATAAAGTTTCTAATCATATTTATCCCTTGTTGACCAGTACACTACTGACCCAGTTCCAGTTGGGTTATCTCCTATTTTGGAAACAGTGTGGACATACGTTATGGAGGCTGCTCCCTCAATTGTTTATATTCACATTTTGCACATAGTTTTATCAAAGCTTTGGATAAAGAAACGTAGAAAACCTTCACAAAAGACACAAACAGTTACACATCTGTGACAAAACTTGTAGGGATCCCTGCAAGACTACTATATCTACGTGTGTGTGGGTGTGTGTTCACCTTAATGAAGTTAAAATAAATTGGAAATGAGAAAGAAATTAAAAGACAATAATTGTGACTGCTGTATTAACAAAGAACAGCACAGATGTACACTGTAATCCTGTATTCTACTTAAAGGAATTACATGTCTCAGCTGTATTCTAGACTGTGAGCTATCTTCAAAAGTCACCTCTCTTTTTTTAGTCTATTTGAAATCTTTTTTACTAAAGTTCCTTTTCACTTTAAGATATAAATATTCAGTTCTTCGGTAAAAACATGAGTTAGTATCAGAAAGAATACCAATGAAGGCTAATCTCCAGCTTCTTTAGGCAAAAAGAGAGAGACAGACAAATTCCTCTTCAGAGAATGACTCAGGAGAGAAGCTTGATTTAGACTGGTCTTTGTATTTAAAATTAGCCACTGTGAATAGCTGCACTTACTAATTCTGAGATCATAACATTGACTGACAACTTTTAAAGTCCCTTTTTATGATCTTTAAAGGTCCCTTCCAATGCAGGGAAGGACCCTCCCAGGCCTTCAAAAAAGGGGGGGAACCAAACGCTAGCCCGAAAGAGGCACATTGAACTGTATACCTACTATAAGCATGGGTATAGGAAATAGACATGCACCATCCAATAATTTCTCACAAAACAAGGATTCAACTTTTAGCTCTGAAGCACTCAGATTTATCTACTATATCAGCTAAGGATGCATAGATTTTCTATAGTCCCATGGATTCATAGAACTAAAAGCCTACCTACTGTTTGCTCAGTTTTGGGTTTTTACAGAACAAACATTAATTAATCCAGTGTGTTTAGGAAGGAGTTTAATTTCCCCACTAGCATTAAAATCTAGGATTTATTTTTTTTTTTAAAGAGATAAATGAATCTCATCTCTGCCCAGCACAGGACATTGACTGTTTGATTGTGAGGGAATGTGAGGACCCAGAAGCAGAACATCTTTTAAGAATAGCAGTTTGGCCAGCCCATCCTTTTTTCAAATATGGGCAGTGTGTAGACAGGAGGAAAGTTGGGCTATCAGCTCACCCAGAGAAGGACTTGACTGAGGCTATCACAGCTATGTAAGGGCAGAAAGGATTAATTTTACTACCTAATGGTTACTACAGTTGATTAAAATGATTCACCAGGTTGTTCAGCTTTCTCTCCCTTCATCATAAACTCCCATTAGCTGAACTCAGTTGTTTAACCCATTTCCTGTGAATAACAAATATGTTCTCTTCTTTAAGCAGCAAGACAATGCAATTTACTTCTCTAGTGGACTGTGTGCTGATTTCAGCTGCAGATTTTGTGGATTTTTTGTCTAGAATCTGACTCTCATTCTATATTGACACTGCTTGGTCTCTAGTTAAGAAGAAAACTCCAGGAAACATATAGCAAATGATAATATTTCCTACCTTATAATTCAGTGGTGTTTTCTCACCTTAAGATTGCATTCATCTTTGCTTGCCAACTTTTCTGATAGAATCTAGCTGAGAGAGTTAGGGACTGATGATGAAGGACACTGTGTAGTTACAAGGCAAAGAAAACTTACATCTGAACAGCTCTTAGTAAGGCCAAGCTTAATACGAATCCAGACTTGACAGTTATTTCAGTCTCAGTCACCTTTTTTATTGTGCAGCAGGCAGAATACAGAAAATAATTAGGCTAGAAATCCAACTGCTTCTAGTATGATTCCCTGAAATAAGGAAAATTACTCTGTGTTGTGGATTACTCCATGACGTACTTTAGGTTTCCTGTGTTTTCTTCTGATACACTCAGTGCCACTCACTGACCAGGCTTTGGGACCTAAGTGTGGAGTGGATATTCATTTTCACCTGATACTCTTGTTGCGGAAAAAATGCAGTCCATGAGGATTTTCTGTACTGTCGTAGCTCAGAAGCCTGATGCACTGAGGTGAAGTTATAACTTTGGTATAGTGATCATCACAAAAAGCGCTTCATGAGAGAAGTTAGCTTCCAAGAGTTGCTTGCTGAAAGCCACGGCAGGCAATGATCAGCTGGCAGAAGTAGTGTTATCACAGTCAATAGGGGCTTATGGAGTCTTTGCAACACACAAGGGCATGCCCAGGAACAAAGGACAGAAAGAAATCAGCTTTAAAAGAGAAAGAAAAAGGGGAAATCCATAAGAAATCAGCTGGCCAAACCCAGCGTAGACAGATGCATCCTCAGAGAAGAAAATATGAAAAATAAACTCTGTATGTTTTCCTTGGTTTTAGGAAATTTTTATAAAACACAAAAAATTGGTGTTTTACACAATGCTTCATAGAGAGGCTGTACTCAGGTCAGCCCTTCTCTTGCATGCAGTCATTTGATAATTATCTGCTACAAATGCTTCACAGAATATGGTATTCCCAAAAAATGATGTTTCTGATCCAATGAAAAAAGCCACTTGCTGTTCCTGAAATGTCATTCTAGACAAAGCAACTCCAACTCAGTAGATCATAAGGCATTAAAGGCTGCTTATTTGCAAACAATCACTGAGAGTTAGTATTTCATTGTCTTCAGTCCTTGTGCAAAATGTACTGATGTTATCTCAGTTTGCAAAAAGACTGCATTGAGTTGATCTTCAGGGCAGTGTTACTTTCTGATTAGAAATGTCAGCAGATTCCAGAGCAGGTGTTCGGACTAGTAGTCACTTTGATGCTATAATTCCTGCTCAGACACCTGTGGAATTCTCACATAACCAAATGATTTTTTTGACTGGAGGGATATTAGGTGCCCATTCTAATTTTGTATTTCAAAAGTGAGATATCTGTGTTTTGTTTTGTTTTGTTTCCCATTTGCAGGTGATTGCAAAGGTTGCTCAGACTTTCCCCTGTAATTACATGAAGGACTGTAATACCTTTTTGTTTTGAGACATCCAGTGTCTACCAAATGCTGAGTTAAGCTTTACACTTCCTTCAAGGCATTAATTTCAAGCACACACCTCCATCTTCTAAGCATTTATTTGATCAAGAAAGGGGATTTTCCCACTGCTTTCTTCAGAAATCTAGATTTTGACAATGTTAGAAACTGTTTTAAAGCTCAAACAGATTGTTCCATGTCTATTTTTATGTCTATCTAGACATGTTCCATGTCTATCTATGTTTAAATAGCCTTGGTTTTAAAACCACAGCCTAGTCAAATCATTACCCTCTGGTGTATTCCCTTTGAAGCAGTTCTTTTCAGATGAAGTCACTACTGAGTCAGAAACACAAACTCCTGTTTTGTGTAATGTATATGATTTTTCAAACAATGTTTCATATTAGAAAATTCTGCCTACTCCGCAAACATAGAGGAAGGCAGGTGTGGGAATTTCAGAAGCCACCTAGAGCATCTGGCTGCCAAGTTTCCATGAATTTTAAGGGAAATTTAGCACCCTGACCCTTTGGGAATGTATGAATATTTTCTCTTTACAATGCACTCTGCTGACAAATTGCAAGTGTTTTGCACTAGAGCTTTTTAAAGTTATTTTTTCGTAAACCAAAATAATTTTATTATTTCTCACTTTACTGATGCCACTTAACAGAAAATATGTTTGTTCAGATTGCAAAGATGAAATCACACAACAAGCATATTTACTAGGAATTGTGTTCATAAGGCTTTCAAAAGTACAGATGTTTTCTAGAGACACTTTCCTTGCTTTGGAAGTGTCTCTACTCTTAGAGAAGAAGATGACAGACAAGTAAGTGCACTCCAGGTTGCCACTGTTCTTTCATCCACGTTTCCACATAGCCTATGAGCACTGTACTCTTCCAATTTGATTTAGAGAAGGACCCACAGACATCCCAGATCCCACGTCTGAATCACATCCTTTGGTATCTTAGTGTTTGACTTCTTTCACTGACAAGTGCAATGGAATGGACCTTCTACCAACTTTTACCTGTACCTGCATTTAAGGGCAACTGCTCTGTTTTGGCTGTTTTAGCTAACAGTATGTCATATAAAACAGATCTTGTAAAAAGGATTCAGTAAAAGCTAGGAAACCTGACAATAAAACCAAGTGAAATTTACAGCCTTTCCCAAATATTCTGCTGGCCCAAATTATCCAACTCAGAACTCTCCATCTCTCAGGCTGATTTCAATATTGTACCTTGACTGATCAGACTTAGATCTTTGTTTCCTGTTGCTGCATTCACACAGCAGCTCTTAGTTCATTACCAGTGCTCACACATGTTGTTCTTGAGTCAGTGCACTTAGGGGAAACATTTTAACATCTCTTTCAAGCTGATACATGCAAGATGGGAGCATTTTCCCCTTACTGATTTAAGAGAGGAAAAGAGTTAATCAGCCAGAATGCCATGAATGTTCAATGGCAGTTAAAGAGAAGCAGTGTACTGCTGGCTATCTGGCTACCAGTCTGCAGTCAGTTGAAACTCTTGGCCTCACCTTGGACCTCAGACATAAAGCTGGATGTATTCATCTGATTCAGTAAAAGTTTATATTATACATTCAATTACACTACAGCTGCGTTCCTTTTTGCTACCTTATGCTTGCACACAGGGTCAAACTGACACCCAAATGCTCAGGACATACAAATATCTTCCATTTTCTTAATCATTTTTACCATGTGTCACTGGCAGTCATGCTAATTCCACATTAGCCTCTGCAGCTCTCACCAAATATCTGCAATGCATCAGAAGACCCGTTAAGTGAAGCTGTCTTCACAGTGGTACCGATTTGCTGGCTGTGATTATGGCTTAAGTCTAAAGGACTGGCCCAGATTACAGTTAAATCAATGGAAAGATTCTCTTTGAGTTCAGTGAACTTCCAATTGAGTCTATTAACTGTAAAATAGAATGTTATTTCTGTACAGACACAGCAAGGACTTACAGGTTTCTTGTCTGGTTTATTTCTTATGTCTTATATTTCTTATGTTCACTTTTAACAAGGTGAACAGGTTTTTAAGCTTTTATAATATTGCAGATATGCAAACATTTTTTCAAAATGCAGTAACTAGAGTAGCAGAATATTAGAAATGCAGTTTCCATAGGGAAATTACATTATACAGGACCATGTAGCTTGTTTCAAGAAGATCTGTATGGCACATTGCTTAAGATTAATGAATACCTGCAAGAAACACCAGTATAAAGATATTACAGTCACCATCCTCTTTTACTCATAATATATATGCTTCCAACTATACAAGCCAAATGTTTTGAGTATTCTTCGCAAACACTGAGAACTAGCCCTACAAAAAATGTACATATGAGGGGAAAACTTGTTTACGTGCAGTCCCTGGTTCATCCCCTTCACCCAAAATTCAGAAGGGAAATAAACTGCTAATTTCTTCAGGGGTTTTTTTTTTTTTTTTCACTTTTCTGCTTGTTCAGACCATGCACTCCCTCCACTGGCATTAAAACTATTTAAATTCTTCAAACCACCTTCAGACTCTCTCTACCCACCAGCTTTGTGCCAAAATAAATGTACTGTTATCCATGAAGTGTAGCTAATGAGCACCTCTGAAAGAATTCAATGGCTTTGAAAATGAGCTTAAAAAAAAGCCGGCTGACCGCAGGAAAAACAAATCTTTCCCTTCATTCAGTTTTCCTTAGGAAGGCTTTAGTTCCACGTCATTAATTTTCACACTAGCTGAATGAGTCCATGCTTCTAGGTCTGGCTGGTTTTATGTGGCATCCTTTACATTAAAGACATTGTGTATAATGTCTGTTTATCAGCAAATTTATCAGAAGGACATAATCAGTAGGAGTCAGGATATATTATTTATTAGAAAGAAAAACAGTAAATGAAAATGAATTTCTGTCACTGTAACTGAATGTTCTGGCACTGTGACAGGATGAAGCAGATGATGGGTTAAAAATTGTGGAGCTAGAAATAAGCTGTGATGAGAAAACACAGATTAACATCCTTGCAAATACTCTCCATGGTGAAAGTCATAACAACCTTGCATTCAATATGACCTTTCTATCCCCTTCAGACATTAAAAGACCATTGCTCTTTTTCTCTCTACAGTGTAATTACCCCGGGGAAGTCTAAACTTGGCAAATGAGAATGCTCCTTAGCTGCCAGGCATTGGTGAGCACTTCAGCAATGCCCTGGGTGCATTTCAGGGTGAGATGTGGGTGTACAGCATCCACTCTGTACATGTCAGCTTCTGCTAGAAAGAAAAACAGGTTCTTAGCAAGGGGGCTGTAATGTGCTGTCTGCCAGGCTGTTTAACACTGCAGAGCAGACCTGCCTGTAATAGCTACAGAGGCAAAGTATTTCTCTCTCCATTTCCCCCTGGCATTTCACCCTGAAAAAGAGAGTAAGATTAAAAGTAACAGAAGAACCCCTATAATGGGGCATTACAATTTTGCTTTTATGACACAACCCTCAGATGCAACATAATTTTTAAAAGGTGAGCATAGTATTCTGAATAATTAATTGGTTGAATAATTCCTCTATTGTTTGTGGATTGCTTTTTAAGTCTTCTAGTAAAAGGGCTGAAGAAAAGGACAACAAAATGAAAAAAATGAAAAATGATCTGGGAATTGTCAGGAAGGAGAGAGGCAGCCTCCAGCTGCTCAAAATAGTCACAGCTTCACTGAACTTCATAGCAACATAGAATCATAGAATGATTAGGGTTGGAAAGGGCCTATGATCATCTACTTTCACCCCCCCTGTCATGGGCAGGGACACCTTCCACTACAACAGGCTGCTCAAGGCCTGGAGGTATCACAGCACTACGAGAGAAGTTGCTCAAACTATAAATTAAATGAATGATGAAAACATATGGTAGTTTTTTGCAATAGAGTAATCTTATAAGAAAGTGCAAATCCTATACAGTAGTGGGTGCTGATAAAATTAATATAACTGAGAAGTTTAAAATACCTGATTTATTAAGATAACAACAGTAAATATTCTCTAAGGGAATTAGGACTTCTGAGACAAAATATACTGAATAAAAATGTGAGTATCTCAAGAAAGGTAAGACTACCTCTCTGTAATATAAGCAGACTGAAAATTTGAGTGAAATTAAAGTGAAGTTGTTGCACATATCAGAATGACAGAATGATGCAAAGCTGAACACAGAAGTTAGAGATACACACATAAAGCAGAATGGAGAGCTGTGACTTGTAGATACTTCAAATTCTTTCACATCCTACATGAAAACATTGAGCAAAATAATAGACAATGAAGTATATTGTATATTATTGAAGTATACTGTATATTATTATTATGAATGAGAAACTCATTAAACACCTCATTCCAACCCAATGTGCTTTGGCTTACTTTTATAACTGCCCCAAATACTGTTCAGGCTGTTTTCAATCAGATCTAAGTCAGTTTGAATTGGAAATGAAACATAAGGAGATATAAAAATGTTCCTACAAATATTTAACCTCAGACTCAGGCAAATATTGTGTTTATTCTCCTAATTCTGAAATTCTGTTGTTAAGCTATAAAGTACCATCAGCTGTGCCTCTTCTTTATAATTGTATTCTACTCGATTCTTGTGGTTGTGGCTTTTTGAAAGTTAAAAACAGGTGGTGCTTTTGACTATTTTATTTTCCTTGTTCAAAGCATTTCTCAGAAGACATGTCTTTTCAGTGTAATCCCTGGCTTGCACTCTGTCTTCCTTCTCAAAACCTAACACAGCAGGCCTAACTCTCCTGCATTTCTGGCCAGGAAATGAAAGAAAAAACAGCTTCTCTGGAACTAATGCCTTCTTGAATTATCCAAAGGACTTCCATGATCAGAGAATCTATTAAAATAAAACATGCTATATATGTCAGTATAACCTAAAACATTTCTTCTCTATCTTGAGATAGACTATATTCAAAACAGCTGTCCATCACTGGACATCAAGGTATTTAGAGTTAACTGCAGTTTCTGCCTCTCCTAACATCCTCCTCTCAAACGTTAGATTTCATCAACTTAAAATTTCGGGTTTGTTTTGTTTGTGTTTTGGGGGATTTGGTTGGGTTTTATAGGTTTTGATTTTGGTTTTGAGTTGTTTTATTTTTATCGCAACATTCTGAACTGTATCAAAAGGTTACTGGGCTGTCACTTAGAAACTAATAATTCATAACTTCAGGTTATAGCCCCTTACGAGTTTGCTGGCCTATGCCTTATGTGTATAGTGTGCTGATTTTTTGCTTATTTCTCTACAGCCTACTATTAAAAAGCATGTGGAAATTTTCTGGCAATTAACAGAAGCAACCATTGCTTGGCATGTTCACATTCTTAAGCAATTCATGTATTTTAAAAGAAGTTACAGTTTAATCCTGCATTCTTCTAATTTTTGCTTATGCAGGCTTCAGCTTTGTGAAGTTTTAGACACACATTTAACATCAGCAGTTAGAATTCAGACCAATCTAGACCAATTAAAAATTGTGAAAATATTAGAATTGTTTCCCAGGTTTTTGCTGCATGCTACATGCACTTGGAAATAGAGGTACTTTACCTCTATTGGCTCTGGGGTAGCCCCAGGCTAGTGGCTTAAGATCCCACTGCACAGAGTCTTTTCCTCTGAAATAACAAGCTCACCGCCTCAGCTCTGTGCTACGGCACTTTGAGCGTGGAGGCATGTTCAGGTTCAAATATACGTAAAACAAGTCAACAGTAATTTGTAGTTCCCAAAGAATCAGTGTCATTTTCTGCATGAGAAGGCACGAGAGCTATACGATGAGAGGTAGCATGCAGAATTAACTAGTAACTGAATGGAACTATAGTAATACTTTTGAAAGAAGTATCTGTACAGATGTACGCTAAAAAAAATGAATAAATCCTTAAAGATACTCTCACAGTAGTACAGTTTGCTATAGCACAATTGGAAGGAATGAATAACAACAATTTTAAATTAATCTATACTCATTTAGAGTTCCTTATGCATTTGGTGAACAGGAAATAATCAAATGGTGCTTGACATAGCAATGTACTGATAAGAACCCAAGTCTAAGCTGGTAGCACATTGTAAGCAAAAAAGGGTGGTAGAAGGACATGTTACATTAACACAGACTCCAAATTCACCAGCTGTCTTAATTTGACCCAGTGTTTCATGGCAATATCAGAATTTACAAGGCAATAAGGATAAAGAAAATGCCATCTGACTTCAGCTATGCTTTTTTTTTTTTTAATTATGTAACTTAATGCACATAAAAATCTATTAAATGCCAATTGTCTTCCAGTCTTGAATGCCATTAAAAAAAAAAAAAAAATTCTACTTGTCAGATAAACCATAAAATTCAATATGGTTTGTGAAAGCTGTTACATATTTTCATTATTTTTCCCCTGTTGTATTCAATATACTACTAAAATTTGAAATTTTAATTAAAGAGATAAATTTTAAAAGTTGATAGACACATTCTTTGAAAGTGCCAGAACTAGCAATCTCATTTCTAAAATAGTAATCTACTGATTTCAGTAAATCCATCATCAGATATCAAGTGATCAATAAATTTCACTCTAGTAGAGCCACAGAGAATTTTTGATCAGTTTAAAGCCAACTGAACAGGTGCTACTGTCAGACTTTGATCCTGAATTTAGTATACACTCAACCTTAATTCATCACAACATTTTAGAGCAATATACATAAAAGTCTTTCCTCCTGGTAACTGAGGACACCTTTTCATGTTATTCTTGTTTTAGCTGTCATATGGAGGTCTGATATTGTTTGAAATCATAGCAAGGACCAAAATCATTAAAAAGAATTTATGATATCTGTCAGCTAGTTATTATTTCATTTCCATCATAAGATAGTATATGTTTATTTTTTGATCTTTTTTTATCTCTCCCTAAACTATACACAAAGAAAAATGTAAACTGGTGCAATAGATATTATATTTTTCATACAGGGAAAAACTTTTGGACAAATGTATCACAAGTGCAGAATAAGAAACAGAAAGCTAATCATTACATAGTCACAATGTTACCAAAGGACTTTCTCCTGTAGATGCAGAATCAATTTTCAACACAGAAAAGTTTTGGCACAAATTTACCTAATGCTCCAGTGAGCATACTTCATGCTCTTGGAATTTGGCTTCCTGAAAATTTCCTCCTCCAGTGTTAAGGCAAATTGTTTTCTGTTCATCTTTACAGGAATGCAATATTTGCTAAAAAAAAAAAAAAAAAATACGGAATTCTGCTAATGTCACCAGGAGACAGAAACAGCTTTCCTGTACTAGACTTGTGTATTTACAGTCCCTGTCACAGTGCATAACATTGTGAATTCTTAGGACCATTTTGAAATATGAGACACACTGATGTTTATGAGTGGGTGCAAGTGGAGTAATAGGAATTGAACTTAATACCTCTTCCCCACTTGGCATACAAGAATTCTTCTACATTAGTGGTAATTGTCTTTTAACCTAGAAAGAGTCTCTTGCCATGCACAGCTACTTTATGCCTTGATTGCCCAGCAGAGGTGGGCTGATGCCAACTTCATGAAGTTTAACCATGCCAAGTTCAAGGTCCTACACCTGTGCTGCAGCAAAAGGTGTATTCAGTCAGAGATCAATGTGATCAGACAGAAGCCATTTATTACAAAGCATCTACCCTTTTTATACCGTTGTCTGCACCTTCTTCAAATAGCCTGCTGTATTATAAATGGATACATAGAAAATGGTTAGCTGTATTAAATCAATAGTTTGCTGTGTTATAATTGGATACTTAGTGTATTATACTTGGATACATGTACAATAACTTGCTGTATTAGTGGATACATAATCAATGAAGCACACAGCAACTAGTTACAGTTGGTTAAATTAAGCATATGAGAACCCAGCCTTTAAAGCTTGCTGACAGTTCACTGTTGTGTCTTAGCATATTCCAGTTTCTTCTTATCTTGCTTGCACTGGTACTTTTGCTTCTTTACCCACGGCTTTCTTCATCCTCAGTTCATGTCAAGCTCCACATAGGCACTTGCTGACTTGGGAACATGGCCATTCTTTGCTAAAAATCCATTCACACACCTGAGTTGGAGCAGTCCTAGGCACAGCTACAGGTTGGGCAAAGAGGAGATTCAGAACAGCCCTGCGGAAAAGGACTTGGGGGTGGTGGTCGATGAGAACGTGAACATGAGCTGACTTCAGTGTGCGCTTGCAGCCCAGAAAGCAACTGTATCTTGGGCTGCATCAAAAGGAGCATAACCAGAAGGTCGAAGGAGGTGATCCTGCCCTTCTACTCTGCTCTCATGAGACCTCAGCTGGAGGATTGTGTGCAGTTCTGGTGTCCTCAACATAGGAAGGACATGGAACTGTAGGAACAAGTCCAGAGGAGGGCCATGAGGATGATCAGGGGACTGGAGCATCTCCCATACAAAGGCTGAGAAGGTTGGGACTGCTCAGCCTGGGGAAGAGAAGGCTGCGTGGAGACCTCATAGCAGCCTTCCAGTCAGTATCTGAAGGGGGCCTATAGGGATGCTGGAGAGGGACTCTTCATTAGGGACTGTAGTAATAGGACAAGGGGTAACGGGTTCAGACTTAAACAGGGGAGGTTTAGATTGGATATAAGGAAGAAATTCTTTCCTGTTAGGGTGGTGAGGCACTGGAATGGGCTGCCCAAGGAGGTTGTGAGTGCTCCAACCCTGGCAGTGTTCAAGGCCAGGCTGGACGAAGCCTTGGGTGGCATGGTTTAGTGTGAGGTGTCCCTGCTTATGGCAGGGGAGTTGGAACTAGATGATCTTAAGGTCCTTTCCAACCCTAACTCTTCTATGATTCTATATAGGGAACTGATTTAGAAAAGGAAGACCTTTATAATGAGTAATTGTATTTATAAAAATAAGGCAGCCTTCTGATGCTTGTGCTCTTCTTTAATCAGGTGGAGTTAACTACAAGAACAGCAAGTGATTTTATGAGCTCCTGGGTACTCCAGGGACTGAGAACACCTCATTGAATCTGCAGTTTCAGGGAATACTATGAACTGTCCTGCATTGGCCCAGAGGGTAAATGAATGAGGAAACTTCATGGTGCAAACCTATGAGGACCTCCTTTCTCTTGGCCTTGCCTGCACTTCCTCCCAAGGGTAGGGTGCTGATCATGAACCTGATTTAGGGCATAAGGTTTTGGCTTTCCAACAAGTTACTGACTATAGCATACAGTTTTAAAGATGGAACTGAACAGCTGACAAGTAGTTAGAAGCACAATTTTCAAACAGCAAGCTTCTTTATTTGACATTTATTCTTTATAATGTGCTCATCTGGGTATTATATCCTTCTGCTTCTTAGACTTTGGAAACACCATACTGATAGAACATGTTTTAGTAAGGTGGCATGTAAAAAGGCAAACATAAGTTCAAATTGAATGTAAGACAAATCTCAGTCAAATGCATGAGTAATAACTAAACTTGTATCTGTGCAGTACTGAGAAATGAAGTGTGAAACACTGCACATACATAGCACCAGAGATGCAGCTTTGTTGAGGGTATGAATAAACACTGACCATAAGTCAGAATGATTTTTGTACAATCTATTTCATCAAAAATACCTTTAAACAAGTTTAAAGTAAATACTTTTCAAACTCGGTACTTAAAACTTAGCCTAGATACTAGTCTGTTGAGTACACATCTTGAATGGTCCTGAATTTCAGAATAGGATCTTTTTAGTTCTCTGTAGGGTTTCTGAAGCATTCTGATATAACGTACTTTTTGTCTTTGCAAAGTAAAAACAATTTTTTTTTTTACAAGATATCTGGAAAAAATGTTCCCTTTCTAAACAAACCTGCATTTAAACAACATTTTCATGAACAAAGTATCAAATAATCTTAAGAAAATATCTTTGCTGATACAGAAAAGCGGTTTCTCTGACATACCCACATAAATTTTCTGTAAATGTATTTTTGTAAGCTTTATAAAACAACTTGCTCTGCTAAGGGGGGTGGAAGGAAAGAACCCTATTTCTCTTTCTTTATGCTGATCAACTTACTGCCTTTGAGAAGTTTTGTTCACTAGAAAATACTTCTAATGCTGTCCAAGGTCAAAAACCAATTCGATGGGTGTTTGGTAGACTATGTGAAAGTTATCTGCAATCTCAGTTTAGTTCCCAGTCAATAAACGTCCAACACAGCTGTCATTAATGGGCATTCTTGTTGGCAGCCTCTGCAGAGAGGGAAAAGGCTAACGTACATGGAAGCTGACCTGTTTTCTGACAGTATTAATAGTTCTGCAGAGCAGGCTTCTCAGTGTGAGGAGATGAACACTGGTTCTTACTGCCATTGTTGAGGCTGTAGGCTTTCTTTGAATAAATAAACTGGGTTTCCAAAGTTCCCAGTCTGGCATCTTTCATACATGCTAAAACACAGTCAAAAAGAAATATTCATACAAATAGTAATTCATGATACACTGTTTGAAACAAAACATATTAGCACTCATGCTGAAAAGGCTATCTGTTAATCTTCTTTCCAGAAAGTTATTTGTGAATTAACTCATTCCTTTCCCAATAATATTGTCAAAAGGATATGGACATCTTCTGCCAAACACTAATTCTCATCCTGTTATTCAGCTGCCTGTAACATTGTAACCGTGCTGATTTCCCAGGTAACATTAATTGAACTTGATAAGCACTGGGCAATACCTTTGTAGGCTAGCTCATAATAAAGTGCTACCTACCTACAATATTCATTCATTTTCTACATTCACTTTTCTGTAATAGGCAAAGTTTTCAGTACCACTGATAAGCCTGTTTATAGAAAAAGCAAACAATACTCCCTTCTGCTCTTACAACAAACAATTTCCTAGCTATGCCCCAAGCAACAGCAAAATATTTATCACAGGTGAAAATAAAAGAGACAAGACAATAACACAGTTTGTAATCGGTGCTACAGAATATTCATCCTCTAGCTTGTAAACTGACCTAGCTTAATATGGAAAAAAATGGAATATGGAAACTGAGAGAAATTAAATACAAAACACAGTGATGTAACTTCTTCCATACATACTTGTAGTTTAAATTGTGACACTGTTGTTTTCTTATAAAAGAAATTTTACACTGATCACAAAACATTCACCAAGCATTCACCAAGCAGCTGTTGATATCACAGTCTAGAGTAAAAGTTAATTTATTGAATGCAAAGGACTGTATTTATTTACCACATTTCCATCTGTTTATAAACCTGAAGGACTCACATTCATTGATTAAGAGGCATATACATCAATGCAAACGATAGGCATTGTGGAAAAGAATGTTTCATGTTCCTTTCCAGTCCAGTTTTGTCACTTTAAAGATGTCTTTTGAAGTTAAAATAAATAAATAAATATTTCCATTTCCTTTCACAAAGGATTCATTTTCACCTTTGTAAGCTTTAATTTTATACAAATCTTTCTGGCTTAGATCAGCTTCTAAATTTGACATATTCATTTTCCTTTTGCTCACTAAGAAGACAAGTTTAAAACTTTCCAAGCTTTTATTAAAAGCATTTTTTCCCTGTTTATAACATAGTTGTACAGCTTTTCACATTCATGTATGTTTTGGGCCATCAAGACTTATTCATTGCTTTTAAAGTGCTTGTTTATTTACCTTTCCAATAGCTTGACATTTGATGTGTTGAATTTTCTCTATGGAAAAACATTAAAAGGAAATTACAGTACATTGTTCTTGCATATTTTTCCTTCATAAAACAGATTTTCATACACAGCATATCTCTAGATAATGTGAAGTCCATTAGATGCAACATACACTTAGATCCTTTTCACCACTGTCATAACACATGGCAATATTCAACATATCAAACCAGCTGCAATAAGCTTGATAACCTTTTCTATCCAGAATGGAGGAATGAAATACATGCCAAACCACAGCACGTGTGCTTTTTCCTCTTTGATAGGTTTTATAACTATTTTATCAGGTTGCATGAAAGTTATGAAAACAAAAAAAACAGCTATCCTTCATTGTATTAATAGACATGAAAAAACTGAGCTTCATCTAAGCATGAAAATTCTCAATCCAGAATATTTTATGTGTACCAATAATAAGGACTTATATATCACAAACTGTATGTCTGGTCATCTTTCCTGTAATGTAGCTGTTAAGATGGATTTATAAAAGTATCATGCAAAGTAACTAAGTATTTGCATAGATCCTTCCTATCATTCTGTCTGTCTCTTTCCCTTCAAAGCTAACAGGTTATATAGTGCTCCATGACAACAGCAAGTTGCCATAATTATAGGCAGATGTCACAGAGGAGACAGTGAGACAATTAGACAGGAAAAGGGATGACACCAACACTTTCAAAGGGCAAATTCCATGTACCCCATCTAGATCTGTCATTTGCCCTTAATATTTTGAATTGCTTGAGGTTTTTTTCTTATGGTTTTCTCAAACTTTCCAGTTGATTTGCTTTCAATGGTTGCAGCTACTACAGCAATCTTCCATCATATCCATAAGTCTTCTCCAAATATGGTTTCCAAGGAGGAAAACAGGGTCTAATCTCTTCTCTTCAAATCCATGTTTTCCCACTGCAGAGGTATAGCCCATGACCCTCTGCTTTTCTTTTGCTGATATACCAGCTGAAGTATTTTTCTTTTCCTTGCTGCACTCATTACTTGCAATTTTCTTCTAAAGACCAGGGTTGTCCACTGGTTTAGATGCATAATCACTGATATCTTCTCAGCAATTTAACTTATATTTGAAATTACGAGAAGCCTTGCTTACACAATGAATTGTACAGCTTAACTTACAGTATGATTTTAAATAATTTTACTCATGTCCATATAAGTGTAAACCAGACTCAGATTCTTCCTACCTGTCTTTACAGTTCTTGCATGTTCTGCATCACAATCTGGTAATGTTGATCTCTCCCCAGTGGTTGAAGAAGGTATTTAGACATCCATCTATGTTTATCAGCTTGCAAAAGTAAGACAGGATGAATACAAACATCTCATTAGTGTGAGACTGAATTTAAATTTCCACTGAATTTAAATCAGCTTCTAAAATTAATTTTGGCCTCCTTACCCAGGGGTTTGTACCAGATTTCTAAAAACAATTTAAAAAAATAATGCACATTGCTATAGCTTTATAAACCAACAAGGACAACCTAAAAAGGTTGTAAGGGAGTAAGGAAAAAAATATTTCTCATATTCTGTTAACATACATTTATTGCACTTTGACACTACTGATTTCAATATTATAACAAAACAAACCTGTTTCTTACGTGTTGAAATATGTTCTTTCACACTGAAAGGACAATACATGACTTTAAAAAATAGACATCTGCCTATTTTCAACACTGTTCTTCTTATTTGAAAGTAAACATAATCCAATCATTCAAAGGATTTGCTTTTTAAGCAGATTTTCCTGTTGTAGCATTGAAAAGGCTTGGATTATAGATGAAAGTATCCTAGTCTCACATCAATATCGCCAAGGTTGATGAGTGTTGTGGTTTAAGCCCAGCCGGTAACTCAGAAGCTTGCAGCTGCTCACTCACTTCCCCCCTTTCTTCTCCCCTTGCTCCTGGAGGGATGGGGAGGAGAATCAAAAGAATGTTACTACCATGGATTGAGATAAGAACAGTCCAGTAACAGAGGCATAACACAAACCACTACTGCTACCACCAGTAATAATAATGACAAGAGAGATTACAAGGAGAGAGAATAAAATTGCTTACCACCCATCAAATGATACCCAGCCCGACCCTAGCAGTGATCTGGGCCTTCCGATTAACTCCCGGATGAGATGACTGATGATAGAAATATGCTAACTTGAGTTCTAGACATCCAAGACTGAGGCTGATCCACCAAGCCCATTCAAAACACTAGTCTTTCTGCTAGTGGCAGGTGGAATATGGCATCATGACCTGAATGCACATTGATGAGTATTAATAAAGCAGGTAGAGGAGCAAAAACATACAGAAACATCCACATGGCTTATTGGAAACCATATGAAATAGGTATTACAGGATTACACAGGCTATTAGAGATTAGATACATGAATTTCCTACAATTTATAGTAATAACTGGCAGATAGATATATATGCAGATATATATATATTACAGAGTAATAACTTGGAAAAGGATGAGGTTCTTACAGACTTCTTTGCCTCAGTCTTCACTGGCAAATGTTCTGAGCACACCACCCAAGTCTTGGAAGGCAGACGCAGGGACTGTGAGAGTGAAGACCCTAGGCCCACTGTAGGAGAGGATCTGGTTCGAGACCATCTTAAGAACTTCAACGTACACAAGTCCATGGGACCTGATGAAATCCATCCACGGGTCCTGAAGGAGCTGGCGAACGAAGTTGCTAAGCCACTGTCCATCATATTTGAGAGATCATGGCAGTCAGGTGAAGTTCCTGATGACTGGAAAAAGGGAAATATAACCCCCATTTTCAAGAAGGGGAAAATGGATGGCCAAGGGAACTACAGACCAGTCAGTCTCACCTCTGTGCCTGCCAAAATCTTGGAGCAGATTCTCCTGGAAGGCATGCTAAGGCACATGAAAAACAACAAGGTGCTTGGTGGCAGCCAGCATGGCTTCACTAAGGGGAAATCCTGCCTGACCAACTTGGTGGCCTTCTACAATGGGGCTGTGGAACTGATGGACAAGGGTCCTCTCCTACAGTGGACCTAGGGTCTTCATTCTCACAGTCCCTGCATCTGCCTTCCAAGACTTGAGTGGTACGGTCAGAGCATTTGCAAGTGAAGACTGAGGCAAAGAAGTCATTAAGAACTTCGGCCTTCTCCAAATCCAGGTTAGCCTGCTCTCCTGATAGCTTCTGAAGAGGGCCCACGCTGTCCCTAGTCTATCTTTTATTTTCAATGTACCTATAGAATCCCTTCCTGTTATCCTTAACATCCCTAGCCAAGTTTAATTCTAACTGGGCCTTAGCTTTCCTCACCTGGTCCCTAGCTTCCTGGACAACATCCCTGTATTCTTCCCAGGCCGCCTGTCCTTGCTTCCACCTTTTATAAGCCTCTTTTTTGCCCTTGAAGTTTCCTCAGCAGCTCCTTATCCATCCAAGGAGGTCTCCTGGCCCTCCTGCTGCATTTCTTTCTAGGTGGAAAACAACACTCCTGAGCTTGTAGTAGGAGATCCTTGGACATCAATCAACAGTCTTGTGCTCCCCTGCCCTCTAAGGCTATATAGCATGGAACCTTACTAAGCAGGATCCTGAAGAGGCCAAAGTCTGCTCTCTTGAAGTCCAGGGCAGTGAGTTTGCTGCACGCTCTTCTCACCGTCCTGAGAATCTTGAATTCTACCATCTCATGATTACTGCATCCAAGGCTGACCTGGAGCATCACATTTCCAACAAGCCCTTCTCTGTTGGTGAGCACGAGGTCAAGCATGGCACCTCTCCTTGTTGTCTCCTCTATTACTTGCAGAAGGAAGTTGTCTTCCACACAATCAAGGAACCTCCTGGAACACTTGTGCCGGGCCGTACCGTCGCTCCAACAGATGTCTGGGTGGTTGAAGTCCCCCATGAGAACAAGGGCCTGAGAGCTTGAGGCTGTTCCTATCTTTCTATAGAGTGTTTCATCCACAGAGTCCTCTTGATCAGGCGGTCTATAACAGATCCCCGCAGTAATGTCTCCCATCGCTGTTCTCCCTTTAACCCTGACCTGCAAATTCTCTGTTGACTGCTTACCTGTCCCCAGAGAGAGTTCCATAGTCTCCAGCCTATCCCTAACATAAATAGGAGCTCCTCCTCCACATCTGCTGGGCCTGTCTTTTCTAAAGAGCCTGTAACCTTTCATTCCAATACTCTAGCCATAGGAGCCATTCCACCATGTTTCTGTGATGCCTATTATATCATATCCCCATAGGCATGCACATGTCTCTATTTCCTTTTGCTTGCTCCCCATACTACAGGTGTTTGTACAGAGGCATCTGAGCCAAGCTCCAAATGAAGCCGGCTCATTGACTGGAGCAGCTGGAATATCTCTACATTGCTCCAAGCATTTATTATAGGTGGTGGCAACTGACTGGGTATGTTGGGATGGAGTGATGCCCCCTTCCCCCAACACATCTAGTTTAAAGCTTTCTTGACCAGCCTGGCAAGCCTCCTATCAAAACTGCTCTTCTCCTTTGTCAGACCAGCCCCACCAGCCCCCAGCGGACCTGGCCTCCTAAACTGGGTCCAATGCTCTAAATACCCAAGCCCCTGACTATGGCACCACTGTTCTAACCATTTATTAACCTGGCCAATCCTTCTAGGCTTTTTAAGGTCCTCCCCTTTATCCTGGAAGAATTAATGAAAAGACAATCTGAGCTCCAGAGCCCCTAACAACCTTTCGCAGGGCTCTGTAGTCCGTATGTTCTCCAGGCTACTGCTATCTGTGTCCCTAGCACCCACATGGATCTCTAGAAGCTGGTAATAGTCAGTGGGACCTACTTGAGCAGGCAGCCTCACTGCAACACCCCTGATACGTGCCCCTGGTAGGCAACGCACCTCCCTTGAGACCGGCTCAGACCAATAGATGGGTGCCTCTGTCCCTTTCAAAGCAGAGTCCCCTTACTATTATGATTCCCTGCTTTTTTGGCAGCACCAGCAGCGATCTTCTTTAACAGCATATCAGCCGGTTGTTCATGTTGGCTGGTGCCGCTCCTCCTGGCTCCACCCCCTGTGAGTCTCTGCTCCCGTCAACTGAGCTGCCGGCTCTTGGGCAAGTCCTGTCGAGGACTTGAGGCTCCCCTGGTGGCTATTGCTGCTCTGAGGTCAGACTCCTGGGCGCTGAGCTTCCCCCTGCTCAGGTGTTGCAGGCGTCCTCTGTCGAGCTGCTCACCTCAGCTATTGACCCAAGGCAGTCAGTGGCACACCTGTGTAGAGACCTTGTCTTGAACTGAATCCTGCCTTTTCTGTGTCTCAATTTAGTTGCTTAAGTACAGGTATTTGTGATGCCCCCACATATCTCACACAGGTTCCAGCTGCCATGCTGGATGGGCTCAGTTGTGCTATAGGTCCTGCGTTGTATCTCACAACATCAGACGGACAACTTAAACAGCACAAGGCTTCTGGTTTTAGGTAGCTGAATCAGATCTAAATGTTTCTTTTAAGGTAACTTGAACCACCTGATATTTGAAACACCAGAGTGTGAAATTTGTACCTCTTTAGAAGTATCAACCTCAAAAGTGTGAAAGAAATTCCAGAATAATATTTCCTGAAGAATTTACAAGTTCATTCAGGACACAGTGATTCAAAAAGTTTATTTGATTTCAATAAAATTCTGACACCAGATCAAATTCCAGTTTTCATGATTTTCTGCCAGCAGGCTCCATTTGCAGGATCCACCATGCATTCCCACAGCACAAGAGAGGAGCCTTCCCTTTTCACTGACAGTGTTGATATCATCTGTTTTCATTAAAAAAAAAAAGCGAACTGTAACCAAGCTTCAAAATATGGAAACCCTTCAGGAAACACAATTACCTTTCTTCATGCAGTTCTGTTCAGCACCTTGTAGGAATACAACCCAGTAACAGTCAGAACGTGTTTGAGTTCTGCTATTTCCTGTCCATCTTGGGTTACTGTCACAAAAGAAATGGATGATGGACAAATCTGCCTGCAAAAATAGGCTAGAAATAGGCATTCCCAAGGGATTTCTAACATCTTTGGCTTCCCTTCAGGCTGGAAATACCACAAAAGCAACCTTCCGGTAGTGTTCATATTTCAGCACATCTGTTTTTATGGCCCACTGGAACCAGGAAGTTTAGAGCACATAAAAATGAAAAATCACCTCAAGAAAGTCAACCAAAGCATCAGAGGTCCAATTAAAGTTTTAAGAAAGATTCAATTCCATTGTTATTTTAACCTACGTGCACATCCACCCCTAACTACCGGGACTGTTGCTTGAAACCTCTGTAAAATAAATATGTAATGGCATAGTACAGAAGTGAGGGGCTCAAAATAATTTTCAAATGCTACTTTTGGTAATGTTAGGTAGGTCATCATCGCCTTCTATTTGTAGATAGTAGAAGTAAATTTGAAATAATGGATGGCTTTCCCAAATCTGTGACAGGATTAGTAGCAATGACGGTATTACAGCCCAGAGGTTTCACTTCTATTGCCCCCCTAGCCTTTAATTATTTTCTTTCTGCTACCAGCTATTATTCAGCTTCTCTTCTGTCATATTCTTTTTCCCCTTCATCTTCTACTCACACTTTTTAGTAGAAAAATGCTTCCTGGAGATTGTAGTGTAAATAGAACAGTCCATTAAGGTAACCTTACACACTTACAAGATGCCTGGGATAAGAAAATATTTAATTTACAAATAGCTCCAAGTATTTGATAGATCATTCTATTGGTACAGAGGTGTAGAAAGTTTAACCAGATAGATATATGGGATTTATTGTCTACTAGGTGAGATCATTGCTTACAAAATTCTGGATTTGCAGATTCTCAATATTCTTGAAATAGTTCTTTCCTAAAAGCCCAAGGCAGCCTACACAAGATTTTTTTATTATTATTTCACTGTACACAGTTATTTTCCTGCACAGATATATGATATGCATCCAGCTGTATTTCAGAATAATATTTAGGCTTATCTATCATACAAACACATCCTTCTTTGCATGCTCTCATACACACAATTTGTGGTTGTCTTCTTGTACAATTTCTTATTGTAGAATTTCTTATTGTTCACAGACTGTTACTGGAGTGTAGTCTCAGAAACTTTGTTTCATAACACAAACAAAAGGATCAATCTGTTATACTGAAAACTGTGGTTTTCTCTTTTATATAGCAATAAGTTTATATATAGAATTCCTTGCTGCTGGGAAAATCTGTAGCTGAGAGGTTAATAGGAATCAGTAAATCTCAGACTTTATTAAGTATAACAAAAGCAAAGATGTTTGTAGTAAGCAGATTAAAATTATTAAGGATGTAAAATCTCCTTTTCTGATCCATAAACCAACCACTAACTGACAGGACTTGAGAGAAATATTTTTTCAAATTCTCTTAAGAGTTCACTCAGAACTGTGAGGTAAATTAATTTATAGTATAGAGCACTGTAGCAATACCTTTCTGGAGGAAAGTTTTAGGGAAACATTAGGGCAGAGGGCTCTCTTCTAGGCATCAAATATCAGAGCAAAAGCAAATTGATTTGAGTTACCCGAGACAGAAACAAGCTCTCATAAAATTATCTTGTAACACATTACAAAATAAGGGATAATTGTGACATATGCAATATTCTCTGTTAAACTGTGATATGCAGCTTTTTATAGAGAAAAATGTTACTGTGTAGTTGTGCAACATCAATCTGTTCAAATAATATTTCTAATAAAGGAATATATTTAGGAAAAGAAAGTACTTTCTTTTTTTGCAAATTACTGTTTTCAAGACCTGGATACACTGCTAAGACCAGTAGCAGCCTGTGATTTGAGACAAGCATTGGCTTCTATGCCAGTAAACTGAGAAGTATGCAGTGGTGTAAAAACTGATATAGGAGGCAAGATGCGGGTATCATTCCTTTTTTCATATTTGCTTTCCCCCATCAATAGCAAGGTATCTTTCATCTTCTGCATGTTTGTTAAATTAGTTTAGCTAAAGCAAAGCAGCAGGTCAGTTTCTCTTAAATGGTTTAAAATGCAAAAATAGTTTATCATTTAACACACACACACACACACACACAAAGTCAATTATCAGGCATAGTGTGTGTTAATTGTCACTTACAAAAATTATTGATATAGTGGATAGAGCTTTGATAGACCAGGTCCATTAGCTGTGGTACCATTTTATTGTCTGTCAATATGCTTACTGAACATATAAACAACCCAGAGAGCTTGTAGCATATGGTTGTGCAATTACGTAGAAACACCAAGCTAAGCTTTCTCACACTGATAGTAAGTGGAGCTGAGAGTTGTGATAGGGTATGCAAACAGCCCTAGGAGAACAAGATGGGACTGAGTGGTTGTGCAGGGTACTGGAACACAGTTTTGTGCTGAATCTTAAAGACTTCAAATATAAGAAGTAAAGCTGCAATAATACAAATCAAATAAAATAAGAGTCATAGCTGGAAAAAAAATCTAACAATTATGTCTTGGATAAATTAGTTCAAATAAGACTTTCCAAAAAGGTTGTGTGCAGGATAGAAGACAAATTTATACTGTACCATGGAAAGTGGAAAAAGTGTTCCAATATATTTTTCCACCTTACATGTGAGTTTACACATAAGTAGATTTAGAATTATCTTCAATACATCATTTCTACATCTACTTATAATCCAGATCTCAGCTCTCAGTTCAAGATATTTTCTTAGTTTTCAAATGAAACACACAGGGTTTACATTAATCTAGCAGGATGAGCCAAAATGTTCTCCTCAGATGACAAAACATGAGGTATTTGGAAGTGCTTTCTTTATGATATTCTGTTTTACTGTGCACACAGACTCTGTCAGATTTTGACCACTACATCTACATACTTGCTTACACTTTAGGACTAACAGTAACTCCCAAATATAGAAATGTGAAGATACATTAGCAGAAAGGAAGGGACAAAGACACGTAAGTGGTAAGGATGAGGGTAAGACAGAAGCTGAAAGAAGAGGGAGATGAAGAAAAAAATTAAGTCTTTAATGCTGCTCACTGTGACTCTAAAAGTTGCAAAACCTAATACATGTAATACTTTTGCTGCAGACAGTTTAAGTGAGGACAGTGCTGTGGGGAATTTACAGTGTTCCTACTTGTATACCTCTGCATAACCACATAATATCAATGTCTGGTTTTCTGTTGTGCACAGAAGGGTAATCCAAGTTCTCTGCCAATATTTCGTTATTGCCTCCCCATTCAGCATGTTCTTGTTGAAGTTACTTGATGTGTGCTCTTCTCTGCACTGGAGTTGCAGAGCACAGGATTTTTTTAAGTGGCTGGGTAGATTGTCTGGTTAGATTTGTTGCAGCCAGGCTTAAAAGTCTAAAGCTTAGATGATTATATTCAAACTAATTTTATAGACTCTTATTCTACATAATGGCAAAAAAAATAACTGCATCTACTAAGTGATTCATCTGACTTTAAAATCAATGTACTTAATTATGACATAGAATTGACTGGGTTTTTTTTTCTGTTTAGCTGTAAAGACACTCAGATCTAGGAATAAACTGAAAGATCTTTAAACTGCAATAAAATAAATCCTGTCTTCAGTATTTCAAAAATCAAATATGAACTTCATAATATATATCTGTTTCCCTTACTGCGCCTTACCCTTTTTTTTTTTTCTGCTGCTTATGAGGGATTTTGACCAAGATGAATGACTTCAATAATTTTTATCTCCAGACTGCTGCTATGTTTATTTCTGTGGTTTCTGTGCAATAGCATATGTCTTTTTATTTGCCATTGCATTTTTGCAATGTGTGAAAGATATTCCATCCACAGTCTGAACACTGTGTCATTGACACAAGTACTGCTAAAGTTATGGCACGAACAACTTGCTTCCTCTGTTTGGTTTCATACTTTTACATCTTAATGCCAGTTTTGGCATTTATGAACATTTCTAAATTACTTAAAGTGGCCACATTTCTCTCCTTTTACTTATTCCATATTACAGTTGAAAAGAATACACCAATCTACTCTCCCAGCGCATGTTTCTCAGTCATGCTATACTGTTTTGGGTTTGTTTCCTTTTTTCACTTACTCTCCCTTCTCCCAGGCACATTACTTTTCTAATAGCTATTTATCTCAGGTTCCCAAGCCTTTGCTATATACCTCCCTTTTAAAAATATGTATCACTGTTTTCTTGCTATTGCATGCAACCTCACGATCAACCTAATTTTTGATCACACCTCTTTGTTTTATCACCTGCCCAGTGCAGCTTTCATATGCTCTTCAGATGTCACAAATGCACTAGCTAATAGCTTTCCCAGTGTCAAGTTTCCTGTAGTTGGTAATTTTTCTTGCAACTATTTTGAGCTTAACCATATAGAGTACCATTCCATCAGCTTGCAAACCTTTCAATGAATGCAGTGTTCCCTTATGAACTGTATAGAGGTAACCTATTTCTCAGAAGTTTCATCTGAAAGTGTCTTTCTACAGAGTTATTTTTTTCCATATCCTGACATCTGAACTAACCATTCTAGAATTTGTTTTCTATGGGTTTCCTCAAATATTTCTTCTTTGGGTGTCCACTTTGCATCTGCTTCACGCCTGGCAAAGAAGAACTTGGTTAACTACTCACCAGTCTCATTCTCTGCAGTGTTTCCAGTGTTTACATGGGTGGACTGATTCTGGTGTCAGTCTGAATATAAGACATATCAACATTGCCTGCCTAGGCTGATGGCAGGAATGGGGACTTACAGAAGAAAAAGTAAACAGAACTGAGTGAGAGTCTTTTAAAGCATGTGCTAATCTCAGAAGTTCAGCTAAGCAAGGAACTATCTCACATTTAACTGCCTTACCTATTTCAAAGGCATGAATCTTTACTTACCTCACCATTCATGACCCTGTACAAACACTGCATAGCCAACAGATTGGACACATTTATCAGATAATTATATTCTAAATATTTATTCTTGGGTCTTACTCATTTTCCTGTTGAAAAATTTGTGCTTTTAATCTGCTTATGTGATGCAGTCAGGGAAAGAAAATATATTAAATTTAATTTTTGTAATGATTACAGTATAATAACCTGCTTTTCTTGCTAAGAATGCTATGAACAACATTACTAATCACTTTAAAAGAAAAGTCCTATTTAAAATTTCTTAGCTTTCTGGTATTCTATTTTCAAGTTCTTCTTTCTAGCTAGGACTCTTCCATAGACTGGAGATACCATGGAGATTAATTTGATCCATGACTTCCAGCTATTCTATCTCAACATACACATTCAATGCATATCATTTAATTTTCAGGAAATATAATGGCCCATAAACTGTACCAACTTTCAGATTCCAGAAAGATATTTGAGAAATTGAAATTTTGTACTTAGGCATTTTGTGTGATTGTGTGACAATGAGTATCTGATTTCATGATCTTTCAAGAGTATTCTACTGGACATATGAAAATAAAGTATCTGTACATTACAAGGGATTAATACAATATTTTTATTTCCTTTTTTTTTTTTCTTATTGATGTCTATTAGAATTTTATTTGCACATGCTGCCATTTAAATGAAACTTACCCTGAAAATTTTGATACCACTGTGAGGAAAAAATTACTTTTACATTTGGTTAACAAGACCGTAACTCAGACTCAAGGGCTACATAATTGCTGTCAGTTCAGTACAAAACTGAAGCCAAATGTTTGACTATACATACACATTTCCACCTGATCACTTCTTGCTAATATAGCACCCTGTTATCACCTTTCAGAGTTCTCTTGAACACTTTTGTACATTCTTCAAATAGATTCTAACACCTGAATCCAATTCTGTAACATGAACTTTGAAGTCAATTTTGGCGAGCTAGTGAAAATTAAAGATTAGGTTTCATTCTCCCAAGCATAATATATTTTTCCCTACTTCAAACCATTTTCTTTTTGGATTGCTAAAATTAATCGTGCCAAAACTCTACTTGAAAAGGGAAAATAAAATTGGAGATGATAATTGTGCAGATTATAACAAACATGAATCTGATATTTGCAGACACTATCAAGCTACAAGGACAGATGCACTTTTTTTGCTAATTTACATATACGGCAACATTTGCACTGGGGAAAATACACAGGGAATTCTGGGACCTCTAGTAGGTCTGAGAATGCAGAAGTGTGCTGGCAGTATTACAAATCACACTTAAACAGCTCACTTCAGTGAATATCCTCTCAGTAAGGATATTACTCACTTCCATTTGGCCCTTGTCAAACAATCTCTACTGTTTAAGTCTCAAGTTTCCACCTGAAAAGCTCTCCCTCATGAATAATTGTTCCTTTTAAGATCACATGACTCTGTGTTGAATTCAGTCTCCCCTTTATTTCACCTTTCCATCAGTGACTCCCTTTGTTGTCTGCCCTTACTCTTCTCCACCTTCACTTTTCCATACTTTGTCTTTTGTTCCCGATCTAGTCTCAACATGTCAACACATTCATGTGGCTACAATAGGAATATAAATAAGGTGGTTTATCTTCTTAAAGTCTGATAGAATATTCCATCATCATGCCAGGGAGTTCAGGGGGAAACAGGTGCACAAATGAAATTTTGGGAAATTATGCAAATAAAAGACTTCTGTTAAGACTTGCAATCCCTGTCCAGCAACTGTGATTACAATTGTAAACAGTATTTCAAGCAGTACTCAGTCTCATTAAAGGTGACAATTATTGCAACATTAACATCAAATCAGGATGTTACTTCCAGGATGTCCTGCAAGTAATGCTGAATTGAAAAAAGTAGAATTGAAAACTGCAGAAATCTAAAACTTGGATGCTTTTAGTTCAGTTGATAACATGGTTTGTCTAGCCTAGGAAGAGGGAACACAAAGTGGCATTTCTTTTCATTTAAGAACATTTTTTAAGTCAATTCTGCATATTTGGGGTTGGAAATCAGTAAAACCTAGGAAGTCATTCAACCTTTCCAGAAATTCTTTGTTCAGTCAGGCCAGTCAAAATTGCCTTGAAACTGAAAACTGAATTATACTTCTTCCCACCATATTTTTTTTCAAGTTTTGAAAGTCTGTGTTAGATTTATTTTGAAGGAAAACTGAAGTCACCTTCACTTTTACTCAGTTTTTCCATCCAACGAGTCAAGTTCAGGTTACAAACTGAACAGGCTTTGTGGTTTGATTGATTCACGTTTCCTTGTGATCCCTCTGAAAACCCACCACACTATTCAAAGATTCAATCAATAAGAACTCTTTGCCAGAATTAAGCATATGGATATTGCTAGTCAGAGGACACTGACAAATTGTCCTCACTTTTCCTTAAACACTTAGTGGTATCCATGGCTCAAAGTCACATCTGTTATCACAAATTAAAACTGTAATTTGCTAGTTATTTGTCAAAACTTTTGTGTGGTTTTGGTTTAATTGGCTGCATTTGTCTGTCTAGTTTAAATAAAGCCATAAGTCAAAGCCAATTTTTACTGCCTTAAAGGGAAACTGTACATGACTTTATGCAAGCAGAATACTTTAGTGATATTCAGAAAAGAAATCATCTGCATCACTGAGCAAGAGCCAACAACATGTAGGGTACATAGTATTTCAATAGAGATTCACCAACTGCTCCCACTTATGCACCAACTTTGCCAGCTTCTCTTCCAGCTTTTTTAAATCAAATGCCTGGATTCTTCTTCTTCCAGAAGCCTCCCTGTTACACATAACCCTAACCAAGCATGCGTAAAAAGTAACATATGTTGAATCTTATTCACAAAAGGCCCTCCACACTTGTACTGGATCACCTCACTGAATGTGGGTTTTCATTTCTAACACTCATTCTGCTCTCCAGAGAATCCTGCTGTTATATTTCAGACCTGGTTTATATCATTATATTCATAATCAAAATTATTGTTTCACTCTGTAAGTTTAAAGCATTTGTTAAACATAGCTAATGGTGCATGACTGCGTAAAAGCTGGATTTTTCCTATCATATTTCAGGTGGAGAATCTGAAAACCTATTTCAGTAACAATCCCAATGCCAACACACACATCATAAAATCTTTCTGCTTACTGCTAACAGCAGTGGTTTTAGAGAGTAATCTTTCTTCCACCAAATTCATGAATAAAAGTATTTTTGGCTTTAGTGATCCATGGTGATCCCGCTTCCTAAATAAAAAAAAAAATGTACTTCTGTTTGGATTTGAGAGAGTGAGAGAAACAGAAAGCCAGGGAGAGAAACACAGAGACAGAGAAATTACCTGTTTTGTTTTTTTTTTTTATTTGTGGGCCAGCAAGCAAGAGGCTAGTACAAAGGATATGACACAAAAGTTAAGAGGAGAAGAAGAACTAGTTCCTAGCTCACACTGATATTTCTTTAAACCTTGGGAAAATTTGAGTCTCAGGTCCTTTTCTGAATTCCCATCTCCTAGTGTGGTGCTGGGAGAATAAATTCCCCTGAGATCAGACAGCTCCTTGTGGGAGCAAGGAAAAGCTCCACCCTTGTGAAGAAAATTACACTTGAAACCAATTACTTGTAAACAGTCAATCCCTGGTGAACAACCATAAGGACAAACAATGGGGCAAATCCATCATAAACATAACAGGCAAGTACCTCAGTGTATAAATAGAAGTTTGGATGTTTATAAATCTTTATAAGCACATACAAAGGGTTATAGTCAGTCAAGGAACTTGCAGTAGAGAGCAATGGTACTGGGCAGAACAAATAACCGGTCCAAGGTCCTTGCCTAAGCCCCCGTTTCTTAAAAAGGAGTTAAACAGATGTTATTCTAATTGTGTCTCAAATGTAGTCATCTTGTTTATACTCATAATACTCAGTATTGTTCAGTGGGTAGACACGGCCAGCTTCAAATGGCAGCGTACCCTGTCTTGAGGCAGATGTCAAGAGCCTGCAGGCTGAATTATCAGATGGACATGTTTGTCTCTGCATTCACAACAGAGCTAAGAACAACAACAAGCAGCTGCTAAGAGCACATGCCCTACTTTTCAGATGGTTTGTTTAATGAGATGAACCTCAACCCTGATCACAATTTTACTAGCCTCCAGAAGCACAAAGGTATGCTGAGCTATTTATTTGGACCCACTGCCGATATCTTGTGTTTTAGCACCTGCCTACCAAAATGTCAAACTTCACCATTTATGTCAATCAGACAAGGATCTGACTTTATCACTGAGCTAATATTAATCAAAGATTTTATGATTTGTATGTCAGACATTTGACTAGTATAGTGTACAAAACATGGTATGGCGCAAGAGAAACTGTGAATGCACAGCTTCAAGGTTTGTTAGAAATTTGAAACTCATCTCTGGTTCATGAACTTTGTCAAGCAAACCTGAACCAGGAGATGGCTCAGGTTTGAGATGCACAGCCAGTGCTGTAAATGGAATACAAGGTTCCACAGTAACATACAAGGTTGTATGGTTTGCATCAACCCTTTTTAGTGAGATTTGTATTTAACTTGAAGTCTAGACAATTTTATTATTACTATCAACATCCAAAACCAAAGAGAATCAACATAGCCCTAAATGATACTCTTCCTATCCCTATCTCTTCTAAGAGAAAATTCAGAGAACCAAAAATTAAATAAGACAAGATTGTGGCTTTATTTTCATATGAAAACAATACACTATTTAAAGCTGCTACTCATTTTTCTGGCTTCTAGCAAGCTGCATAAAGTGATCTATGTCATGTGGTTTTGGTAGTAGAGATAACATTTCACTATTCCTATAAGTTTTCAAAAGCTGTTGGACGTGGATTACTTCTGTGAGTTAAAATGGTATTCACAATACAAGTGGCAACTGGCATTTTTCCCCTTCTCCATATAAAATTTTTGTATTTGTTTATTCTTCCAAGTCATTCTTTTTGTGTAAAAATAATTCATTATGTTTTGTTGTTTGTATGTGCAAAAATAATTTATCAAGTCTGATAAACTGAGAAGTGTTCAATGATTACAAATCAAAAATCTCATTCCAAGTGTTTGGCAAAATATCTGTCAGCTGATGTCCATTTCTCCATCTGAACTTTGATGACTAACTTACAGATCCCAAAACTAACCATGACAAAAACATTTGATGTTGTCTTTAGAGATAAACTCATAAATGTGCTACATTGCCACTTTATTAATCTTTTTTTTGTTTATAAAAATGATAAGAAATAATAGCTCTTTCTGTTGAAAACAACTTTAAGACAATTCATAAAATTTTCTTCGTAGCCATATAACAACATTTATTTTAAGTTCACATTGCAGATGTAAAGTGAGACAAAACATAAAGGTAGGTTTTTCTTTTATCTGTCATAAGAACACTAAATAAAAATAAAATAATTAGATAAGGAGTACAAAGCAAACAATAATTAATAGAGAAAAAGTGGATTTTTTTTTTCTTTCTATTGCACTTTTAGTTTCATTTTACCCAGAGATACAGCCAATAATAAGTTGTCTCATCTGGCACGTTAGAGAGTTTTGTACAGCCATCCATTTAGTGTCTGAGGAAAAAGAGGATCAGGTGATTTTCCAGATCTGGATGAAGCTATTTTTGATAACCTAGTCATTTATGGGAGTTGCTTAGCATTTTTAAAGTGAGTCTGAGGAACTATATCCACTTCCAGATTTTTAACTAAAGAAATAGAAGAGTCACTTGTGTTTTGCTGTGGCTCTCAGGTCCAGACTGTACCAGGGAGTTGAGTCAATATCATACCCAGGATGTATGGAATGAACATTACTGGAGTATTGGAAATGTGCCATGTGGATAACTCTACTCTCCAACTTAATGCTAACCTACTTCATCATCACTCATTCAATGGTAGATGATGGGTTGGAATATTTATTAATATAGTTACACATTAAACTTAATTTACAAAAATTTCCAGATGTTAACTATGTAATCTACACAAGGGACTATGTTTACAAAAAAATGAGAGTAAAGTCTAAAGTTGCACATTCTTGACATTATTCATGTTTTAAAAAAATTGGTTTATATTCTATTTCTTTTTTGCTCTCTTTAATGTAGTCTTAATTTTGACATATGACACAATTTAGAATTACCCATTAATACATTTAATGTGTTAATGACATTTTTTTCTTTAAAAAATTTATACTTAATTCTTTGCCCATCTTCTTCAGATAAAATCTGTTTTGTGTAATTTCAACTGCATGCATAATTAGCTATTGGTCCCAATTCTTTGTGAAATTTACTTATAGAAAGTCTGAAAGTAAAATCTGAGGAAGGAATTAGTGGAAACTAGATGTGGAGAGATTTTTGTGTGTGTGTAATGAAAAAAACCATTATATTAGTCCCACTTTCTTCTTCGTGGCATTTAAAAAACACAGTGTTGAGGAGATTCCTTTTGCTACTAAGTCACATCCCATGTTACTGCACGTAGTTGAACCACCTAACCTCTTCTATAGGTTGATGATGCTATCAGCTAAGGTTGCCATCCTACCTACACTTTCTTAACCCTTATTCCTAGTGCAGCAGGCACAGAAATATAGTGAATGTATAACAAGTGGAATGGAATAGACATTACTTATTTCAGTTGGCCTTAAAAAAAAAAAAAAAGAACATATTCTAGAATTCATCAGGCTTAGGAGATACTTCCACTTCTGTAAAATACAGTTTAATTTACATTAAGCTGTGATTTTGCTCTAAACTTTTTCTCTGTAAGACAACATTTTTGGCTATGCATCACTGGATCCCAGTTGCCTTCCAGCACAAATATACTCACTTTGCAAGTGAAAATATTTTTTCGTGTTGCTAGGATGGCAACAGTGTAGGAACTGAAAACTCAGGCTATTGAAGGCATACTGTGGCTAGCGTGATGAAAAGATTCACTTTATTTCCTTTTTCTAAAGCTTCTTACCTCCTGCTTAAGAGTCCTCTTGTGGCTACTGAACACCAGATCTTACAGTTATGAAAAGGTTGTGGTGATAAAGCCTGAGTCAAGACTTCCATTAATGAAGAAACATATGATAGAATGAAATATCAGCACAAAATAAATATAAATGGCCATATAAAGAATAGGAAATGTTGTCTCTGAAAAAATTCCATTTTGCCCTTTTTAGACCTGCAGTGACTAGTATTTCTGCTTTCTTGAATTAAAAAGATAACATGTAATCCTTCAGGAATTCAAGAGGCTCCGTTACTTAGCTTTCATTCTTCTGCAGATTCTTATGTGATTCCTACATTCAGATGCATGTTTATCAGTAAAGATAGCATTTATTAAAAATCCACCTGTTGATATAACAAGATTAAGTCCATTCTAAGAGGTAATTCCTGGGTTTTTATCACCAAAAAACTTCTGAATGTTTCTGGTTCAAATCTTGATCTGTGTCTTTTGGTATCACATGGATGGGATCAACTGACTCCTCTGGGCTCTCTTGTGTTCAGTACTTTGGTACTTTGTTCTGTGATTCCAGCTAGAATCTCAGTTTCAATCTTCCTAATTCAGGATGCCTTGCCAGTTAGGAGTAGAAGGTCCTCGTTGAGAAGAAGCACTTGAGGAAACAGACTTCACTCTTACTACAGCCCACTGTTAGGGGAATTGAACTGAGTTTCTTGAGTCATTCATCAATGCACCAATAAAAAATAACAAGTCTATAAGCATTTAGGAAGACAAAAAATATTTTGTTATTTTTGTCACACCATATACTGCTTTAGCACATTTCTTGCTTCTCTAAGCACAATTGTGTGCCTCAAAATCACGTTAGACTCCTGACATGATATAGCTATGTAGTTTCATTTTAACTCTACTGGAGTGGTAAATCTAAAAAGTTATTAAGGTAGGGATAATGTCTTCACAAGACTGTTGCATAAATATTGTTACCAGTGCTTTTACCTTTACACACTGTGCTAGAGAGAAATCTGTTTACAGTACACTGGAAGACGCTGGAAAACCAGACGCTGGAAACCAGATCCTGCTGGTTGAGACAGAGATATTCCTACTCTTTGCCTCTAATGTTTCCCACAGTTTTTGTTGCTTTTGTGTCAAATATGTCCCATATGAAGACAGACTGAGACAGTTAGGGCTGCTAAGCCTGGAAAAGAGATGGCTCTGTGGAGATCTCATAACAGCCTTCCAGTATCTGAAGGTGGCCTGTAAGGATGCTGGGGAGGGACTCTTCATTAGGGTAGTGATAGAACAAGGGGTAGCAGGTTCAAAAGGTTCAATCTTGCACACCAGATGTTTAGGTTAGATCTAAGGAAGAAATTCTTTACTGTGAGGGTGGTGAGGCGCTGAAATGGGTTGCCCAGGGAAGTTATGAATGTTCCATCCCTGGCAGTGTTCAAGGCCAGGTTGGTTGGAGTCTTGGGTGACATGGTTTAATGAGAGATTTCCCTGCCCATGGCAGAGGGGTTGCAACCAGATGATCTTAAAGTCCTTTCCAACCCTAACTGTTCTATGATTCTATGAAATATGGCCCTTCAAGAAAGAAGAAAACAAAGCATTGCTGTTATGGACTTAACCTGAGTTTCTTTATAGAATCGTAGAATCATAGAATAGTTACGGTTGGAAAAGAACTTGAGATCATTTAGTTCCAACCCCCCTGCCATGGGCAGGGGCACCCCACACTAAACCATGCCACCCAAGGCTCTGACCAGCCTGGCCTTGAACACCACCAGGGATGGAGCATTCATAGCCTTCCTGGGCAACCCGTTCCAGTGCCTCACCACCCTCACAGGAAAGAACTTCTTCCTTATTCTTTCCTTCTTCCCCTGTTTAAGTTTTAACCTGTTACCCTTTGTCCTGTCACTACAGTCCCTAATGAAGAGTCCCTCCCCAGCATCCCTATAGGCCCCCTTCAGATACTGGAAGGCTGCTATGAGGTCTCCACTCAGCCTTCTCTTCCCCAGGCTGTATGATCTATGTTAATCAACTACCTGCAACCTTTTGTGCTTCTGAATTTCTAAGCACTTTCCCTTTGGAACTCTTGTGTTCTGAAATCAGGTTTCACGTTATTTTTCTGTTTGCTCTGAGCAAGTTCTGTCATTTTTCTATCAGGATAAATGACTTGCTTGTCTGTTTGCCCTCCTCTTTTCCTATTTTTGCAAGGGTTAGCTTAGTTTATTGGATTTTTATTCAGATCATATGTGATTGAGGTTACAGAACCACAACATATTGGCTGAGAGATACCCTAGTACCTGCTCTGATGAAATAGACCCAAACCACTAAGAATGATGTAAGTATAGCAAGGCTCAAAGAAATATGATTTTACAACACTCTTGTTTTCTCATTACATGTTCTATCACTTTCCTATTAATTAAGTAATTAAAGAGTCATTAAATAATGACTCTGAGCAGTCACACCTAATATCTCCAAAACAAAGATTTTTCTGATTTGTTCATTACTGAACCAGGGCAAATATCCATCAGGACATGTTATACCACTGGCTTTATGTACCAGCCCTGTTATTTTCAAATTCTGTCTTTTGTCAGAGTTTTGTGACACCTGGTTGCCACAAACTCCACAAGTGCAGCCAAGAGGAATGTGGCCCTTTGGGAGATTAGTATTGTTTCTGGTGCAGTAAATGTAATAAAGGAACCAGTCAATTTCCCAAGATGCATTTGAGAAGCAAGTATTAAACATGTGGTTTTTTGTCAATCAGATAAAAAAAAGAGACAAGCTCCATAAAAGAGGTAACCTTTTCATAGCTTTGGTTTTTGGCTAACTATGTTTTCTTTTTCCTAATATATCATTGTGATTCTTTGTGTGATTCATAATGTAAATGTTTGGTTTTCACATTAGAAATATCAGTGTGAAATGTGTAAAAAAAAAAAAAAAAGAAAAGCTTAATTTGCCAAGATTTTCATCTCAGCAACTTTCATATAAACAAACCAATATTTTTCTATATATATGTGCAATACTGGTAACGATCCCCACATAATACCAAATTACATTATTTTTAACTGAATAAAGTCTGACATTCATTTTAACATTTTACCTTCAAAATTATATAAACAATAAGTATCTCCAGTCTCTTTCAGAGGCTGGTAAAATCTCTGAAGTTCCTTCCCACATTTGTTTCTTCTCTTCTGGTGTGTTGGCGATTAGTGCTCCTCAGTGTAACATGAGATATTCAGTAGGCATAGAAGAAGCAGCACACTGATACACATGGCAAACAGCAAGTGTTCCTTGACCTCTTCAAGGTCTTATCAGATCCATAAAATTTCAGTTTGAGAAATTTGAGGATAAAATATTTGCTGCTCACACTTTGAGCAAATTTTTCTAGCTCACAAGTTGTAAACTAGAGGAAACTTCAGCATTGTATGAATCATCAGAGAATATAGCAAGTGCCCTCAAAAGATGTTCTCTCATAATTGTCATATATCTTAAAAGAAAATACAAAACTCCTATGTGATGCAAAATACTTCCCCGAAAACTGTCATATCAAGAAGCAGAGCAACTGTGGAGACATGTTATCAGGAGCAAACAATTAAAAATTGCACCACTTTCAACCATACTTTTCAGCAAGACCCATAGAATGATAGAGAATAATTAGTCCACTTCCTAAAACATCTCAGTTTTCTGCATGGGTCTTTCCTGTTGGTCTTGCTTAAGACTGAATTTAAGAGACAGCATGGTTCCTGCAATCAACACAGATGTGCTGAAAGGCATGTTTGTATTTTTTTTCCAGATGCAGCCAGTATTGTCACAAAGATGTTCCAGTGCCAGCTAGATATCTGTACCCAAATAAAGAGCTACCTGTTCCATGAGAGACCAGCCAACACCAATTACACTCTCCAGTGGAAAAAGGTACAATATTCAAGAAGGGTGCTGAAAAAACCGCTTGCTCCAGCTTAAAACATCAACAGGTCATTTCCAAAGCCGAGAAGGGGTCTGCTTTAAGTTGTATATCATAAAAAGCTCACAGATCTATCATGTCAAATCATTTTACAAGAGAAGGAATTTTATTTCTGTTTAAGCAGAATACAAAATGAAACCACAAATTTCAACAGCACTAACTGCATCCTATTTCATAAGTATCCACTTACCTTTTGAATGAATATCAAGATTTATTCCATCTTGCCTGAAGGGTAAATTCATATATCTGTTCTTTCTTAGCCTCCTTGGGAAAAAGAAGTAAAAATGAATTCATTTTACTGAAGCAAGACAAATTAATTTCAAACAACAGAAGAAACTTTATTTTAGGAATGCCCTGAGATAATTAAATGGTGATGTGAAAATATTTGCTTAACTTCCTTTGATTTTTCTGTTTTCTCTTAACCCCTTAACCCTACCAGCAGACTGTGCATGGCATTCCCATCAGAAAATTAACATTTCCTTTAGGAACTAAAGGAATGTAATGCAAATATACAAATAACAGAAGTCAAAACTATGTGGCTTGGTACAGTGTTTTAATAACCAGTCATTATAATGATGAAAAAGAAGCAACTATTACTAATTAATAATGCTGTTTTCACTTACTGTGCTCGACAAAGGAGTTGAGATGTAGACAAGAAATGCTAGCCAAAACATGGAAGCAAGCAAGCAATTTCACTGAGTAAATAAGAAATTGAGTTGACTCTGAAATTCTGTTCTTCTGGGAGCCAAATTCATGCACCTGTGAGGAGGCCAACTGTTCTATAACATGATCACTGCACTATCATTATAAAATTTCTCATGCACTGTTTATTGATATTTTTTCATCTAGTTTATATGCTTTAGAAGCCACTACTAGGGGTATATTTTAAATGGAAATACTCCAAGGACATTGGTGACAAATTTAGGAAAGGGAATATGGTCTGTGTGTAATAGGTCTTCAGTAACACTGAAAACATAATTTTGCAACGGCAGCTTTTAATAAACAAAGGTCAGAGCCAGTCCTTCAATCATGCACAGCTATGCCCTCAAAAGCAATCCTGATGGAGCTGACAAAGTAGATGTTAACACTGAACTAGGCTTGAGAGTCAGTGGGGTGGACATATCAAGATAAAATATTTAATGTTGATGAAAAGTAAAGTATAGCAGAATTAACTGCTGAAGTAATTGCAATGAGGAATGAACTGAGTTGATGAGAAAGTATTCATGTACATGGACTTTTGTAGTGATCCTTATTAAAAGACCATTGTACGTCTAGGAGTTAGTGATCCACATAATAGGATCTGTGCTGTGCTGCACATGCAGCCTGATGTTCAGGTCCACGTTCAGTTGTGTATATTCTTTGGCTGCAGGCTAAACCTTGACAGCTGTTTTGTAACAGAGGAGCCTGCAGGTATCTCACTCTTGATGCCACTAATTATACCACCCGTATGTCTATGCCTTATCTAAAAGTGCAACATGTTCTCACATGCACATCTTTTCTGTTTGACAGTAAAATTGATGAGTAGGGTTGTTTTCTTGTAAGAAAATCCTATTATATCTCATAACCAAAATGGAGTAACCTTTTTCATGTCATGGTGCACATTCATTGGAGTTTCGTGCTTCACAACTTAGGGTTCCCAGCACATAAAAGAAAACAGGATTTTTTATTATTATTATTGCATTAGCTCTAACAAATATAATTTAAAATGATGCTTCATAGAATCTGAGCTTCTTTCTTACTAAGATAATAATGGATCAGCACCTCCTGGTGTGAAAGAGCTGTCACAGAAGAGGAGTGCAATAGAGCTTCAGAAAATGCAGAAGGAAATGGTGACAAGAGAGGCTGATCTGTGAACTATGGAAGAGAAGAAAATCTTCAATGTCATAAGGTGAGCAGGAGGTGGGAAAGGTCAAAAAGACAAAACTTCAGCACCATAGACATGAAGTAACTTGTAAATGACCTAGAACCAAACTAGTTGGATTATATGTGACTCACAGTCCAGTGCAATAACAGGCATGCTGTGATCTAGTTCATCATTTCTCAGACAGCTTTAGCAATTTGTTTTGAGATTTGTGTTGTGTAGCTACCCTGCAGCATTTACCCAAGCTTTGTCAGTGTAAACTTGGATATCTTTACATTGTGCTGTAAATAGACTAATGAAGACATGGAGCTGAAAAGTCCTTTTGAAACAGAGAACTGAATCAATGTTTCAGATTAAAATAAGATGCAAAAGGAAGAAATATTAAGAAAGGTCATCCCTAGAAATGAGTGTTTTTAATAAGGTGGGTGGAAAATTCTTAGGACTAGAATAAGAGACAGGAGGCAAAATCAGGAAATACTCAGAGAAGAAAAGACAATAGATGTTGGATAATAATGTCAGATGAAATGGTGTTGAAAAGAAGAAGGACAGAGACTGGATGACTGGAAATTGTACTAATAAGAAAAAAGTAGCCCACTACTTCTACCAATATGACATTCAAGAGGTGGAATACGAGAATAAGGGAGGCTTTTCTCACAGGAGCAAACTACTGGACCATTATCAGAAAAAATGATACAGGTTTTTTTTTTTCAGTTACTAGAAGTCCCAAATCTGATGCTATCCATGTGGTCACAAAAATCAGAGTCTTTATATTTTACTATTAAATGATCAGTTATAAGTTTTGTGGTTACTGAAAAAATTGAAGTTCAAGTGCATTGCCTGGTTTTCAATGAAATGCAGTTTTTAATCATAGCTTTCCCCAGGAAATTTGCCCAAAGCCCAGAAAATTCTGGGGACTTTCCCAATATCCCATAACCAGCAGATCTTATTCTTTGTATTTTAATATAGAGTCCAGGTTCATGTAAGTCCTTGAAGGCATGTAAGGAACACATTTTGCCCTGTGTCCTTCCATTCTGATTATTTCCTAACGTTAGTTTGCTAACAATACAGTGCATTAGAATGCGGTACAGCTTCATTGAGAGTCTATGAAAATTAGTAAAGCAGTGCCTCTAATCAGGCAAAGTTCTTTTAGCTTCAGCCATTAGGCCCAGTCTTCATATTTCGAATATGTAAATTCCAAATAAAATATGCACTGTATGTTCCTTTCATTTGCACTTTGCATTTCCAATTGTAATCCATTAATGGCAGCAATTAAAAAGAAGAAATTACTGTTCTATGAAATTCTAAGAAATAAAATGTTCTAAGAAATAAAATATTCTATGTTCTATGAACATTTTACTTATGAGGATGCAAAAATTAATACAGAGTTAAGTAACGGGTCTAGAAATCAAAAGCTCTCATGCCCATTTCTAGCTATGACATACCCCCTTTCTAACTCTCGCAAATTCTCTGTGCTTCAGTTTTTCTGCCAGCTATCTGTGACAATAAATAATTTGGTCACATCATTTATGAGAGTCATAACAGTGGTAAGGACATTCAAAAGTGAGAATGAGGAGGCTGCAGTGGTTGCTGAGGAAACAGCAGGAGCAGACATTGGTGAAGAGTCATTATTCACCTCAAAATGTAACCCTAGCCAAGTGCTCTGTTCATACCTTTTCATGTTGTTTAAAAACTGCTTAAATAGATATTCTCTAGTGACCTTCACTGACAAGACCCATGCATATAAACTCACAGAGTATATACGGTCCTGCCTAGTTTCCCAGTGTCAGCAACAGAACCACAGCACTGTGCCTTTACTGCTCAGCCCCAGGTTTCCCCCCAGTGCATTCAGGTAACAACCGGTGCACTGCAAAAGAGAGAGGAGCTGAAAGGCATGCTTCAGTTCTACAGTTCCAACACAGCTATTGAAAACAAAAAGAGTAATTTATAATTCCGTTATTAGTCAGAGACTTGGGAAGCTGACAGTTTGGCACACAAGAAAATGCAAAAGCTGAAAAAGAAAAAGATAAACGCAGCGGAGGAAAGCTTCTGCTCTCGTTTACTTGAAATTTTCATTTATTTGAGCAACTTAATAGTCTCCACTGAGTGGAATAATTTCTGGCTTATCCAAGTTAATCAAGAGAAGAACTGGGCCTCATGAGACTCACTGGAAATGTTTTTTGGATGTATGTTTCGAAAAGGTACATACTCAAAACAAACAACTCCAGATGCTCTTCTTGATACCAACGAAAGCTAAACTTTGTGATCATTTGTTTAGTTTGGTTCACTCAAGCAAAAAAAATAAAAGTCATCATTTTTTTTCATATGCATCCAGGAAAATCAAGTGAAAAGACCAAAAAATGAAGCAACACAACACCAAAGATAGCAAACAGATAAATTCAACATGTGGTCATTATAGACTTCTATAGTATCTAACTTTTGTGTTGTTTTTTTTTTTGGGGGGGGAGGATTTTGATTGGGACTTTTTTTTGTAATTTGAGCAGATGTTTTCAATACACAACAGATTGGTTCATGGTTTGTTTGCAGAAAATTAGCAATCTTGTAATGCTCTCTTAAGCAACAGGGAAAGTTACACTTAATAAAGGAAATTCTTATAAACAACTTAAGGTCTCTTGCTGAAGGGAAGGGAAGGGAAGGGAAGGGAAGGGAACGAAAGGGAAAAATTAAATAATGGCAAAAATAATTTTTAACTTCACCTGCTTATGTAATTTCCTATCCTAGTTTGTTGGGGTTTTCTGGTTTGGTTTGGTTTGGGTTTTTTTGTGGCAAAGGGTGCCTTCTGTTGGAAGAATGAGAGCACNGAAGGGAAGGGAAGGGAAGGGAAGGGAAGGGAAGGGAAGGGAAGGGAAAGGAAGGGAAGGGAAGGGAAAGGAAGGGAAGGGAAAGGAAGGGAAGGGAAAGGAAGGGAAAAGAACAGAACCAGTAAATCACTTTGATCCATTTGCATTCCTAACATACAAAATAACTGAAAATATATATCTCTAGGGCTGGAACATTAATGCTGTACTTGATTCTCTTTTTATTTTTTTTTTTTCTACATACACTAAGCTATTGCTTTGTACAGAACTTTCTTCGAATGAAAATCCTTCTCAATTAGAACTACTAAATATCAAGACTCCGTTTTGGTGGTCTGTCTTGAAATATTTTCTTCCCTTTGTTGCATTAAGACCAAAGGATTTTAAAAAATTATATGCTGAATGTTAAAGAAGAAGAATGTATCCAAATATTAAACAACTTGAGTTTCATAGCTATATGTTTAGTTTTGTGTAAAACATATATTTGAGCTGCTAAATAGCTCTTCTGAAAGCATTTTATATGATATAACATGAGTAATAGTGTAACTATTATAATGAATATATATTATCCCATGAGCTAATAATGAACAGACCAGTCCTTGTTAGTTCTTTCTCACACTTATTTTACAGTCTGGTTTTTGTTTGGGGTTTTGCTTTTTCTTCTGTCAACTCTGTGGTTTATGTACATGCAAATCAGCAGCCATCAGTGTACAAATCTATGGAGTCCTAAATGCCAATATACTTCCAATATGTCAAGGCTTAATGACAACAAGAAGATTCTTTACTAGGAGGTGTCTGGAAAACAGACTGGAAGGGCAAAATGCCTTCCAGAAGACTTCCAGTCTGAAAGAAAAAAATACCAGCATGAAAATCAAGTCAATACTAGTTTTTAACAGAATTCTCCATCGTCCCCACTCCCACTCCTCCCTCTGGTGTGCTGATATCTCTTCAGAAGGAAATATAGCTTAAAAATACAGCATAAAACTGCATGTAGACAAATATCTGCATTTGACATTAACATCCTAGATCACATATCATTGGTACCATATTAGTTGCCCTTAGAGTTCCAATGTTAAAATATCCCATTAAGACAATCAGGATAAGCATAAACAAGCAGGATAACTCAAGAACATTTTTAAAGAAGTAGATTTCAGACAGTGTTTGTATGCAGTGTGAAAAAAAGAACCTGTTTAGAGTTCTGGACGATATTCCCAGCTAAGTAAAACCAGTTGAGTTTTTAGTTCCAGAAAACTGCTAGAATGTCTCAGCTCACTCCTGAGGCAGCACATGCTTCCATGTTACTGTTCCCATTTTCCTTCTCTCTCCCCTACCCTCGTGAGGTCCTGGGGCTTTCTACTACACAGACCAATCAAGAGCCAATAAGCTCTATTTCAGTCGTCTACTTAAAGTGAAGATTAGTGTAGAAGGGGGTGTTGATGAGGGAATTAAGGTGCTTCTTGCAGACTGTATATTAACCAAAGACATTGGTACCAGTAGTAGTTGACAGAGGTTATCCCACCAGGGTATGAAGCAGTCAGGGGAGGGATTTTTACCCACTGTTGGTTGACTTTATCCTTGTGGGTTACACATATGGGGTTAGTGACAGTTATACTGGCAAATATGGAAAGATACAGTGATAGAGCAGCAACAAAATGGATTTGTCAAAGGCTATTGCCTGTGCTAGAAGCCTGGAAATGTTGGTGGCTGCAGCAAGCCTCAACTGCCAATAAGCAGACTGGAGTATATCTGGTAGTCTTGGAATAGCAACAGCATTTTGTCTGTCTTACCACTTTCAGCTCTATCTCTTACCTTTCTTCCCCCTCCCCAAAACAGGAGGGTCTTGGTTGAAACATGGTGGTAAAATTGAAATTTTGCTTTCAGTGCTGAGAAGCTCTGAGCTGCTCTGCTGGCAAGACAGCTTTCTGTGGGACTGCTTAGTGACTACAAGCCAAATGACGCTATCTCTCTTATTGCATATGCCAAACTCAAAAGCTATAATAATTCTTTTTGAGGGGATTTACTGTAATAACAGCGCCACACTGAATTTGGTTGGGATATGACATTTTATACCATAAAAGAGTTCTAAGATCTATAAACCTATTGTAATAATGGAAACAATGAAGACTGACATAATATGCCAATTCTTTTTGGGCATCATTCATAAACCATTCTCGGTGTTCAGCCATAGTGACCCTGCTTGACTAGTCTATTCAAGACAGGGCTCTGATAAAGTATGTGACTTCTTGATGTCTGTCAAAATTATTTTTGTTTGTGAGCAGGCTGAGCTAGTGTCTGTTCAGACTAAAATAGCAACTGGAGCAAGTTTTACCTACATTTAGACTTACATTTTTGATAGCTTAATCTGCTATAGTTCTGAAGAGTTTTTCAACTGGTTTACTTTGGAGGACTGAGGACAGGTAATCTGCCTAGAATTAGGAAGTGATCACCCACAATTGTAACAGGAAGCATAATTAAAAGAGTTTCCCTTGAAGTGACAAAAATTAGATTAAATTAAATTAAAACATAAATACTGTTTTCTTCTTTAAAGAATGGAGAGCATAAATTTGCATTGTTTATTTCTGTAACATTGTGTCTCATTGATAGTGCAATAGTTAGAAGGCCATCCTCCAGTTTAGCTTTGCACAAAACATCTTTTTTTTCACTTTATATTACATAGAGAAGGAAATTGTTTAAACGTTTTGGTTTTGTTGGTTTGTTTTTTTTAAAAAAAAAAAAAGTTATGTTTGTACACCATTTGGACATAAAAATACTAAAAATGCCATTGTTAATTTTACACAACCCTCCTTAACATATTCCTGTCATATATGCATAAAGTATCTTCTGTCTAATCCCAATTTATGAGAGCCAACAAGGTCAAGAAGTGGCTGTGAAGATAGAAGCAATGGAATCCATTACCTGGTCTTCTGGAGGTCAACAGAGCACCAGCATTTTCCTGAGAAGAGTTGTTGTAGTTAAGGCAAAAGGCTTTCTGACACGCTGTCCCTCTATAGGTCTTATGGGATTTCTATACCTTTGTGATGCCTGTTATAACCTAAGAGCTTCTTCCCTAATGAGGGGTCAGATAGAAACAGCATGGATCCTGACACATATCTTTCCTGAATCTGGTTGCTTGTTTGAAGCAAAACTATATTGACATGCTGATGAATTTTAAATAACAAATCAGAAATAAGTATAATTGCACAGACCTATAAGAGGTACTAAATCCCAGGATGTTCCAGAATATGGTACAACTTTCTAGAGTCCAGAGACAAAAGGGAGCTTCCAAGTAGACCACATCCTGTCCCAAGTATTGATGCATTGCTCCATAATTAACATTTGGTTTCCCTGGACAAACAATATCATCCCCAGTTTATCTATATCTCTAGGCTATAGCTTTTCCAATCTTTGCCAGACACCTGCTTCTAACTTAATAATTTAATATGTATTTTCCCCATATAACCATAAGCATTTCATTTATTTTTCCAAACTTTTCTGCAAAGAGTTTAAATTCCTTTCAGACTTTCAGTCTACACTTTCAGAGCTGGGATGTTGGTATATCAAGCTGAACTAAGAAACACATTTTTATTCTCCTTCCCTTCATTTCTCTGCTCCTGGCTAGAAATGCAAAACAGGTCTTTCTACAAAGCCTTACCCAAAGATTTAGAGGCTGATAAGTCATCCAGCTCACCTCTTTGCATTGTGGTTTAGCAGGTTAAGTATTCCTTTCTGGACTATTAATGATTAAAGCCACCAATGAAATAAAGAGTTTCGGAAACATTTATTTGGTCTGTGCAAAGAAGCCTAGCTTTCAGCTAGCTTGTGGGCTATGCTTATTAGGAGCTCCTCTGCACACCCCAGCTAGCAACTGTCCTTCCATCTCAGTGCTACTTTTCTCCAAGGAAGATGTGATGTTGCCACTGCTAAGCACAGCATCCATTGTATAGAGGTTCTGTGTTCTCACAGGACTAACAAAACTCCATTTATAGATGAGGTGCCAGAGGTACAGTCCTGAAAGTAGAATTTGTTCTCAAGAGAACTTTTTCTTGACTAACTTGATTGCAGTTTTGGATAAAGTCTAATGTGGGAAAGAAACTGCTCACAGTATTGTATAGATTTTTCCTGTTGGGCTTAGAGAGACTCTGCCACACGGATTGCCACCATTGCTAACGTGCCAGAAGTAATTACAGGATCTCTTACCAAAAAAATATAAAAAGAACTGAATGTTCCCCTGACCATTTCTTCCATGTCATCAGTAATCCCAACTTTTCTTTTCTTTTTGTTAGAGCAGTTCTTTCCATTCATTCCTCACCTGTATCTAACACAGACCACAATCCAGAGTTTTCCTAAGGAGCTTCCAGTCTAGCCATTATTCTATAAAATCTGGCTGTAATTTATTTATTCCTCTCCTAAGGCTTCATTTCCTCCCTTTTCCCACTACTGCATTGTGCAAAAGATGATGTAACATGTCTATTCTTAACCTCAGCTATGTCTGTGACACAGTTCTTTTTTCATGCTAGGGGACCTAGGTATGTACGTTAGTTTTTTCCAGACATAAGTTTATTTCTTTTCTTTCTTCTGCCCCTCAGTATTTTCTCAGAAACTAGGAATGTGACCTAAGTGCCATTTATTTTTTTCTTGTCCTCTACTGAACTGTTGCCACATTAAACTGTTTGATATTATAGATATTGCAGTAAGTCTCTGGAGCTCACTGGAAAATAGTCTCTACAGTGCTTTGTTTTGTACAAATGCAGTTCCTTCTCTAAAGGGCTTTAACTACTGAAAAAAACAAGAAGCAAAGGGCAAGGAAAAGGACAGAATGTGCATAAGACTGAGCCCAGTGATGGTTCTGCATTAGCTTCTTCTCTTTGTTAACTCCAGATGTGTCTTCATTAAGAGGGAAGTTGGTTAACAGGAAAAAGAAGACAAGACAAAGCAAAGGCAAGGCAAGAAAGAGATCTTCAGGTGAAAAGTGTATATTGGGAATTTAATTACATGGAATCTGAAATTATTATACAGATATTGAATCTCTGAATAGGTGCAACAGTCCCTTTGAAGACTAAAAATAACATCTGAGTTGTAGTTTGCAGCATGTGCTTACACTGCTTCCATTCTGGTGTAATGGCAATAATCTTTTCTCAAAAGGCAGATGATTCACAAAGGACACAAAGTTCAGCTGAATTTTGCATTAAAATCTTTGCATGCCTTTAAATTGCAGTCTTCTTTTTCACAGCAAGGCTAAGTTTTCCAGCACTTGGTGGTAATGGAAGTTGTTTAGGAGATGAGAATGGCTTCAAAGGCCCTGTGAAGCAGCCATAACAGCACTGTTTGCTAGTAAATCAAGAATACTGTTCTCACATACTGAAGTTTCTATACAGAGGCTCTGTGCACTAGTCTGAATCCTCACCAAAATTAAAAAATCACAATCATTTACCAACTTTAGAAAAGTGTTTAACAAATTACTACTGAAGAGTTTATGAATGAGTACAAATCAGCATTACCCTCTTGTCTTTCTTTTCCAATGTCCTCTCTAAATGCCTGAACAACCCTGGCATTTGGACATATATGAGCACCTAGCTAAGGAGAAAAGCACAGCTTCTTTCTCAGTCAAGCATATACCTCACTTCTTAGAAATAGCTATACTCATGAAGTGCAGGAGGGCATCCTGACTTTAAAGCATGTGATCAATCCCATGAAAATCATTGATGCTTAAAATGAATCTAGTTTCAAGTTCTTTGCTGAACTGAGTGCTAAGCCAAGGATTTGTCAGTTCAAATATCTAAGCTAATCTCTACTACCACAGTGTCTCAGGAAATGAGATATGACTTCTCAGCAAAGACAATGATAGAACACACAAAGTCCAATTTAAAGTGCAGACAAGACTGTGAAAAAGCTGCCCACAGAAGAATGTGACTTTGTATAAATGAAGTTAAAACAATTTTTCAACTCATATATGAACACAACCAAGGTTTCATTTTTTGTCAAATATTTAATCAAAAATTCACTGCTCTTTGACAGAATTACCATACCTTTAGAGTAAAATACTATTTTTGATAGTTTATAGAATCATAGAACAGTTAGGGTTGGAAAAGACCTTAAGATCATCTAGTTCCAACCCCCCTGCCATAAGCAGGGACACCTCACACTAAACCATGCCACACAAGGCTTCGTCAAACCTGGCCTTCAACACTGCCATGGATGAAGCACTTACAGCTTCCTGGGCAACCCATTCCAGTGCCTCACCACCCTCACAGGAAAGAATTTCTTCCTTAGATCCAATCTAAACCTCCCCTGTTTAAGTTTGAACCCATTAGCCCCTTGTCCTGTCACTACAGTCCCTAATGAAGAGTCCTTCCCCAGCATGCCTATAGGTCCCCTTCAGATACTGACTGGAAGGCTGCTATGAGGTCTCCACACAGCCTTCTCTTCCCCAGGCTGAACAGCCCCAACTTTCCCAGCCTATCTTCATATGGGAGATGCTCCAGTCCCCTGATCATCCTCATGGCAACTCCTCTGGACTTGTTCCAACAGCTCCATGTTCTTTTTACATTGAGGACACCAGAACTGCACACAATACTGCAGGTGAGGTCTCACGAGAGCAGAGTAGAGGGTCAGGATCGCCTCCTTTGACCTGCTGGTCACAATCCTTTTGATGCAGCCCAGGATACAGTTGGCTTTCTGGGCTGCAAGTGCACACTGAAGCCGGCTCATGTTCATTTTCTCATCGACCACCACCCCCAAGTCCTTCTCTGCAGGGCTGTTCTGAATCTCCTCTTTGCCCAATCTGTAGCTGTGCCTGGGATTGCTCCAACCCAGGTTTAGGACCTTGCACTTGTCATGGTTAAACTTGATGAGGTTGGCATCAGTCCACCTCAGAAGTGTGTCTTTCCCAGTTGAAGCAGAAGACTGAAATATCCTTCCACGAAGATAAGCATAAAATTTTTACTTATGAAAGTATATCCCATGCCTCAAATGGGGAATACACTAGATGCGGAATAAATAGCTAGGCAGCAGTTCCACATTCCCCAGTATGAATTGAGGATGGGGTCCAGATAAAATAGGAGGCAGAATTTCAAACTGCTGTTTAAAAAATGGATGCATAGAATCATAGAATCATAAAAGCATAAAATAGTTAGGGTTGGAAAGGAACTTTAGATCACCTAGTTCCAACCCCCTTGCCATAAGCAGGGACACCTCACACTAAACCATTTGTGTTTGCTAAAAACAAGCTGTGTAATCAAAATAGAAGTCCTCTGCAACAAATAAATAAATGAAAGCAACAATGACAGATAAATGAGCCTAGTGAAGCCATTCCAACTCTTAAACATACTAACATTTTTACCAAAAACAAGTGTTTAGAGAGCAGACCCATTTTACAAAAGGACCCAATTGCCAATTTTGTAAATGAAGCAGATCAGACTGGAATGAAATAATGTACATTTAGCCTTTCCAAGAGAAAAAATTATCTAACATACAGTTAGCATTTCTCCAGCCATGAAATATCTATGCTCTCCTCAGACCAGCAGAGTAATTTTTCAAACCCCAAATACAGTATGTGAGCAAACATGTTCTTTTAAATGCCTTGAACTTCAGTTTGTCAGTGTTTTCAGTGTTTCAGTGGATTTCGGCAAGGCCTTTGACACTGTCTCCCATAGCATACTCCTAGAAAAGCTAGCAGCTCATGGCTTGGACAGGAACACTCTTTGCTGGGTCAGGAACTGGCTGGACGGCTGGGCCCAGAGAGTGATGGTGAATGGTGCTGCGTCCAGCTGGCGCCCGGTCACCAGTGGTGTCCCTCAGGGGTCTGTGCTGGGACCGGTTTTGTTCAATATTTTTATTGATGACATGGATGAGGGTATTGAGTCCTTCATCAGTAAGTTTGCAGACGACACTAAGCTGGGAGCTTGTGTCGATCATTTGGAAGGAAGGGAGGCTCTGCAGAGGGACCTGGATAGGTTGGAGAGATGGGCGGAATCCAATAAGAAGAAATCTAGTTAGTCTAAGTGCCGAGTCCTGCATTTTGGCCACAAAAACCCTCTGCATTGTTACAAGCTGGGGA